>LR738714.1:705356188-705419659 GCA_902687465.1 Secale cereale
TGCGCCGCCCCGCCCGGACGCCGCGCCGCCCCTCCCCGACCCCGCGCCGGCCGCCCCGCCCCTACACTGCGCCTCCCCGCCCCATCTCCGGCCGGCCCTCTCGAAGGTAATTTTTTTTGAAGTTTTTAGTGTTTTCTTAGTAATTTTGTAGCTAGTTAGAAAGATAGTTAGATAGGTAGTTAGATACATAGTTAGTTAGATAGTTAGATAGATAGTTAGATACATAGTTAGATAGATAGTTAGATAGATAGTTAGATACATAGTTAGATAGATAGTTAGATAGGTAGATAGTTAGATAGGTAGTTAGATACATAGTTAGATAGATAGTTATATAGATAGTTATATAGATAGTTAGATACATAGTTAGATAGATAGTTAGATACATAGTTAGATAGGTAGATAGTTAGGTAGATAGATATATGTTGCCTAGATGAGATGCTATATAGATAGGTAGATAGTTAGATAGGTAGATAGTAAAAAAAATTGGTTAGATGAGATGCTATATAGATAGGTAGATAGTTAGATAGATATATGTTGGTTAGATGAGATGCTATATAGATAGGTAGATAGTTAGATAGGTAGATATTGTTAATGTTGTTAGTTTTTTTGCCTACATGATGCAAAAATAAATGAATGCATGTTTAAATGTTTTAAATATGCTCTATGAGTTGTGATGTTCTAATTTTTTGTCGCGATGCAATTTGCAGGCTTTGTGGTTTCGCATTTCATTGGAGTGACCGTTGTCTGACGCGTTGGCCCCCCTGAGCATCCCTCTAATGTTCGACTACTTCCTCTACAGCCGAGGGTGAGCTACAAGTCCATCTCCTCCAATTTTTCATGTCACTAGATTTCATTCTCAAGTCAAGTGACGTAACCTAGGCGTCTCCCGTCCGAAAGGGTTGCATCGATAAATGTGCATTCAATTGCATATTTATCACCGCAGCTCTTTCGGATTGTCCAGCGTTTTCCATGGACAGCCCGAGGATGTGTAGATTGGGTATGTTCTCCATGTTCTACCCCGTTCCGAGACATGATTTCGACGGTGCCTCCACATTGTTCTCCGGAGCACATTCTCTCGGCTATTTGCCGAGACGTGTATCTGGAGAACAGCGGGGAGGTGCTGCCAAAATTTTGTCTCGGAACGGGGTAGAATGGAGAACGTACTCAATCTACACATCCTCGGGTGGGATTAGGACCCATCTTTACCTATTAGAGATGTAGGTGGATTAAACGCGGTAGAAACTGAAAATTTGATGTGATTAATTTAAGTGAACCCTTAATTATGTTGTGTGGGTTGCAAAAAAGCAGAGGATGGCAGATAATCAGTGGATGTACAGTGGTTTTATCCGTCGGAATCGAGTAACATCAGAGTGGATCGCGAAAACCGATGTGTATTTGAAGGAGATATTCCGTCGTCCAATGAGAATTATCCCTCCATGCCCCTGTGCGAGATGTGCCAGACGTCACCGTAGAAATCAGACGGACATGAGTGAGCACCTTCGCACGCACGGATATATGCCAAACTTTGACATGCCGCCGATAAACATAGCCGAGCAGGACCGTGGTAGAGAGGAGGTGATGCGACAACGCATCGATGGATATGAGGACGACAGGGTCAGGGACATGCTAGATGATGTCATTGTTGCAGAAACGGCAAATGCGACACCTTTAGAGAATGAACCGGAGGAGCCGGAGGCAACCGCAAAGGCCTTCTTGGAGGTCTTGGCCTCGTCGAAGAAACCTCTTTATGCGGGTGCGAAAATATCTCAGCTGGATGCCATCTCGCAACTGATTGCAGTCAAGGCTGAGTACGGCTGTAGCCAGAAATGCTTCGAAGCATTCCTGGGAGTATGGGCTAACAGCCTCCCTGAGGGTCATGAACTGCCGAAAAGCATGTATGATACAAAGAAAATCATGAAGGCACTCTCTATGGATTATGAGAAAATAGATGTTTGCCCGAAGAATTGCCTTTTGTTTAGGCACGAGTATGCGGATGACAAGTACTGTAGGAAGTGCGGTTCGTCTCGGTACATTGAGGTGGTCGGTGAGGATGGTGAGAAAAAGCAGCTAGCCATCCCCGTTAAGGTTCTTCGGTATCTTGATTTTATAAAAAGACTGCAGCGCCTTTTCATCACGAAGGAGTCTGCCAAAATGATGAAGTGGCACAAGGAAGGTATAAGGTACAATCCAAATAAAATCGTACATCCATCGGGAGGGGAAGCATGGAAGTCATTCGATGAAGAATACCCCGAGGAAGCAGCCGAGACTGGGAATGTCAGAATAGCCATATCAGGTGATGGGTTGAATCCATATGGTATGTCGTCCAATCCATACAGCTGCTGGCATGTGTTTGTAATTCCGCTCAATCTTCCTCCCGGTGCCCTAATGCAACGGAAGACCATGTTCTTGTCGCTCATCATTCCGGGGCCTGACTACCCGGGGAAGCAATTGGGTGTGTTTATGCAGCCGCTTGTGGATGCTTTGCACCATTCTTGGTACTTTCCGAGGTTGACATACGACCGAGACCTGCAGAGAAATTTCTTGATGAAAGTTTGGTTGCACTATTGCATGCATGACATTCCCGGCTATGCTCTATTCTGCGGATGGTGTACAAGTGGTAAGATGCCATGCCCAGTGTGCATGCAGGCTCTGCGAATGATTTGGCTGAGTAAGGGTGGCAAGTATGTAGCCTTTGACCTGCATCGACAGTTCCTTCCTCCAGACCATCCAGACAGGGACGACAAGAAGAACTTCACGAAAGGCCGGGTTGTTCATGAAGTAACCGAGATTCCAACATTTTCGGGGACAGATGTTCTTGCTCAGCTAAAAGCTCTCAAGCCTAAAGTCAAAGGCAAAGGCAAAGGCAAAGGCTTCAAGGGATATGGTGAGACGCACAACTGGACTCACATTACCCCCTTCTCGCAGCTTCCCTATTTCAAGGACCTCAAACTTCCTTACAATATTGATGTGATGCACACCGAAAAGAATGTGGCAGAGTCCCTTTTCACAACGATCCTCAACATTACTGATAAGACGAAGGATAACGTTAAAGCTAGAGCCGATCAACAGAGAATTTGTGATAGACCACGGCTGAACATGAAGCCTCCCACAGGCGGTCGAAAAAACTGGTTCAAGCCAGATGCTGACTTTGTCCTTAAACCGCCAGGAAAAAAAGAAGTACTTATCTGGCTGAAACAAATTTTGAAGTTCCCCGATGGTTATGCATCGAATATAAGTAAGGGAGTCAATCTTTTAACGGGCAAAGTGACCGGCCTGAAGAGTCATGACTACCATGTATGGATTGAGCGGATAATGCCAGTGATGGTTCGAGGCTATGTCCCCGAGCATGTCTGGCGAGTGCTTGCCGAGCTTAGCCATTTCTTCCGCACACTCCGTGCTAAAGAAGTAAGTAAAGAGGTGATTGAAAAATTGCATAAGAAGGCACCGGAGTTGATAGTCAAGCTAGAGAAGATCTTTCCGCCAGGCTTTTTTACTCCGATGACACATCTCATTCTGCACCTCGCGAACGAGGTATTGTTGGGGGGGCCTGTGCAGAATCGCTGGCAGTACGGCCCTGAGAGGCAGAACAAGCATCTCCGACGGAAATGTGGAAACAAAGCTAAGATTGAAGCTTCCATAGCTGAGGCGGTTATCCTAGAGGAGGTGTCAGACCTCAGGACATCATACTATCCAGACCATGTTCCCCATCTGCATAACAAGGTGCCTCGATACAATATAGAAGAGCCCAAGTATCAACCCAGGCTCGATCTATTCAACATGCAAGGTGGGAGGGCTGGGGCCTCGAAATCTTATAACATGCCACGACAAGAGTGGGAGGACCTCATGTTCTATATCTTGCATAACATCAAGGAAGTTGAGGAAGTGTGGATGAGGTAATACCACTACACCATTCCTTTATGTCTTCCACATCATCATGTTCCATGTTCACTTAGTCCCGGTCTAACACCGCTTTTCTTATTTTTAGTGATTTTGTTCAAGTGGAATGGACGGGAGTGAATCCTCCTACTGAGGCGGAGGAACTTACTCTTCTCCGTCATGGAAACCCTGGACGTAAAAAAATTGTTGCTTGGTTCATGGAGAAAGTAATTTTCCACACTCCCCTATTAAATACCTACTTCAACATTTATTAGTTAACCAAACTAATGCACGCAAAAATTTCCATTATACTTGTAGGGAAAAGATCCGAACATATCTATGGATGATGAATTGAGATGGGTTTCCATGGGTTTTGACCCTGCCGTCATGACATGTAAAAAGTATGATGTGAATGGGTATCGCTTCCATACAGAGGAGCACCAAAACAGCCGCCCCGATTCCAAAATTATAAATACCGGAGTGTACACCCCCGGTCAAAATTTAGTAGACTACTACGGAAGGGTACACAATATATACGAGGTTAAATTCCGCCAGAGGCGTGAGACCCTAAGTCTTCCTGTGTTCAAATGTCGATGGTTCGATCCACGGGAGGGGGTAAAACATACGCCTTCCATTGGTTTGGTAGAAGTTAAACCATCAACCGTCTATGCCGGAGCCGATATCTTCATTGCGGCTACCCAAGCTACACAAGTATATTATCTGCCTTACCCATGCCAGAAAGTGTATCTAAAGGGTTGGGAAGTTGTGTTCAAGGTGTCGCCACATGGTAAGCTGCCAGACCCGAATGAAGACGATTACTACAACATTAACCCCATGACATACGAGGGAGTGTTCTATCAAGAGCAACCTGATGATGATGATGATGATGATGATGATGGTGTGGTTAGAAACGATGACGCTAGACCATTGGGTGATGATGATGTGGACCCAAACGTCGACGATACACGGAATGATGGTGAGACCATTGTCAATGAAAATGACATACTTATGCTAGAAAAGTTAAACGAAGACACTGACGACGAGGAAGAGCCTCCACCTCCGTCGGACAACGAAGATGATATGATTGATAGTGATGATGAGACGGACCGAGAAAGAGGTTACAACAGTGATGATTCATATGGGTTCTAGCAGATGTACGTTTCAAGTATTTTTTTCTATAGTTTAGGAATATGCCTTTTTATGCATTTTTATTAATGTGTTTATTATCATGCATTTTCCTTCATTTCATTAATTTACTAATTGCTTTTTCTCTTTTCAATGCAGGTTCGTGGAACATGGGCAAGGGGAAGGCCGACAGCGTGGGTTTCCTACGCAAGGTCGTCGGCCTGCCTAGTCGGAGTGGTCGAGCACGTAATCCCCCCCCCCCTCGGCTACTTACTTGACGATGACTCCTCACAGGGAGGTCGAGGGAGAGGTGCCCCTAGAGGAGGAGGGGGCGGGGGGAGATCCTCTAGAGGACGAGGTGCTGGGGGGAGAGCCACTACAGGGGGTCGCGGCCAGAAAGAGCGCACCCTCACCGACTTAGGGGCGTTGTCTTCGAGGCCCTCCTCTAGTGAGGTACCCTCCTCTAGTGAGGTAGACTCTAGGGAGGAGGAGGAGGAGGAGGAGGAGGGGGAGGCAGGCGAGGAGGAGGGTGGTGGCGGGGATGATGGTGGTGACGGGAACGGGGTTGACAACAAGGGGTGGCTGCGTGGTAACGCAAAGCTACCAAAGCAGGTTCCTGCTACTGAAGAGCAGAAGTGGCTCATTGAGCCAACGGGAAAAGAGTAAGCGACACTTTGTAATAATTTCATTATTTTGCTTGTCACATGCTTATTCCGGTTGTTATTTATTTTGCTTGTCACATGCTAATAATTCATTCTTTTGCAGCAACTGGATATATTCTAAAGGGGTCCGTATTCCCAACGGCCTCATCACTGTCTTGCTGAAGTTACACTGGCCGGGGTTGTACTGTCCGGATCCAGTCAGGCAGCCGGATCGTCGGGTTTTGGCCACGAGCTGGGACCATGAGACCCATGCCAAGGCCGTGATCACTACTTTTTGGGTGAGTTCTCTTCAGAAGCACAAGTCCATTCTAGTTTCATGAATGATTTAACTCATGGCTTCTTCCATTCTTGTTTCATGCATGTTTGTAGAAATTCTATCGAGTTCTTCCGGAGCATAGGGCTAGAGCGGACCAGATCGTGCTGCGCCAATGCAAGAAGAAGGCCCGCCAGATGCAGTACGATGTGCGCTATGTGGCCATCTCCACATACTACCACGACGTTCTTGGTGTGAAGATGACCAAGGAAGATGCGCGGAGGATGGGCATTACCTTGGAGAAGCCCGAGTTCTTGGCGGTAAGTATAAAAGATTTTTCATTATGCTTTCATATATTATGCTTTCATTATGCTTTCATTACCTTGTGGTACATTATGCTTTATGCTTTATGCTTCCATAACACCAATTTGGACACACCTATATGCCATTATGCTTTTATTATGTAGGTGTGTCCAAATTGGTGTTATGGAAAAGACGAGTCCTGGGCGGCATTGGTGGATCTTTGGTGTGATGAGGCTGGAGCCTGGGCGGCTATGAGAACCAAAAATAAGGCTAACCGAGGGACGGAGGGAGTACATGCTCAGGGAAACCGAAACCACTATCTCCACAAGGCAGTTAATGTATGACTAACCCCATTAAGCATTCTTATTCTTCTATTTACCATCAGTTTCTTATGTATGACTAACCTCTGTTTGGTGGTGCAGGAGGAGAAACTGAAGCGGCCGCTCTCAGACATGCAGGCGTGGGAGATCGCCCATACGCGGAAGGACCCCAAGCCTGGCGAGCACAAGTACTACGGCAAGAAGACCGCGGGGAACATGCAAGCCTACTCCGAAGCGTATCTGAAGTTGCATCCTGACACACCTGAACCCATTGCGGTGCCTCTGCACGAAAGGGCGGTGGTGAGCATGGGGCCCAAGGAGCACGGTCGGGAGGCGGTTCTCGATGCTGTGATCACTCCTAGTATCTCCTACACACAGCTTCGTCGGATCGACCCGAGCCTGAGCCAGCGCACGAGCCAGCCAGTGACCAGTGCACAGTCCCTCTTTCAGGAGCAACAATCTGTAAGTATTTTCCCTCTTATCTTCATTGCTCACTTTATTTTCCGCATTTATTAGTTTTATGAGTTCCATCATGGCATACCGTAGGCCTACCTGGAGTACACACGCTAGGAGACCATGGCGTGGCATAAGAGGCTTTATGAACACCAAGTGCAGAGGGGTTGCCAGATGCAGCAGGCTTTTCAGGAAATGGCGGCCGGCAGGTGTCCTCGGTTGCAGCCAGCACAATGCCCTCCAGCGCAACCAGTGCTGCTGACCTTTGAGGAGTTTGTGGCACAGACCGCTGGCCCCTCGCCGGTTAGTTCATCCCCAATCTATTCACCCAAAGCATGTCATGCCTTTCAACACAGTCATATATCCCGTTAATATGTCTTTTCAACATCCAAGGAACAGGTGGATCTACCATTGGCGGTGGTCTTCGCAGCACTCCGGAGACACGGAGCCCGACCACTCCAATCCACGGAGGCGGAGGCGGAGGCTTCGGCGGTCTTGGCGGTAGCGCTGCCGCTAGTAGTGACGACCTGGGCTTCGGCGGTCTTGGCGGTGACGACCTCCGTGGTGCTCGATGATCCTTGTGTTTGGTGATGATACTCCTAGATGACTTGTGTGCTTCTCTATATGCTTATGTTTATGTTGGTTGTGATGATGATCATTTAGAGATTTGTGTGTGATGATGCTTAATTATGCATATATTGTTGTGATGGTGCCGGATGATATCCCGTTCTATTTTATATGTCTATTCCATCATATATATGTGTGGATATGTGCTGTTGTTTAAATTGAATTCATTTGAAACCAAACAGAAAAAAAGCAAAAGAAAACTATGCCGACCGCTAGGCCGTCAGCATAGGGCCGACGTGAGCTCCCAGTAGCTGACACATGGCGCCTATGCCGACGGCCTAGCCGTCGGCACAGATTTTATACTAAGCCGACGGCCTGGCCGTCGGCATAGCTGCCACGTGTCAGCTACTGGGAGCTACGTATGAATGAGTATGCCGACGACATCCCCGTCGGCTTATTTTCAAACTATGCCGACGGCCAGGCCTTCGGCATAGCCCTGGTCTACGAGCAGCGGCTGGTCGCCACGTGGCACCCCTATTCCGACGGCTGGCCGTCGGCATAGCCCTGGTCCACGAGCAGCGACTGGTCGCCACGTGGCACCCCTATGCCGACGGCTGGCTGTCGGCATAGTCCTGGTCCACGAGCAGCAACTGGTCGCCACGTGCCACCCCTATGCCGACGGCCGAGCCGTCGGCATAGTCCTGTGCCACGTGGCGACCAGTCGTTGGGCAAACTTAACGGCCCTGGCCGCCGTTAGGCGTGGTCTTTGCCGACGGCCCTAGCCGTCGGCATTGATGTATGGCCCCCGTCGGCATAGCATATATGCCGACGGCTTTTCTGTGTCGACGGCCAACCTGGCTATGCCGACGTATATGTTGCCGACGGCCCTATGCCGACAGGGGCCGTTGGCATAGGTCTGTCCCGACGGGACTCAGGGCTATGCCGACGGCCCTGGCCGTCGGCATAGGGGCCGATTCTGGTAGTGAACCCACTAACCCACTTCTTCTAGCCCCTAATTAGTTTTCTATTAGACGAAGAGTCATAGAGAGTACGGCCGCACAGGTGGACGGGATCACCTAATTGGACTACTCGCCGACTTGCCGTGGAAATCTTCAAGCTCCCGCCCAGTCTTGGAGGACCCGCGGTCCGCGGACCCACCGGCGCGACGCAGTACACCGGCGTGGTGGATGACGGGCAGTCGAGCACACTGACGTGGGCGAGCACCGCCCACAACTGCCTCATAAACTCGCCGCCGGCGCGGACCGCGGAGCACCTCGACGTGAATGTCCACGTTATCCGATAGTAGGAGGTCCGTCGAGAACTCGGTCATCAGTTCATCACTAACCACCGCCGCTTGTCGTCCTCGCCCACGGCCGCCCCAACTGCTTGCCCAACATCGCCGCCTTCTTCACGATGGTGCTGCTCCCCACCCTCTCCTTTGCGCTGCCGCCAGCCCCCACGGTCTCCCTGTACTTTTGTTCGTCGGCCTTGATCTTGTGCAGCCCTGCGACTGCGAGGATCTCATTCTTATTCTTGCAGCCGGCGAGGTGGCACCGCGTCCCCCGCACCACCGTGTCGAAGATCTGCTCCGCCTTGTAGCTCGGGTCCGGCAGCATCTCCGGCACGAACGCCACCAGGCACACGCAGTAGTTGAACAGCTTGGCCGCCACCAGCCAGGCGCATAACAGAACGTGGGTGCCTCACGCAAGGATGTAAAGGTCAAGGTCATGCTCCATGGCGTTCTCTTCCTATGGTTTTTTCAGTTTATCGGTGATTGATTCATTTGGCGGGACTCCACTCTGACCCACTTAACTCGTGCCAAGTTTCGTGGGTTATCCCACCGTTGCCCACCAATTCCAAATGGGACGGAGTGGGTCGAGGTGGGACACCCACGGGCAGTCCCACCTGCAGCCTGACCCCGAGGGCTGTCGGCCTCGGGTTGGCTCAGTTCCGGTGCGGAGCGGCGGGGGCAGGTTGGATCCTGCCGGATCTAGCACCCTCTGTGTGGTGGTGCAGAGAGCAGCGCTCCACAATAAAAAATCGATGCTATGTTGGAGGTGGTCTGCTCACTTGGGCGGAAGTCCTGCTCATGGTGGAGCCAGCGATGGCGACGCCTGCGGGCGCCGCGAACCTCCTGGAGAATTTGGCACGCTAGGGTTTGGCATGAAAATTGGATACCCAGGAACTGTAAGTTAAGTCCCATATGCGCGCCCACACAACACCCTCCTGAACTTGTTTCTGAATTGATAGATAATACCACAAAGACATGGAACAAGCAAGTACTTGAGGAGCGTTTCATCGCGCCAGATGTTGAAGTTATTCTGAATATACCTCTTAGCTCAAGGATTCAAGATGATTTCTGGGCATGGCACATTACAACAAGAGGGGCGTTTTCTTGGTCCATTCAGCATATAGAATGACCACCACCATAAAAGCTGGGATGGAGGATTGGTTAGAGTATTGAACTGCACAATCAAATTAGGGAGCGGACATGAAATCTTGGTTGCAGATTTAGAACGTGAAAGTCCCTTCGAAAGTGAGGGTGTTTGCATGGAGATTAGCACATACATCCTTACCAACATGAAGCACAAGACATGAACGCAACATGGCAACATCTTCAGTTTGTTCCATATGCAATGTATCGGAGGATACTTGGAGACAATTATTGTTTGAGTGTTATTATTTGAGTGTTGGATGGCTCGTTGTGTTTGGGCCTTGGGGGATGAAGACTTGAAGAGATCCTTGCACATGTGATATCAAATAAGAATGAAGATACTCGCATATGGCTCTTTTGGATCTGCGACACAATGAACCAGCATGATCTTGCTCGTTTTCTGGTTACTGTTGGAATTTAATCTATTTTGGTCCAGCCCAATAGCTATTTCAAAAATTCCTAATAAATACTAGAGGCCCACTTAGCCCATTCATGCAAGGCAAGGGGTGCTACTAAATTTTTTGGACCTCGAGGTTGTTTCCCCACATGTATGAGCATGAGAACAAGAGGGACATTCATGTATAAGGGGGGAAAATCTAGTATTTTCTTTGGTCCTAATACAAAGGTAGAGATCAGAGAACAATTGTGTACAACACTGATTATAATGACGGGGGCTTTGAATGACAAATACTTGGGCCTGCCATTTCTGATGGGTGACGAGGAGAACCAAAGGAGGATGCACTGGATGGCCTGGTGGAAAATGTGTGTATCAAAAAACCATGGAGGAATGGAATTCCTTAATATCCACTGTTTCAACCTGGCTTTGCTTGCTAAACAGGCATGGCGTCTACTTGACAACCTTGACTCCTTGTGTGCCACTATTCTAAGAGCCAAGTACCCTGATGGCGATTTGCTGAACTCCAAACCAAAGCGTGGCGCTTCTTTCACCTGGCAAAGCATTATGGCGGTCATAAGTACTCTGAAACGTGGCTATATTTGGCGGGTGGGGAATGGACAGAATATCAATATCTGGGAAGATGCCTGGATCCCAAATTGTACCACCAGGAAAATTGTGACCCCTAAGGGGGGACAATTGTTATCGAAAGTGGTTGATTTGATTGACCCTGTCTCCAATAATTGGGATGAGGACCTAATTAGACAAACTATGTGGCCCATTGACGTACAACAGATTCTTTCAATCCCACTTTCGCAACATGATATGGCAGATTTCATCGCCTGGAGACTGGAGTTATACAAAAAATGGTTTGTTCTTGGTACGGTATGTTTATTATGTGGAGTGGAATTATCAGTACGGAAGTAAACTAAAATAATTCTAACGGGATGGGACGAACTACCCCTAACCCTATATGGTGTAATACATGGAATTTATCTTGTCCAGCAAAAGTCCATTTTTTATACGGCATGTGTTACATGGCACCCTCCCATGCCGACTAACACTTGCTAATAGACACATGTAGGTCTCGCCCTGATGCCCTACTTGCTCTCAGGGTCTAGAAGATACGAAGCACATGTTGTTTCTATGTAGTAAAGCAAAGGAGGCTTGGAAGAGGCTTGGGATGGACGAGATTATTGAAAAAGCATGCGAGGTTAATCGTGCTGGAGAGGCGATATTGGAATACCTTTTACTTCTTCTAGATCAAGATTTGAGTATTATGGGGTACCAAAATGTACGAGGAATTAACTCAGAATGCAACTCAGATATCAATGGGGATCATGGCACTTACAAATTCGGTAAATGCTTTATCTTCAAAAGTGTCCATAAGAAAGCGGGGTTGGTACTGCCCTCCTAGGGGTATCGTGAAACTAAATGTTGACGCTTTTTTTTATCATGACATGCTGAAGGGTACGATGGGTGCAGTCTTGAGAGACAACAAACATAGGTTTATTGTGGGAGGAAATGGAAAGATCAAATATTGTACGAATGTTCTGATGGCAGAAGGCAGAAGCTTTAGCCCTGAAATTGGGCCTAACATTGGCACAAAGGGCGGGATGTAATCGTCTAATCATCAACTCGGACAATCTGGAAGTGATTGAGACCATGCAGGACGGAGGACAATCAGCGGGTGCGGCGGCGGCAATCTTTTTTATGACTGTTTTCACTATGCATGTGATTTTGTCGTGACCAGATTCAAACACCGTAATAGAGAGGCAAACAAAGTAGCTCATGAACTTGCTAGATTAGCTAGATTTTCTATGACTTCGGATTGGTTTGAGGAGCCTACCAATGAAATTGTAATGATTCTCACAAATGATGTACTGATTATTTCTAATGAATAAAGTCTTGATTTAACTAAAAAAGGCTGGATGAGCAGCTCAGCACGCAACGAGGCTCCAGGGTCTGCCTGGAGACCTTGTTCCTCAGAGGTCGGGTACCTTGGTGTATTGTACTATCACATGTGGGTACTGATTGTTTATCCACTTTCAACAATTTGGAGGGCCAGTATCTTGGGCAAAATGCAAGGATCATAACTGAATAAAAAAGAGGGTGGAAAATTTTGCTTCAATTCACATTAGCCATGAGGAAAAGGAGAAAAGCTGGAGAGGCGCATGATATAGCAAAAGTTGTTGTCTTTTTTATGGGGCAAATGGGAGGTTTATTCCATAAAGATAGGGTTATAGTGAGGAGGCAAAAGAGTCACAATACACTGAGGTCCATGGTGTATCCATACACTACACTCAGTTTGACTATAGCCAGCCAAACAATCAGCCACCCTGTTTTGTTCACTACTAATTTTCTAGGGAACAAACTCCCCGACAAATATCAAGAATTTAATCTCAGCAACTAGATGACCATACCTGAGCGATCTTCGCTCGTGAGAGATGCTAATGCCGTCGAGAAATCAAACTGCGCAATGATGGGGCCCTCCAAGTGTTGCTTGGCCAATGCCATGCCTTACATCAATGCGTGAAACTCGGCCTCCAAAGCATCACTATAGTTAACAACAACTAATATGCCGCAAAAATAAAACTCCCGTCACATCTCCGGAGGATCATACCTGCGATCATGACCCACTAAAAAAGCACCATCCACCGATAGATCCACATGATCAACGGTAGTTGTGTCCATGGTGAGGAGGGTGTTGATACCTTGATCACCGCACCGGTGAGGAAATCAAATCTTCGCAAGACATTTTCCCCTTCATAATTTCCTCAGTAGTGTATAACCTTGAAAGCCGCAACGAATTAAAGTAATTTTCTAGGTAATCAATAGATACTTATGGTGGAGGAGCTTCCTTGCCATGAACAATATCCTTTCGTACGCTCCAGATCCGCCAAATCAACATTATAACCATGTCCCGCACTGTGTCGCTGCATCTAACAAGCAAATTGAGTAACCATTCCCCGGCTCGTATCCATCGACAGCTCACAGCCTCGCATTGGCCAGAGTCTGCGCATAAGATCCCAAAGAGTTATGGCATGAATGCATGTAGCAACAAGGGCATGGAACCAACTCTCCTCCTCCACTCCGCACAACAAAGAGGTGCTATGCGTCGGTAAGTACATGTAGGTTTTGCACTGATTTGTTGCCAAATGCCAATGCCCTTGATACTGTTTTCCACGCTATAATTTTTATTCGTTGTGGTACTGAGGAATACAAAATACAACGATCGCCCTCTGGACAATTGCTTGTTGTGCCACCAGCAAATCTTTCATCATGCTAACCTATTACAAGTTTGTACGCGCTCTTCACAGTAAAGCGACCATTCTTCTTAGGGAACCATGGCAAGAAGTCATGTATGTTCCGAGGAGAAGTTCTAACTTATACAATCTCCACTATATCCATGTGCCAAAAGTGTTGTTGTAGCAGTTGCATATTCTATGCACCATGTTCATCTAGGAAGTCGGCAACCCAATTCAACCGGTAATTTCTTAACAAGAAATAGGGCAAAAATCATTGCCACGGGGGATCCAAGGATCCCTTCATGTTCTGATTATGGAACCATCTCCCACACGCCATTTTAATCCTTGCTTAACAATATCAAGGTCATGCTCGATCCCCTTCCAGACTGTTGCTGACACTTACTAGAGAAAACCGGGTCAAGCGGGTTACCTCGGGGATAGTACTTGACCAGTAGTAAGCGGAAGTTGTTGTCACGTTAGAGGTGGGGCGCCATGTGTGGTTCTTAAATACCCTAGATATTTCATGTATTCAATGATATGTTTTGATTGAATAAAGTTTTTTTTCGCCCCTCAAATTTTAACAATTGTTTTTTGGACACAAAAAGGCAAAAATACATGTCCAACGGATGTCCTATCAGTAAAAACATTACTCCAATTTGCTGCAAATTTGCAACACTTAAGCGACTGTCGCAAAACAAATCCAGCCGTGCGAGCTTTCAACCGCTATACACTGAATATTCTCCTTCTCATCCCCGAGCGACCTTTGCACCACCTCCCCGCTGAACAAGCCAGTGAGGCTGGTTGAAGGTGTCTCTGGATTAACTTTGTTCTGGAATCCCTTTGTGATTGTATTCCCGTGAATGTGTTCCATTTCGAGCTGCTCATTTCCGAGGTGCAACCGGCAATCGGAGCAATCAAGCGGCTCCATGATACGTCCCAAACGTATCTATAATTTCTGCTTGCTCCATGCATGTTTTGGGTGATATTGATATGCTTTTGATACACTTTCATACAATTTTGATCATATTTGGACTAACCTATTAACTCAGTGCACCCCAGTGCTAGTTTCTGTTTTCTGCTGTTTTTGTATTTCAGGTTTTCCCATTACTTAAATTGCCAGAAAAATTCCGGGAAAAATATATAAAAAATCAGCGCTCCAGAAGCTTCCATGCGCCAGAAGTGGGGCCAGAGGGGGGCCAGAGGGGCCCCAGGAGCCCTAATGGGGCGGCCCCACCCCTGGCCGCGTCGGGGGGCCGCCTGGGGGGCTCCCACCTCCTATGGTGCCCTACTTGGCCTCCTATGTATTCTCCCATCGCGGAAACCCTGATTCCAGAACCCTTTTCTCTAGAAGCTGTTCCGATCTCCGCCGCCATCGCCACCAAGTTTCGGGGGACCAGAATTCCTGTGCTGGCATCCTGCCGGGACAGGGAAGTGCCCCCAGATTCATCTCCATCGACGTTGCTTCCTCCCTCCATGATGCGGGAGTAGTTCCTCCTCGGGGCTGAGGTTTCTACCAGTAGCTATGTGGTCAATTCTCTCTCCCATGATGTGATCTTCGTTGTGATCATGGGCTATGTTAATCTAGGGTGATCCCATGATATTTCCCCTTCCTCTGTGTATTGGATTGATGTACTCAGTTGTCTTTATCTAGTATAATCCCCGAGACCAAGGTGACAGCGGTCTATTGGACATGGATTAGAAGAATATTTTCATGGGTGATTTCCTCTTTTGTGTGTTGATTGAAGATTGAGAGTCTCTTGGTGCTTGTCTTTGACTATCCTTGAGATATGTTGTGGTGATTGTGGTACTCTCTTTGGATGGCCACGGTGACATTGGGAAATCCATAGATTGAGAACTACGAACTTTGAGGTATGCTTTTGTAGCCCTACATAATTCTCGTCCTCTCTTGACCACAAAGGAATGACCTCCGGGTGCGTCTCCATTGCATGTTTTATGGGAAATATCATGTGATTAGACTATGTTAATGTTGTTGGGAGTTGCCACTAGTGAAAGTATGAAGCCTAGGCCTTGTTTCCAACATTGCAATACCATTTGTGCTCACGTTTACCACTTGTTTGCTTGCTGCACTTTTTATTACAGATTTATATTACTTTGCTTTGCCACTCCTATCATCCATATTTTACCATCTCTTCGCCGAACTAGTGCACCTATACAACTCCTAGTTGTATTAGGTGTGTTGGGGACACAAGAGACTTCTTGTATCTTAGTTGCAGGGTTTCTTGAGAGAGACCATCTTCAACCTCTACTTCCCTGAGTTCGATAAACCTTAGGTCATCCACTTGAGGGAAATTGCTGCTGTCCTACAAACCTCTGCGCTTGGAGGCCCAACATAGTCTACAACAATAGAAGCGTGTGTAGACATCAAGCTATTTCTGGCGCTGTTGCCGGGGAAGTAAGTGTTTGAAGGTATATCTTTAGATCTTGCAATTAAATCTTTTCGTTTCTTGTTTTTAGTTTCACTTGTTATGTTTATGGAAAACCACACTCTTAGTTCGCTGCTTGGGGAAGGCCGCTTTACCACACCCGTGGTAGAGAAGTCTCCTCCACCTACTGAATGTATCCCGTTCCAAATACCACTTGGGATAATTGAAATAATTAGGAATGATTGTTATGATGGGACAGTCAATCCTAGTATTCATTTGTTGAAACTTACAGAACTTTGTGAGTTGTTTAAGATTTCAGGTTTGACAAGAGATGGAGTCATGAGGAAATTATTTGCCTTGTCACTGAAAGGAAAAGCATTGGAATGGTATAGGCTACTAGATGACTCTCACCTGCTGGATTGGGAAGAGATCCAGTCTCTCTTTTACTCCAAGTTTTATCCTCTTCATGAAGTCCATGAGAATAGGAATTATGTTTATAATTTCTATCCTCATGACAGAGAGAGCATAGCTCAAGCTTGGGGGAGACTGAAAACGTTAATGCTAAAATGTCCTAACCATGGGCTCCCCAAAGATATGATTATTACTAATTTCTATGCGAGGCTCTCTCGACAGGATAAAGATTTGCTCGATGCTTCCTCTATGGGTTCTTTCACAAACGAAAAGATTGATGCTAAATGGGAACTCCTTGAAAGAATTCAACGCAACACTGAAGATTGGGAGATTGACAAAGGTAAAGAGTCGGGTATAATTTATGAGTATGATTGCATTAAGTCCTTTGTTGAAACTACAAGTTTTAATAAGTTTAGTGCTAAGTTTGGGCTTGATTCTCAACTCCTTGTTGATTTCCTCAAACCTTTTGCTTCACATCTTAATATGCCTAAGGAGGATTGGATCAAGCATCATGAACCTTTTAAAGAGATTTGCAAAGAAAATGAAATTGTTCATGATGATTGCAACATGCATGATCCAATTCCTAAAAATGAAGTTTTATATAAGCATGTTAATTTTTGTGGAGTGGATAGACCTTGTGAAAGGCCTATGATTGAAGAAGAGAAGTATTGTAAGCAACATAAGCATGAAAGAACAATCACTTGGTCAAAGATTTAAATGAAATTGCTAGAGAATTGTGTGACCTTTATCCTTTTACTTGTGAACTTTGCTGTATAGAGGGTCACTTTAATTTTCAATGCATGCACTTTCAAAACATAACTGTTAACCATTTGTGTGATAACATGATCACCCCTGATCTTTATGATGAGCTTATGTTATTTTTGATGTGTGAAGAGTTATCAGAAAAGACTTGGCTAGATGTTAATGCCATAGGAATAAAAAACACTTTGCAAAATTGCCATCTCTATTGTGTTGTTAATTGCCATAAAAATGATTACATAAGTAAGATTAGAAAGGAGGGAACTTTACCAAAGTATAAAAATGTCTCTTATATTTCTGCTAATAAAAAGGAGAGTTTCTCCCAAGTTTCCCCTATTGTTTCTAATGATAAACCAGGATATGTGGAGAAGCTTCATCTCCAACCACTCCCTCCTAAGGTGAAGAAGAAGAAAAAGAAGAGGAGGAGGAAGAGGAGCAAGAAGGAAGAAGAATGGGTATCAACCTGGCCTGAGCATATTCCTCCCATCAACTTTTATCCTAACGGTTGTAAGTTTAAAGAAGAAGGTGAAGTTTATTGCCTTAATTATCATCTTGATGATACGTCCGTAGGTACTATTGAAGATGATTTTGATTATGATATGCATGTTACTTACTGTGATTGGGAAAATGATGATAATGCTACTTATGATCTTGAAAATCTTTTTGGTACCAACTCTGAAAGTGATGATATGGAAAGCTCTAAGCTTGGGGATGATAGGATTGCAAATCCTTTACCCACTAGTGATGTGATAATTGATAATTCTTTTGCTAGTAAGAATAAAGACAACATGTTTACAAATATAGTTGCTAGCAATGATAATGCTCTTCTCTACTATGATGATGTTATAACTCCAATCTATAGTGATTATAAAGGTACCTATGACATAAGGAGAAATTATCCTTATGAAACTTGTCATAATCATGGAGGGAATTACTCCCTTGTTGAACACCATCTTCCTAATACACAATTAATCTATAGTGTTCAAGTTGTTTATGATAGTCCTACTCCCACTATTACCAATGAGAAAGATTATGCTTATGTGGAGAGTAAGAGTACCTTTTTGCATGTGGATCATGGTAACAAAGCTTTATGTGATTCTTATATTGTTGAGTTTATTCGTGATCCCACTGAAAATTATTATGAGTAGGGAACATATGCTTATAGATATTTCAATAATATCAAGTTCTCTCTCTTTATGTTGAAGGTTTTGAAGCTGCACTTGTTTTGTCTTCCTATGCTTATTGCTTTGTGCTTCAATGAATTATTCTATTGCAATATTCCTATGCATAGGAAGCATGTTAGGCTTAAATGTGTTTGGTATTTGCTTCTTGATGCTCTCTTTTGTTCTTCAACTCTTATTCCTACGAGAGCATTGTCGGGGGAAACTGTCCTCCCACGAGCACCTATGGGACCGGAGCCCGTTCTACGTTGCGGTAAGGGAGCAGAGGGAGCACGGAGAGCAGATCGAGGAGCGCACGCGGGCAGTTTACCCAGGTTCGGGCCGCGCGGACGCGTGAAACCCTACTCCTGCTTGGGTTGTATTGAGTTCTTGAGCTCGGGAGCTTGAAGAGCTACAGTACTAGCTACACTGAGCGAGAGAGTTGTCTAGGTTTCGAACCCTTTCTACGTTGTGCATGGGCCTCCTTTTATAGCTCAAGGGGTCACCGACAGGTGTCAACATAGAGGAGGGTAAAAGTGTAATTTTGGTGGTAGTTGTAACAGTGCGTGAATAGTGCATGAACAGTGAATGAACAGTGGTCTTCACCTAACCTTGACAGTGGGGGACAAGGCATTAAATGCCCGTCGCCGTCGACCCCAAAAGTGTCCGTCCATGCTCCTCCGTTTGCCACGGTGGTAGCCTCGTCACCGCAGCTTGCCACCGCATGCCCCAGGCTGCACAGCCATCTGCCACGTGCTCCTGGAAGGGCCACAGGGCGACGCGTGGGCCGATGAGCTGGAGCACGGGCACACAGTGTAGGTCTCCCCGGCAAGCACCTTGCCGGGGTAGCGATCTTGCCGGGCCCGGAAGCTTGTCGCTCTCCGGGTCCTGCCGGGGCGCATGACGCGCCAAGGCATCTCTTGAGGTATGTATTCCTTGTCTTTCCTGGCAAGCTCCTCTTGCCAGGGTCTTGTGCTAAAGTGATAACCTTGAGCGTGGTGCGGCCTTCCCGGCAAGCTCCTCTTTCCGGGGCCTTGATCTTCTCACTTGTATACTTTGTTCTTGAATGGCTTCATAGGGACCAGAAAGGTTTCCGGCGAGCACGCGGTAAGCCCTGCCGCGGGAAGCTGCTACTGCCCGTGCACAAGTTGGGGTACTAAGGTACCCCTATCTTAGTACACCGACAGGAGCCCCCGGGCCTGGGCCACACACGGTGCCGAGCGCTGTTGGGCCAGGCCCAAAACAGTGCATGGGCACGCGCGGCCCACGGCAAGCCGTATCTCCTTCCGTATCCGCCGCATCCCTCCCTAACGGCACGCGTCGATTGCGGCGTCGTGGGAGAGAACGTGGCCTGTTCTTTAATGGGAAATGCAGAACGTCCCCCACTTCCCCCTTAAAAGCAGAGGAAGCAGGGGCAGTTCCCTCCATCGTCTTCATTGCTTCTTGATTCTCCAGAAACCCCCGCTGCTTCTTGCCTCCACCCCTCCTCCGCCGTCTTCCGCATCCGCGGCGCCGTCGAGCTCCTCGCCTCTTCCCTCGCCGCCTCTGCCATGGCTCCGAAGAGCGACAAGGCGAAAAGCGACAAGGCTAAGAACGACAAGGCCAAGAAGGAGAAGTCCGAGCAGGCGGCGAAGCTGGCCGCCCTGCGGAAGAGGTGCGTGGTCTTCGCGCCAAGGCTTGGTCCGAGGGAGCTTCGGGACAAATATTATTTGTTCTGGGCGAGGGAGACCAAAGCTCATCCCCGCACCCACGTCTTCCCTGCCATCGCCAAAGATATGTTCCCCGGCGGGTACTTTTTCTTCGCTGCATTTTTCCACTGTGGTCTGTGGCCTCCGTTCTCGGAGTTCTTTTGTGATATCATGAACACATATGGCCTCCACCTCCTAGATTTTACCCCCAACGCCATCCTTACGATGGCCGTTTTCGTACATCTGTGTGAAAACTATGTTGGGATTCATCCAAACGTAGCCCTTTTCCGCCACTTTTTCATGCCTAGAGTAGAGGCTGGCGCTCCCCTCTCCGGCGGCATCTCCTGGATCTTCAGGCTGAACAAGAAGGACTCGTACCTGAAGGGAGAGCTCCGCGGCAAGTGGGAGGAATGGAGAGCCGATTGGTGTTGGGTGGTGGAGGATAAGCCGGAGCTCTTCACTGCGCCGCGCACAACAGCCATAGTGCGCGGCAGGGATTGGAGCGAATTGGCCACGGAGGACAACAAGCTTAGTATCGCCCTCATCAGGATTATTCGTCTCCGGGTCGCCAATCTGACTATCGGAGAGGTTGGGGCAGATTTCCTCCGTCGCCGCATCGCCCCTCTACAAGAAAGGAAGAGGGCCGCCTGGGAATTCGGCAATGCGGCGGATATCATGAGGCTGCGCCCTGGATTAAACTATAACTTCACTGCCTTGGAGTTGAAGGGAATGGTCCGAGAGCTCTTCAAGCATGACCCGGCCCACCCGGAGTGGTTCAAACCTTCCCGGGGAGTGGTGCCGCTGTGCAACAGCACTGCCCGTGATTCCTTGCGCGCGATGATGCCTGCGTGCGACTCCCATGGCGTCGCCCCCACTTGGATAGAGCCTCCGCCGGATACTGTGCTGTCCTTCTTTGACAACTTGGTCGAGACGCCCCGCAACGCCGAGGAGAACAAAGGCCTCACCCGGGCCACAACTGGCCGGGATATAGCCTACATCGCCTCCGGGATGGAGGAGGCCGCCGCAGCTGCAGCGGCGGGTGACTTTGGATATACAGTGGACGAAGCACAGGCCGCGGACGCAGTAAGCCAAGCAGAGGAGGCGGAAATCCTCAAGCTGCTGAAGCTTGCGCCCGAGGAGTTTGCCGGGGAGCCTTCCCTGAGGTTTGCCGGGACGAGCGAGGTTGCCGGGAGGAGCGAGGTCGCCGGAGGGAGCGAGGCCGCTGGGCATGGTGCTGAGTCCAGCGGGCCTGCCGGGGAGGAGGAGGATGTCGAGGCTGACGAAGACTCTGGTGGATCTCTGAATCTCGAAGACGACGCCTCCTCATCTTCAGAGAACTCCCCGCCTCCGGCAAGTCCTACACAACAACCAAGGAAGCGCCTCCGCAAGGCAGCTGAGGCGGCGAGGCCACAGGCGCCTCGACAGCAGCCGGCGCGCCGGGCAACGCGCGCCACCAAGACGAGCGAAGTCGTCAAGGAGGCACCCCGTGCCCGTGCGCCAAGCGGGGGAGGATCTTCCCGGAGTGGAACGGATGTTCCTTCTGCTCCTCGGGCCCCGGCGACGATGGGGGCCGGGTCTTCGCAGCCCACGGCCCCGGAGACCGCCAAGCGCCCGAGGGAGCCTTCTCCCCCAGCTCCTCGTGCGGGAGCACCTCAGGCGGAGTTTGACTTCTCCGCCCTCAGCTCCGACGAAGAGGAAGAGGAGTAAGTACTTGCACTTCTTTTAGTTTCTTTGATTCTGTCTTGATTTTCCTTGTTGATTCTGATCTTGTTTTTGTTTTCAGGACCCTGACCCAGCGGATGGCGAAGAGGGCCAAGATCCTTGTGGTCGAGGTTGAAGACGACTCGCCCGCCGCGGCGACCGGAGACGTGCCAGCGGCAAACTTGCCGGATCAACCTGCTGCTCCGGGGAGCAGCCCCCAGCGCAGCCCCCAGCGTAAGTCTGGTCTTTATCTTTCTGCTTGAAGGGCCCGCTCGAGGTTGTTGCTTGTGCTGATGTTTCGATGTCTTGTTTGTCTTGTGCAGGAGTGGAGCCGCAGCCGCAGGAACGCCCGGAGGTCGCCCCCGAAGAGCTACTTGCTCCACCCTCCCCGCCAAGGGTGAACTCCCCGGCAAGGGAGAATGCTCCGCCAAGGACGGGCACTCTGCCAAGGGCGAGTACCCCGCCAAGGGTGAGCAGCCCGACAAGGGTGAGCACCCCGCCAAGGGAGGGCGCGGGCGGCCCTCCGCCAGCAGGGGCCACCACTCCGCCGCCAAGAGAGAATTCCCCGGCGAGGGAGCCTGTCGTTGAAGAAGTCCGCGAAGGTAAATCTTGTACCTTCTTCTTCTTGAACTTGTCTTTTTGGATATTTGCTTGACTTTTTCTTTTCTTTTCCTTCTGCTAGATCCTCCTGCCCCAGAGCCGATGGAGACGGAGGCCACCGTTGAGGAGGAGGTGCACGGCGACGGCGGCAACGCCACTGCCACTGAGGGCATGGCTGGAGCCGACGAGCCTACCGCTGAAGAGACCGCCCCGCCCGCAGACGCCGCGGCTGGGGAAGGGACCGGCGACCACACTGCTGGCCCGGAGGCAGCAGGAGCGTCAAGCGCTGCACCGGCCGCCGACCCTTCCGCCTCCACGGCTGGGCAGGGCGTCTACTTGAATGCCGCCAACGGGGTCTTCATACAAGTCCCGTGGGCGTCCTCGTCTCGAGCACCCGCGGAGGGAGGGACCTTTTACGGAGAGGTCCTCGCCTCCGCCGGCTTGAAGATCGTTGAAGCGCCCGGCGACAGCGACGAGCCCGAAGAGGAGGGACTCCTTCGCCGGCTCCTGGCTTTGTATCGGGCCAGGCAGGCGAAGCTGGAGTCCCGGGAGGCTCTTACCGCCAAGGCTGGAGCAGACTTGGAGAAGCGCGCCGTGGAGCATCGTGCCACCAACCAAGCGGCCCTCCGCAACTTGGCGGAGGAGCGCGAAGAGCTTGCCGGGGCGCAGCAAGCCTTCCTCCTGGAGAAGGCCGAGGTGGACGAGCAGCAGCGGTTGGCTGCCAAGGAGCTGTCCCGGCGAGAAGGAGTGATCAACCAGCGGAAGGTCGACCTCGATGCCCACGAGGACGACCTCACCGCCCGGGAGCAGGCCATTGGCGGGGCCCTGAAGGAGGCGAAGGCCGCCGCAGCCACCGCGGAGACCGCCAAGAAGGAGCTCGAGGCCAGAGTGAAGCAGCTGGAGTTGTTCCTGAAAGCAAGCGAGGACCGAGTCACTGCGCTCAATGTGGAGCGGGAGAAAGACTCCCACACTAACTCTGAGCTGCAGGTACGTCTCTCCGAGAAGGGCACCGAGCTTGCTGCCGCCAAGGATTCCATTGCTGACTTAGAGCTGAAGGTCTCCACCCTGACTGGTTTGCTTGACGCCGCCCGGGATCGCGAGACGAAACTGAAGGACGAACTCCGCAAGGAAAGGAACTTGGTGGAGAGCGCCGCCGTCTCGGCGAACAACTTCAACCGGGCAGTGGAGCAGTGGACCGATGAGCTGGTCACCTCTGCTGCCAATATTGATAAGGAGATGGTGGCACTGAGGGCGGAGCATCTCGGGTACTCCCCGGATGAGAATCTCCCCCACAGCGCCAAGTTGAGTCTGTTCTTCAGGGGAATAGCGCCGGCACTTGCGCGGCTGCAGGAGAAGATCCCCGTGCAGCTGGCCGACGAGGCGCGTCGGCTCTGCATGGGCACCTTGGAGCGTGTCTTGACGAAGATCGTCTACCGCAACCCCGGCATGAACCTCGTCAACGTCCTCCGCACCTTGCCGGCCGAAGCTGATTAGGAGGCGTTGAAGGCGCAGGTTGCCCACATCGTCGCCAAGGTGAACAAGATCACAAGGCGTGAAGGCGACCGCGTATATTAGATTTCTTTCTTTCCGCTTCCCTTGCTGCTGCAAGGCATGTTATGGACAAGAATCTATTAGTATCGCGGCAAGTTATCTTTGTAATATACAATCTTATTTTGATCAATCAATGCAGTGTTATCTCCCTTGTTTCGGTCCCTTTACTTTGTATGTATTCCACCCTACGCTTTCAGGGAACTTGCCGGCAAGAAGACCCTTGCCGCGAGCGCTGAGTGCTGGACTCTTAGCAGCCTGCTGGCAAAGACCTTGTCGGCAAGTAACCTTGCCGCAGCTAGTCGCAGCACACTTAGACTGCTGAGCGAACTCGAAAACGAAGTAAGGGCGCGACACTTGCCGCAGCTCACTTAAGTCGTTGAGCGTGCTCGAAACAGAGTAAGAGCGCGGCCAGCCACGGGTAGGTTCCTCCGCGCACAGGTTTTCCATACAATGTGTGGTTGTTCAAGGAAGACAACTAAAATTTAAAAATTTTGAATTACTCAAACTTTGGTAACTTAGCTTTCATAGTTCGTTTGCTCTTCGTTTGCTCCCCGATAAGGCTTCTCTTTCTTGAACAGCACCTGGTTCATCCTCCATCTCCTTCCCCCCCCCCCCGGCAAACTTGTGCGCGAGGAATATTCCTTCTGCTTAAGAGGGAAAGAAAAAGAGGAGGAAAAACAAGTATAGGGCCTCTCGGCTTGCTAGTGCTTACCGGGGATGTGCGTTGCACAAGGTGCCAAACAATGCATGCAAATAACAAAGAAAAGCATGGAAATGGCAAATAGTGCGAAGCACAAAAACTTTACTGATGCACGGGATCTGCGCCCGGCTTTGTACAAAGGTTTACATCCAGCAGCGGCAAGACTTGTACAAAAGGTGGTTGCCGGAGCGGATCGCGGCAACCGCGCCTTATGGGTGAAACTTGCGAAGATGCTCTATGTTCCAGGAGTTGCTCACCGGTAAGCCTTCTTCGGTCTCAAGGCGGACAGCGCCGGGCCTTGTGACTTGTCTCACCCGATAAGGGCCTTCCCACTTCGGCGTCAACTTGTTGGCATTCTTGGCGGACTGAACACGCCGAAGAACAAGGTCGCCTTCCTCGAGACTCCTGGCCTTGACCTTGCGGCTATGATAGCGACGCAAGGCTTGCTGGTATCGAGGTGCTCGTACAGCAGCTGGAGACGTTCCTCCTCAAGGAGCAATGCATCATCTGGTCGCAGTTGCTCTTGCTCGAGCTCATCATAAGCGAGCACTCGAGGAGATCCGTATACGAGTTCTGTGGGGAGAACTGCTTCTGCTCCATAGACAAGAGCAAAGGGTGTCTGTCCGGTGGCTCGATTTGGTGTCGTCCTGATTGACCAAAGAGACGCCGGCAACTCCTCTATCCAGTTTCTTCCGCACTTGCGCAGCCTGTCGAAGGTTCTTGTCTTGAGTCCACGCAGCACTTCAGCATTGGCCCTCTCCGCTTGACCATTGCTCCTCGGGTGAGCAACAGAAGCGAAGCAGACCTTGGCGCCAAGGTCTTGGACGTATTGCATGAAGGTGCGACTTGTAAACTGTGTGCCATTGTCAGTGATAATCCTGTTAGGGATTCTGAAACGGCAAACAATCGCTCTGAAGAACCTGACTGCTGACTGTGCTGTCACCTTTCTCACTGGTTCCACTTCTGGCCACTTTGTGAACTTGTCGATTGCAACGTACAAGTACTCAAAGCCCCCGACTGCGCGGGGAAAGGGGCCGAGGATATCGAGCCCCCAGATCGAGAAGGGCCAGGACAAAGGGATTGTCTGGAGAGCTTGAGCTGGCTGGTGAATTTGCTTGGCATGGAACTGGCACGCTTCACACTTGGTTATTTGTGCAGTTGCATCTTGGAGGGCTTCTGGCCAGAAGAACCCTTGCCGGAACGCCTTCCCGGCAAGTGCCCTTGCGCCAATGTGGTGGCCACATATGCCTCCATGTATCTCTGCCAACAGCTTCTGTCCATCTTCTCTGGAAATGCACTTCAACCTGACACCATTGAGTCTTCTTCTGTACAGTTCATTGTCGACGAACTGGTACATACTTGACTGCCTGGTTATTTTCTCTATCTCTTCTGGTTCGTCGGGAAGTTCTCCAGTTTGTAGAAAATGGACGATCTGCTGTGCCCATGCTGGAGCCCGAGGCTCAACAGCAAGGACTAAAGGCATGAGGGCTGCTGCGGGAACCTCAGCTTCTACGGCAAGAACCTGCGGTTCTGCCAGAGCTGATGGTCCCCCGGCAAGCCTACCGGGGCAGGGCTTGTCGGGAACGCTTGCTTCAACTGTACAGACCCTTGGATCTGCAGGAGCAAACTGTTCCTCAACATCTTGTTCGTTGATCTTGGGGACCTTGGCGGCGGCTTCGAGAAGGTCCGCCGGCAAGTAGTCGCCGGAGACCAACTTTCTCTTCTTACTTTGCCCAATTGATGGTGTAACGGATGGCTGAGTTAGCTTGAGCAGGAAGGTCCCTGGTTCCACAGGTAACTTCATTGCAGCACACTTTGAGAGGCCATCTGCAATATCATTCTGAGCTCTTGGAACGTGTTCCATTTGTAGACCCTCAAAGTATTCTTCAAGCTTCCTCACTTCATCAACATAAGCTTCCATCAAGGGGCTCTGATAAGTCTTATTCACTTGTCGGACCACCAACTGTGAATCTCCCCGCACAATCAACTTCTTGATCCCAAGCTCGGCCGCTATTCTGAGGACGGCAAGCAAACCTTCATACTCAGCAGTATTGTTTGTCGCTTGTTCCTTGGGAAAGTGCATCTGGATAACATACTTGAGGTGCTCTCCGGTGGGCGCTATGAGTACCACGCCGACACCGGCGCCTTGCAGCGAGAAAGCACCATCAAAGTACATCATCCATTCGTTGCTTGCTTCTTGGACGGGGACGCTTGTCTCTGGAACTTCTTCATCTGGCGTTGGGGTCCATTCTGCTATGAATTCTGCCAAAGCTCTGCTCTGTATGGTTGAAGTACTCTCAAACTTGAGACCAAAGCTTGACAGTTCCAGCGCCCACTCGACGATCCTGCCTGTTGCCTCTGGATTTTGCAATATCCTCTTCAACGGAAAGCGAGTGACCACTGTTATTTCGTGTGCTTGGAAGTAATGGCGCAGCTTCCTTGAGGCCATGAGGAGGCCGAACAGCAACTTCTGCACCCCAGAGTATCTTGATCTAGCCCCCTGCAAGAGGGAACTTACGAAATACACTGGGCGCTGCACCATCTTCCTCCGCACTTCACCTTGTTCCTGCGCAGACTTGTCCTTGTCGGGGTCAGAGCTTGTCGGTGAAGCCCCCTGCTTGTCGCTGGATTCGCTTGCCGGGGATGTGGGTTCCTCATTTGCCTCTCTCTCCGCTACTAACGCAGCACTAACCACTTGATTGGTTGCCGCTAGGTACAGCAGCAACTTCTCTTGTGGTCTAGGTGCGACAAGTATTGGAGTAGAGGACAGGTATCCTTTCAAGTCTTGCAACGCTGCCTCCGCTTCCGGAGTCCATTTCATAGGACCTGCCTTTTTCAAGATTTTGAAGAAAGGCAGGGCGCGTTCTGCAGACTTTGAAATGAACCTGCTGAGGGCAGCCACACAACCAGCAAGTCTCCTTACGTCCTTGACGTGCTTCGGGGCTTCAATCTGCTCGATGGCTTTTATCTTGTCGGGATTGGCTTCAATCCCCCTCTGGGACACAAAGAACCCGAGAAGCTTGCCGGAGGGGACTCCAAAGACGCACTTCTCGGGGTTCAACTTGAGCTGGATCTTGCGCAGATTCTCAAAGGTTTCTTCTAAGTCTTGGATCAGGGTATCTTTGCTCTTACTCTTGACCACTATATCGTCCATGTAGGCTTCTACATTCCTGTGTATCTGTGGCTCAAAAGCAGTGTGCACCACCCTCGCAAATGTCGAGCCTGCATTCTTCAATCCAAAGGGCATGCGTATGAAGCAATATGTGCCACATGGAGTAATGAACGCAGTCTTCTCTTCATCTTCCTTGGCCATGAAAATCTGGTGGTAACCTGAGTACGCATCAAGGAAGGAAAGCAGCTCACATCCGGCGGTGGAGTCAACAATCTGGTCAATATGCGGCAAGGGAAATGGATCCTTGGGACATGCTTTATTCACATCAGTGAAGTCTATACAAAGTCTCCGCTTCCCATTAGCCTTGCGCACGACAACTGGATTGGCTAACCACGTAGGATGGATCACGCCTCTAACCAGGCCTGCTGTAATGCCCCGGATGTAATACTTTCCCTTTTGGGTATATATTATATCTCCGGCTTCATCTATTTCCATTCCGGGTTCTTGTCTTTTGGGTTTTCGTCGTTTTGTTGTGTGAGTGTGTGGCATTCATTCATATCATGTAGACATGTGCATTGCATTGCATTGCATTTGTGTTGTGGGTTGCATCCGGTTCCGCGTGTTTCTTCCCGTTGCCCGTTTCGCGTTCCGGAGCTCCCTCACGTGTCCGTGACGTCCCGTAGGCCTACTTTGTTGTTCGGGCGTTTTACGTTACCGGTGTGCCGCGAGGTTGTTGTGTGTGTTGTTGTTTTGTTGTGTGCAACCCGCCTCTCAAATCTCGTCTCGTTTGGACTCCGTTGGCTTTTCCATCCGTTGTCCATGTGGGTCCGAAGTGCCTTCGCTTCGTGTCCCGGAAACACCCCCTACTGCAGTCTGTTATCTCCTTCTAAGCCTTTTAAATCTACCCCCGCGATCGGATCCGTCGGATCGCGATCGGAGGGCTCCTAGCGCCCCTAAACTCTCCCTAACCCTAAAAATTGCTATATTTAGGCCCTCCTATGTCCATTTTGGGCATCCCTATCCTCTAGATCCATCCCCTCCTCTTTTCCCGTGCTAGTCCATCTCCCTCCTCCAGAGATCGCGCCGGCCGGTCGGACAAGCCGACCGCCGCCGCAAAATCCGCCGGGATTTTTCCTTCGATCTCGTCGATCGCCAGGTCAGCGCTCGTACGACCGAGCGTTTTCCTCTCGTCCGCTCGAGGCGACCGAGCCGGCCTGTACGTCCTCAGCCGCGCCAGGACCACTTGGCGGTTGGGACCGCTTTGCCGGATCCAGGCGGCAAGTCGGCCCAGCGGCCCACTCTCGCCCCGTTCGATCGCCTCCGCTCCGCGCTCGCGACCGCATCGCCGCTCAGATCCTCCGCGCCACCGCCTCCGAGTCGCCGGGCCAGGCCCGCTCGTCCGCCGCTCAGATCGCTGCACCGGGCCGCCGTCGCCTCCTTCGCGTGCCAGCGCGCGCGGGCCGCCTCCCTTCCTCGCCGTCGGGCCGGCCCGCCGCCCCATCGCCAGCCTCCAGCCGGACTGGGCCGCGTCCCGCACCGCCTTTCGCCGGGCCGGCTCTTCCTCCGCGCTGGGCCGGATCCGCCGCCGCCAGCCCGTCTCCATCTTCTTTTCCTCAGATCTGATCTGTGAGAAGGTTGACCCTAGATCTAAGTCTCTGTTTTACTGTTCTGAGATGCTAAGTTTGACCTGCCCTAACTTTGTGCCTGTTGCTCCGTTTTGCGCGTGTAATATGTCGAGACGTTCGTGGAGATGTGCTCTACGTTTCCTCTGTTGTTGTCATGCATGTTAGAGGTCATCTAGGCACTTGTTTTGCTGTTACAAGAGTGCATCATGTTATAAACTGTTGTTATGTGTTATTTTCATGCCACCTTTGCCATGTGATATCTTTTAGCTCGTTTGTCCGAATGATGCAAATGACATGTCCACGTGTTCGTCTTGCCACGAACTACGTGATGCTTGTGATAGGTTGCATGGTAGATTTTTTATTGCCTTGTTATCATCGTTGCAAAGTGCCATGTTCATATGATGTGTTTTCACTTGTTATGAAATGCCATCTTGTTGAGCTCGTTGCAATCGTTGTGTTCACCTCTATGATGCATGCTTGAGTGTTTCGGGATCACCTTCATATGCACTTTGATGAGGTGCTTACCCTTTGCCATGTTTAGTTTCGAGGTGACTTAAACATGCTCTTTTGTATGCAATGATGATATTGCTGTTTTAGGACTTAGTGATTTTTCACCAAGTCTGAAATCTGTAACGTTCCGATGCCATGTTCGTGTGATGTTCTAGGACAAAGCATGTTAGTTTTGGGGTGGATTTTGATTGTTCCTTGTAGTATATATTGTTGTCTTTCCATCCATGTCCTCACATGTCCATTTGAGTGGCTGTAGCATGTTTATCTTTTGCTCTAAAGTTTCAATAAAATTCTGCTGCCAGCATTTTATTGCAAAGTTCAATATGTCCAAGATCATTGCTATTGATCCGTGACTCTGTTTGGGGTGCACCTTGGACCTAGTTGCTGTACTATATGTCTAGTTTGTGTTCATGTCCTTTGCCATGCTATTTGGGTGCTGTAGCTTAATTATTTTGAGCTCCGAAGATGCCATGTTGCTGTAATTTTCAGCTTTCGCTCAAATCTTGTTTCGGGCATAACTTTTAGCACGTAACTCCGATTTCGGCGAATCTTATATCAAATTTGGTTGATTTTCTGTGTAGATTATTAATATCAGCTTGTTATCTTGTTTTGAGGTGTTTTGCTTGAGTGATATTTTCCGTGCTCCGTGTGCATCCTTAGTGCATCCATCATGCATTCATGTTTTTCGAGTGCGCATTGCATCTTGTTGATTGGTGCTTGGTGTGATTGTTTTGTTTAGAGCCGGAAGCTGAGACCGGGTACGAAGTTGAGCACGAGGTTTCCAACGAGGTTGAGCACGAGGACCCTTCTTACGATCCGAACGACTTCTCTTCAGGCAAGATGACCGAACCCCGATAACATTACTATCTTTGCCTTTTGCTAGTAGTCTCGATCTATAGTTTTGCCTCGATGCCCATGTTCTTCTTTTCAGCCTCCTACTTGTAACCTATTGCCATGTCTAACCACCCTACCTATGCAAACCGTTGCTTGGCTAAGTACGCTTCGCTCAGCCCTTCTTATAGCGTTGCTAGTTGCAGGTGAAGATCGAAGATGCTTGCTTCATGTTGAAGTTTGGTCGGGTTATATCCCACTATATAAATGCTTTAAATGAAATCATCTATATATTGGCAAGGGTGGAAGGCTAAGCCTTTTGCTTGGTGATTTGTTCCACTCATGCCGTTAGGATCCGTGTAAGCCGGTATTATGTTCCTTGATTATGCGTTCCTAACACGGTTGGGGTGTATAGGACCCCCTCGATAAACCGCTAAGTGCTAAGTCTTTTCCAGCAAGTCCCAACATTGGTACTATTTGCCTAATAACAAACTAAACATGCATAGGGAGTAATTAACCCTCTTTCTTAATCAACAACCCCGGGCCAGTGCTCCACATGAGTGTTGGTCCGAAACGAGCAGACTGCGGGGCCACCTCAAGGAAACTCGAGGTTTGGTAAAAACCTGTAGGATGACTCATCCGGTCGTGTCCTGAGACTTAGATACGCGCGGCTTCTATCAGGGTGTCGACACGCCGGGAGGATTTGCCGGATTAGCCTTACCTTAGCTCGGTATATCTTGAGCACGGGATTCCGAGGATACTCGGGTCTTCCCAGTTTGGAGTTGTGACTCCGCGGATCGTGGGCTTGTAATGGGTCAAGTTGGAACACCCCTGCAGGGTTTGAACTTTCGAAAGCCGTGCCCGCGGTTATGTGGCAGATGGGAGCTTGTTAATTCCGGTTGTAGATAACTTGACACAATGTTTCTAATACACTACCAGCGTGTGTTCCGTGACTGTCAATTTCCGAATAGGGATTCGGGAGTTGAACACGGAGGGGTTATGTTTGTGAGCTTGTAGCTAGGATCACTTCGTGATCACTTCTCGCCGAGGCCTTCTCTTCTCGCTCTCACTTGCGTAAGCTAGATGCTAGTTGCTGCTGCAGACTTGTTCTTTCTTCAGCCTTATCCTCACCCAAAGGTTTTGATAGTCTTGTTACCCGGAGACGGGATTGCTGAGTCCTCTGTGGCTCACAGTTACTTCACACATCAGATGCAGGTCCAGCTGTGAGCTATCCAGGTGATGGCACCGAGCTGGATTGGGAGTACGACGAGGAGCGTAGTCGGTACTATGTGCGCTACCCGGACGATCAGTAGTGGAGTCTCTTACTAGGATTCGATCCGCCTGTGGTTTTTTTATCTGAGTTTGGTACTTTGACATTTGGCTTTTGCCCTTAGAGGGTTGTAGTGCTCTTAATGTATGATGTTTGAGACTTGTACTGTAATTATGTGACGTGGCGAGTGTAAGCCAACTATTTTCAGTTTACTATCCCTCTTTTACATGAGTTGTGCAAAGATTACCAGACTTGAGATCATTCTAGGATGGAATTATGCCTTTAAGTCGTGCCTCGACACGTAGGAGGTATAACTCCATCCTGGGCATTACAAGTATGTGATGGCCTGGCTTATTAGGGATGATAGACTACTCATATCAATAAGGAATTCCTTCTTTTCCGGGAGCCCATTCGGATAGAACTCCAAAGTTAAGCGTGCTCAGCTTGGAGTAGTTTCAGGATGGGTGACCGACCGGGAAGTTGCTCCCGGGTGCGCACGAGTGAGGACAAAGTGTGCAGAAAAGACTAGTATTGATATGTGAGGCCAGTCTAGATCCCGCCAGGAGTAACGACCACCGGCGGGGTGTCCGGGGCGTTACAAGTTGGTATTCAGAGCCTTCTCCGACCTAGGAGCCCCCACTGTTTGATCGAACCGTTGACGGTTGAGTCTAGGCACACACTGAAAACTTTTTGAGTCCTATATTATATCGGAGAGTAGGATTTCTTTGCTTCTCATCCCCTTTCTCTCTGGTGAGGACTCCTGACGTCTACTCTTGTCTCTCCTATCTTCAAAATTTGCACAAATTTTTTTTAGGAATCCCGCGAGTATTCTGGGATTGTTTCGATGTTCTTGTGACAAGGATATTGTTCCCGATGCCTCCTGTTACCGAGGAGTTGAGCTTCGGGGTATCATTGTAACAAGCATATCGCGACAGTACTAAATACTTAAGACGGCCGACATCGAAAATCTCCCCTATACGGCCAGTGGCAAGATAACCCCGACATCACCCAGTACTGGGGAGGTAGTTCAGGAGTATTGCCATAGCTTGTTATAGTGGATGCTTTTCGAAGGTCCGAGGTACACAGTTTCCGAGAAAGACTGGTTATGTGTTGAAGGATGGATACACCTGGATGTAGGTTAGAGTTGATTGCGCGGTGCTTCCCGTGTATCCCCAACACCTGATTGCATAACTGGAATCTTTCGGAAAACTATAGGTGGGTTTTATCCAGTAGATCGTAGGCATTCTTCCAACGAATGCAGGTTAGTGAGTTCGGGGTTCGACATTGAGTGAAGGGGTTATATGACCGAGGTTACTATCAGGAGTTGCATCTTAAAGGGTCCTTGGCTATGCTGATCCGGGGATTGCAAAACCTTTTCGTAACGCGTTCATATGCTTTCAGCACAAAGATGTTAGAACGAAACTCCTCTCTTGTGTTTGTTCCCGTCTGTACCTTGTTGTTTTTCTTATTTTCATTTTGTTCCCTATGTGGCTTCTCGTGAAGACTGATATTATCAATTAACTGAGAAATTCATTCGTTCCTCTTGTTCGGATGTTTTCATTCGTTCTTATTGTTCGAATGATTATTGTGAAGACTTGCTGCAATTCATTCCATTGATTCAGCTTATTCCTTTTGTCAATCAATTGCTGATTCGTGGTCATCTCTTACAGGATGGCTCCGAAAAAGGTTCCGAACGCTAACCCAGAGGTGGAAGAGGTCCCAGAGCATCCTCCTTCCCCTCCTCCTCCGCCTGAGGCTTGGAGAGCAATTATGGAGACTACAGCTCAGAACACTCAGTTGATGATGCAGATGATGCAGATGATGCAAGCTAATCAAGCTAATCAGGGTGTTCCAGTGAACCAAGGCAACTTCTTTCAGCAGCACCATGCTACTCTCAATCAGTTCTTGGCCAACAATCCTAAAGCTTTCAGTTAATGTGTCGACCCTCTTGATGCTGAGGATTGGTTGACCGACATAAAGAAGCATTTTGAGTGCAGTAACGTGAAAGAAGATGACTATGTGAAGTTTGCAGCCTTCCAACTGAAAGATCAAGCAGCTGACTGGTGGCAGCAGTACAAAGACTCAAGGCCGGGTCAAGTGATCTCTTGGGAGAATTTCTGCAAGGATTTCCGTTCGCACCACATTCCTACAAGTGTCATCGAGGGTATGCGTGAGCAATTCCGCAACCTCAAGCAGGGCTCCATGTCAGTCTATCAGTATAATGTCAAGTTCCAAAACCTCGCTCGCTATGCAAAGCAAGACATTCCTGATGCAAAGAGTAAAATCTATCAGTTCCGTGGAGGTCTCAAAGATGAACTTCAGCTTGCTCTCACTTTGTTCGAGCCAGACGAATTCGATAAGTTCTATAACATGGCTTTGAAACAAGAAGCAGCTCAGCTTAAGATGGAGGCTTCTAAGAAGAGAATTCGAGATGTTGTTCACTCTTCCTCATCGTCTCAGTTGGCTGCAAAACAACAGAAGTTCTGGCTTCCTCCTCCTCCAGTGATTCGAGCTCCATACAACAACTCCAACAACTACAACAACTCCAACAACAAGAACTCTAGTGGTCGTGGTTTCTCCCACTCACCCAACCCAAGCAACCAGTCGAAGAAGCAGTTTCAGTCTCAAGGCTCCAAGTCCAGTGGCTCTCATTTCCGTCCTCTCTCAGAAGTGACTTGCAACAAATGCACTCAGAAAGGTCACTATGCCAACAGATGTCCGAATCCGAAGCGTCTTCCTCCTCCTCCACCTGTGAGTTCAGCTATTGTCAGGCATGATCCAAAGGCTGCAAGGGTCAATCTGATGAATGCAGCACAAGCGGAGGCTTCTTCTGATGTCATTTTGGGTAACCTTCCAGTGAACTCTTTTCTAGCTAAAGTGTTATTTGATTCGGGTGCATCATGCTCTTTCATGTCTCAACCATTTGCATCCAAGTATAATATTGACATCCAAAGTCTGCCTCAGAGGTTGCAAGTAATTTCTCTGGGCAAGTGCATGTCTTCCAACATATTTGCTCCGGATGTTTCCATTCGCATGGGTGATTATCGTTTTCTGGCTAAACCGGTGATTCTTGGTCATTCTGACATCGACCTCATTCTTGGAATGGATTGGCTTTCTCAGCATGATGCTCATATTGATTGTGCTCAAAAGGAAGTCAAGTTGACTCATTCTGATGAAGATGTGATTATCTTCGCCTCCAGGGATAATACTATCCGGCTTTTCTCTCTTAATGATAAGGGCGAAATTAATGCCATAGAGCAAATTCCAGTGGTGAATGAATATCAAGACGTCTTTCCAGAAGATCTTCCAGGCATGCCTCCACACCGTCAGGTGGAGTTTGTCATTGAACTCGAGCCGGGCACTGAGCCTGCGTGCCGGCGTCCATACAAGCTCTCTCCGGATGAATTGAAGGAATTGAAGAAGCAGCTTGATAAGTAGGAGAGTATGGGTCTCATCAGACCGAGTACATCTCCGTGGGGCTGTGGTGTCTTATTTGTCAAGAAGAAAGATGGCACGGAGCGTCTCTGTGTTGACTACCGGCCATTGAACAAGAAGACGATTAAGAACAAGTATCCGCTCCCCAACATCAACGAACTCTTTGAGCAGCTCAAAGGAGCTAAAGTATTCTCTAAGCTTGACCTCCGAATGGGGTATCATCAAATTCGCATTCGCGAGGAAGACATTCCCAAGACGGCCTTCAGAACGAGCTACGGTTCATACGAGTATACAGTCATATCCTTCGGTCTCGCCAATGCTCCTCCTACCTTTTCAAGGATGATGCATTACATCTTCAACCCCTATACTGGCGAGTTTGTGCTTGTGTATCTGGACGATATACTGGTGTTTTCCAAGAATGAAGAAGATCACGAAAAGCACTTGCGTCTGGTTCTTGATCGACTCCGAGAGCATAAATTCTATGCCAAGTTCTCCAAGTGCGAGTTTTGGCTCGATAAGGTTTTGTACCTGGGCCACATCATCTCAGCTGACGGTATTGCGGTTAATCCCGAGAAAGTTGAAGCAATTGTCAACTGGGAAGCTCCTCAGAACGTCAAGCAGCTCCGCAGTTTTCTGGGTCTTGCCAGCTATTGCAGAAGATTTGTTGAAAACTTCTCCAAGATTGCCAAGCCTCTTTCCAACCTGCTTCAGAAGAATGTCAAATACTTTTGGTCTCCCGAATGTGAATTGGCATTCAAAACCCTCAAAGAGAAGCTTGTCTCTGCTCCAGTTCTGACTCCTCCGGATGAAACCAAGCCCTATGAAGTGTTCTGTGACGCTTCTCTTCAAGGTCTTGGTGGTGTGCTTATGCAAGATAAGAGAATTGTGGCTTATACTTCTCGGCAGCTCAAGCCAAGTGAGAAGAACTATCCCACACATGATCTCGAGCTAGCAGCTGTGGTACATGCTCTGATTACGTGGAGACATCTGTTGTTGGGCAGAAAAGTCGACATCTTCACTGATCACAAGACCTTGAAGTACATCTTCACACAGCCGCATCTGAACCTCCGCCAGACTCGTTGGGTTGAAATGATCCAAGAGTACAATCCCAGCATCGAATACACTCCAGGCAAGGCGAATGTGATTGCAGATGCTTTGAGCAGAAAAGCATATTGCAACAGCCTTCTTATCAAGCCATACCAGCCTGAGCTTTGTGAAGCTTTCAGGAAGCTCAACCTCCAAGTTGTTCCGCAGGGTTTTCTTGCAAATCTCCAAATTGCTCCTACCTTGGAAGATCAAGTCCGTGAGGCCCAGCTCAGTGATACCATGGTGAAGAAGGTGCAACATGGGATTGCAAAGGGCACTCCAAAATATAAGTGCTTCCGTGTGGATGAGAGGGATACCTTGTTCTTCGAGGACAAACTCGTTGTTCCTAAAGGTGATCTCAGGAAGCTCATAATGGAAGAAGCTCATGATTCTCTCCTTTCCATTCATCCTGGCAGTTCCAAGATGTACCAAGATCTCAAGCAGTCTTACTGGTGGACACGCATGAAAAGGGAGATTGCCCAATTCGTGAACGAATCTGATGTATGCCGAAGAGTGAAAGCAGAACATCAACGTCCAGCCGGTCTTCTCCAACCTCTTCCTATTCCCGAGTGGAAGTTCGACCACATTGAAATGGACTTCGTCACTGGCTTTCCTAAATCCAAGCGAGGCAATGATGCTATCTTTGTGGTGATTGACAAGCTTACCAAAGTCGCTCACTTTCTTCCAGTCAAAGAATCAATCAATGCAGCTCAACTTGCAGAGCTGTACACTTCCAGAATTGTGTCCCTACATGGCATTCCTCAAGTGATATCCTCAGACCGTGGCAGCTTGTTCACATCAAGGTTCTGGGACTCCTTTCAGTCCGCCATGCGCACGAAGATCAGGTTCAGCACTGCCTTTCACCCTCAGACAAGTGGTCAAGTCGAGCATGTGAATCAGATTCTAGAAGACATGCTCAGAGCCTGTGTCATCTCCTTCGGCATGAAATGGGAAGACTGCCTTCCATTTGCCGAGTTCTCTTACAACAACAGCTTTCAAGCAAGTGCAGGCAAAGCACCGTTTGAAATTCTCTATGGCAGAAAGTGCCGTACCCCTCTCAACTGGTGTGAAACAGGCGAACGCCAACTCCTTGGCAATGACTTGATCTCTGAAGCCGAAGAAATGTGCAAAGTCATACGTGAGAATCTCAAGGCCGCTCAGTCGCGTCAGAAGAGCTACTATGACGGAAAGCATCGTGATTTGGTTTTCAACATCGGTGATCATGTCTATCTCCGAGTGTCTCCGATGAAAGGAACCCAAAGATTCGGTATCAAAGGAAAACTTGCTCCTAGATACGTCGGGCCTTTCAAGATTCTTGGCAAAAGAGGCGATCTAGCCTATCAGCTCGAGCTCCCTTCCAACTTTGCAAATGTTCATGATGTCTTCCATGTGTCTCAACTTCGCAAATGCTTCAAGGCACCTGAGCGCATGATTCCGTTTGAGGAGATTGATCTTCAACAAGACCTTTCCTACCGAGAGCATCCAGTTGCAATTCTCGAAGAAACCGAACGCAAGACTCGCAACAAGTCCATCAAGTTTCTGAAAGTCAAGTGGTCACATCACACAGACCGAGAAGCTACCTGGGAACGAGAAGATCATCTTCGTTCCGAGTACCCTTCCTTTTTCCAGTCCTAGATCTCGGGACGAGATATTTTTTGTAGTAGAGGAGAGTTTGTAATGCCCCGGATGTAATACTTTCCATTTTGGGTATATATTATATCTCCGGCTTCATCTATTTCCATTCCGGGTTCTTGTCTTTCGGGTTTTCGTCGTTTTGTTGTGTGAGTGTGTGGCATTCATTCATATCATGTAGACATGTGCATTGCATTGCATTTGTGTTGTGGGTTGCATCCGGTTCCGCGTGTTTCTTCCCGTTGCCCGTTTCGCGTTCCGGAGCTCCCTCACGTGTCCGTGACGTCCCGTAGGCCTACTTTGTTGTTCGGGCGTTTTACGTTACCGGTGTGCCGCGAGGTTGTTGTGTGTGTTGTTGTTTTGTTGTGTGCAACCCGCCTCTCAAATCTCGTCTCGTTTGGACTCTGTTGGCTTTTCCATCTGTTGTCCGTGTGGGTCCGAAGTGCCTTAGCTTCGTGTCCCGGAAACACCCCCTACTGCAGTCTGTTATCTCCTTCTAAGCCTTTTAAATCTACCCCCGCGATCGGATCCGTCGGATCGCGATCGGAGGGCTCCTAGCGCCCCTAAACTCTCCCTAACCCTAAAAACTGCTATATTTAGGCCCTCCTATGTCCATTTTGGGCATCCCTATCCTCTAGATCCATCCCCTCCTCTTTTCCCGTGCTAGTCCATCTCCCTCCTCCAGAGATCGCGCCGGCCGGTCGGACCAGCCGACCGCCGCCGCAAAATCCGTCGGGATTTTTCCTTCGATCTCGTCGATCGCCAGGTCAGCGCTCGTACGACCGAGCGTTTTCCTCTCGTCCGCTCGAGGCGACCGAGCCGGCCCGTACGTCCTCAGCCGCGCCAGGACCACTTGGCGGTTGGGACCGCTTCGCCAGATCCAGGCGGCAAGTCGGCCCAGCGGCCCACTCCCGCCCCGTTCGATCGCCTCCGCTCCGCGCTCGCAACCGCATCGCCGCTCAGATCCTCTGCGCCACCGCCTCCGAGTCGCCGGGCCAGGCCCGCTCGTCCGTCGCTCAGATCGCTGCACCGGGCCGCCGTCGCCTCCTTCGCGCGCCAGCGCGCGCGGGCCGCCTCCCTTCCTCGCCGTCGGGCCGGCCCACCGCCCCATCGCTAGCCTCCAGCCGGACAGGGCCGCGTCCCGCACCGCCTCCCGCCGGGCCGCCTCTTCCTCCGCGCTGGGCCGGATCCGCCGCCGCCGGCCCGTCTCCATCTTCTTTTCCTCAGATCTGATCTGTGAGAAGGTTGACCCTAGATCTAAGTCTCTGTTTTACTGTTCTGAGATGCTAAGTTTGACCTGCCCTAACTTTGTGCATGTTGCTCCGTTTTGCGCGTGTAATATGTCGAGACGTTCGTGGAGATGTGCTCTACGTTTCCTCTGTTGTTGTCATGCATGTTAGAGGTCATCTAGGCACTTGTTTTGCTGTTACAAGAGTGCATCATGTTATAAACTGTTGTTATGTGTTATTTTCATGCCACCTTTGCCATGTGATATCTTTTAGCTCGTTTGTCCGAATGATGCAAATGACATGTCCACGTGTTCGTCTTGCCACGAACTACGTGATGCTTGTGATAGGTTGCATGGTAGATTTATTATTGCCTTGTTATCATCGTTGCAAAGTGCCATGTTCATATGATGTGTTTTCACTTGTTATGAAATGCCATCTTGTTGAGCTCGTTGCAATCGTTGTGTTCACCTCTATGATGCATGCTTGAGTGTTTCGGGATCACCTTCATATGCACTTTGATGAGGTGCTTACCCTTTGCCATGTTTAGTTTCGAGGTGACTTAAACATGCTCTTTTGTATGCTATGATGATATTGCTGTTTTAGGACTTAGTGATTTTTCACTAAGTCTGAAATCTGTAACGTTCCGATGCCATGTTCGTGTGATGTTCTAGGACAAAGCATGTTAGTTTTGGGGTGGATTTTGATTGTTCCTTGTAGTATATATTGTTGTCTTTCCATCCATGTCCTCACATGTCCATTTGAGTGGCTGTAGCATGTTTATCTTTTGCTCTAAAGTTTCAATAAAATTCTGCTGCCAGAATTTTATTGCAAAGTTCAATATGTCCAAGATCATTGCTATTGATCCGTGACTCCGTTTGGGGTGCACCTTGGACCTAGTTGCTGTACTATATGACTAGTTTGTGTTCATGTCCTTTGCCATGCTATTTGGGTGCTGTAGCTTAATTATTTTGAGCTCCGAAGATGCCATGTTGCTGTAATTTTCAGCTTTCGCTCAAATCTTGTTTCGGGCATAACTTTTAACCCGTAACTCCGATTTCAGCGAATCTTATATCAAATTTGGTTGATTTTCTGTGTAGATTATTAGTATCAGCTTGTTATCTTGTTTTGAGGTGTTTTTCTTGAGTGATATTTTCCGTGCTCCGTGTGCATCCTTAGTGCATCCATCATGCATTCATGTTTTTCGAGTGCGCATTGCATCTTGTTGATTGGTGCTTGGTGTGATTGTTTTGTTTAGAGCCGGAAGCTGAGACCGGGTACGAAGTTGAACACGAGGTTTCCAATGAGGTTGAGCACGAGGACCCTTCTTACGATCCGAACGACTTCTCTTCAGGCAAGATGACCGAACCCCGATAACATTACTATCTTTGCCTTTTGCTAGTAGTCTCGATCTATAGTTTTGCCTCGATGCCCATGTTCTTCTTGTCAGCCTCCTACTTGTAACCTATTGCCATGTCTAACCACCCTACCTATGCAAACCGTTGCTTGGCTAAGTACGCTTCGCTCAGCCCTTCTTATAGCGTTGCTAGTTGCAGGTGAAGATCGAAGATGCTTGCTTCATGTTGAAGTTTGGTCGGGTTATATCCCACTATATAAATGCTTTAAATGAAATCATCTATATATTGGCAAGGGTGGAAGGCTAAGCCTTTTGCTTGGTGATTTGTTCCACTCATGCCGTTAGGATCCGTGTAAGCCGGTATTATGTTCCTTGATTATGCGTTCCTAACACGGTTGGGGTGTATGGGACCCCCTCGATAAACCGCTAAGTGCTAAGTCTTTTCCAGCAAGTCCCGACATTGGTACTATTTGCCTAATAACAAACTAAACATGCATAGGGAGTAATTAACCCTCTTTCTTAATCAACAACCCCGGGCCAGTGCTCCACATGAGTGTTGGTCCGAAACGAGCGGACTGCGGGGCCACCTCAAGGAAACTCGAGGTTTGGTAAAAACCTGTAGGATGACTCATCCGGTCGTGTCCTGAGACTTAGATACGCGCGGCTACTATCAGGGTGTCGACACGCCGGGAGGATTTGCTGGATTAGCCTTACCTTAGCTCGATATATCTTGAGCACGGGATTCCGAGGATACTCGGGTCTTCCCACTTTGGAGTTGCGACTCCGCGGATCGTGGGCTTGTAATGGGTCAAGTTGGAACACCCCTGCAGGGTTTGAACTTTCGAAAGCCGTGCCCGCGGTTATGTGGCAGATGGGAACTTGTTACTTCCGGTTGTAGATAACTTGACACAATGTTTCTAATACACTACCAGCGTGTGTTCCGTGACTGTCAATTTCCGAATAGGGATTCGGGAGTTGAACACGGTGGGGTTATGTTTGTGAGCTTGTAGCTAGGATCACTTCGTGATCACTTCTCGCCGAGGCCTTCTCTTCTCGCTCTCACTTGCGTAAGCTAGATGCTAGTTGCTGCTGCAGACTTGTTCTTTCTTCAGCCTTATCCTCACCCAAAGGTTTTGATAGTCTTGTTACCCGGAGACGGGATTGCTGAGTCCTCTGTGGCTCACAGTTACTTCACACACCAGATGCAGGTCCAGCTGTGAGCTATCCAGGTGATGGCACCGAGCTGGATTGGGAGTACGACGAGGAGCGTAGTCGGTACTATGTGCGCTACCCGGACGATCAGTAGTGGAGTCTCTTACTAGGATTCGATCCGCCTGTGGTTTATTTATCTGAGTTTGGTACTTTGACATTTGGCTTTTGCCCTTAGAGGGTTGTAGTGCTCTTAATGTATGATGTTTGAGACTTGTACTGTAATTCTGTGATGTGGCGAGTGTAAGCCAACTATTTTCAGTTTACTATCGCTCTTTTACATGACTTGTGCAAAGATTACCAGACTTGAGATCATTCTAGGATGGAATTATGCCTTTATGTCGTGCCTCGACACGTAGGAGGTATAACTCCATCCTGGGCATTACACCTGCTGCTTCCAACTTCTTTATCTCCTCGGCGATGAACTCTTGGCGCTCCACGGCTTGATTCCTGACCTTCTGCTTGACGGGCCGCGCATGAGGACAAACAGCAAGCTTGTGCTCAATTACCTTCCTGGGAACGCCGGGGATGTCAGATGGTTGCCACGCAAACACATCGACATTCGCCCGCAGGAAGGCAACGAGCGCGCTTTCCTATTTGTTGTCGAGCGTAGCACTGATGGTGAAGGTACCACCAGTGCCGTCCTCCTTGGCGGACACCTTCTTGGTTGCCGGTGGAGCTGTCATTCCTTTCTTGCACTTGCCGGTGGAGCTCGATGGTGCATCCTCGACGGCAGCGCAGCACTCCGAAGAGGTGCGTTTGCCGGAGTGGGCCCCAGAGCTCTTGCCGGACTTGGTCTTGGTCTTCCCCTCGGGAGCTTCAGCGGCAAGTGTGTTGCTCTCTGCTGCGGCTGCTGCGTCCCGGTAGATCTTGTCGGCGCAGATAAGCGCGTCTTTCTTGTCGCCAGGGACAGAGATGACGCTTATCGGCCCTGGCATCTTGAGTATGTTGTACGCATAGTGGGAAGCTGCCATGAACTTGGCGAGGGCAGGACGTCCAAGTATCCCATTGTATGGTAATGGGATATCGGCAACATCAAACGTGATCCTCTCCGTCCTGAAGTTGAGCTCCCCGCCAAAGGTCACTGGCAGCGTAATCTTCCCCTTCGGCTTGCTCCTTCCCGGGTTGATCCCTTGGAATGACCCGGTTTCTTCGAGCTCGCCGTCTGGGATCTGTAGCTTCTTGATCACAGCTGAGGAGATCAAGTTCAGGCCAGCCCCGCCGTCAACCAACATCTTGGTGACCTTGAGGTTGCGGATAGTTGGTGAGACCAACATCGGCAAGCACCCGACTGCCGTGGTGCGGTCAGGGTGGTCCTCAAGGTCAAAGATGATGGGCGTGCCGGACCACTTCAGCAGCCTGCGTGACTCGACGGGCGGCTCTGCTGCATTCACTTCGCGCACCCACTGCTTGAGCTGGCGGTGGGAAGTGTGCAGAGAGGCGCCTCCATCGACACACAGAACTTCTGTGGCCTTCTGGAACTCCTGCTCGCTGTTGTCTCCTTCTTCCATGTCATCATCGTCGTCTTCATCCTCATCCTTGTCGCAGCCCCGGGGAGGTCTGTCACCTTGCCGCTGCTTGGCCTTGCCGCGGCGTCCTCCCCGGCCATTGAACGGCCGCTTCTTGCTGGGCTCTCCTCCGCCTCCTTGGGCCTTCTCCTTGTCGCGACACTCGTATTCAGCCTTCTGCTGTTCTACGAGGTACTCGACTCGTTTGCAGTTCTGAAGATCATGGCCCTTGGTGCGGTGGATCTTGCAGTACTGCTTGTCGGAGCCGTCCTGCTTGTCGGCTGCCGCTACAGGGGCGGGCTCCTTGCCGGAACCGCCAGCCTGTGCCATCTTGGCCGGAGCCTCCTTGCCGGACTGCTTGACGACCAGCACCTCCTTGCTCTTCTTCTTTCTGTTGTTCCGCCGCCGGCTCTTCTTTGCCGGGGCGGCATCCTCGCTGTCGCTTCCTCCTGCGCCAGTATCCTCTCCGGGGAGTCTACTCCCCTCTTCGGCACACGCGCACTTGTCAGCCAGAGCATAGAGCTCGCTGACATCCCGGATCTTGGTCATGGCCATCTCTTCCCTCATGCGGCGGTTACGCACGTTCTGGTGGAACGCGCTGATAACCGCGACAGGGTGGACGTCGGGAATGTTGTGTTGCACGCGGCTGAACCTCTGGATGTACTTGCGCAGGGATTCTCCCTCCTTCTGGGCGAGGATGTGGAGATCGCTCTCCTGGCCGTGTGGTTTGTGGCCGCCCGTGAAGGCGCCAACAAACTGGTGGCACAGATCCGCCCACGAAGAAATGGAGTTCTCCGGCAAGTGCATAAGCCAAGACCGGACATTTGGCTTAAGCACCAGCGGGAAGTAGTTAGCTAGTATCTTCTCGTCGCGTCCCCCGGCAGCCTGCACTGCGATGGTGTAGATGCTGAGGAACTCTGAGGGGTGTGTCTTGCCGTCGTACTTCTCGGGTACGTCAGGCTTGAAGTTTTTCATGCTGGGCCACTGGACTCGCCGCAGCTCACGGGTGAACGCAGGGAAACCTGCCGTGTACGGCAAGTCGCCTGGTTCACCGGGCGCGTGCGTGTCGACAGCGGTCCCAGCGCGCTGATCTGACTGTCGTCGGGCTTCTCGTCGACGCTCGATGCGAGTCCGAGCGTCTTCTTGCCGCCTGTCGTCGAGGACCTGGCGCTGGTCACGACGAGCCCGCGGATCCGACGACGCCGTGGAGTCGTCGTCGACGTTGATCCGGCGGGGTGGCGTCTTCTGCTTCCGCGGCGGGGAGTGCACGGTGGTTGCACCCCCGGCGGTCTTGTCTCCATCGGCCTTCGTCTGGTCGACTTGCCGCGGCCGCGATGTCGCCGGCTGCTGCGGCGTGTCGTTGTTGGCGAAGGCGATGAGGCTCTGGATCGTCGCCCTCCAGTCCTCGGCTTTATCTGCCGCTGGAGGGAAGTCGAGGAGCAGTTGCGCTCTTGCTAGAGCTTCTGCCGGAGAGGAGGGGAGCGGCGGCGAGCGGTGTGAGGAGCGAGATATGCTCGGGCTTCTAACAGGGTTAGAAGGAGCAATTTCTCGCCCCGGCGACCGCGCCTTGCTCGTACCAGGACGATGGCCTTGAGCATCCCGCGATCCTCCGGTTTGTCCTTGTCCCAGCAAGCGTATGGTACCTCCTGTACCACGGCGCTGCTGGCCTTGCACCTCCTGAGAGGGACGTGAAGCGTGTACGGACGCCGAGGCTTTGGAGTTCGCCCGGTCGTCGGTTTTGTCCTTGGACTTGGTGGCGCCGTGAGTTTCCTCGCCGGCGACCACCCTTCCGCCGGCGTCTCCTCCACCAACCGTTGGTTCCGGTGGCGGTGGGATCGACGCAGACGGGCCTCCGACCTCCGAAGATTTCTTCTTCGGAGGCATGTTGATGTTGCTGAAGATGTTGATGAAGCTGGAGAAGTTGCTGAAGGTTGCGCCCGCGTGAGCGCCGGATCAGGTTCGCACAACCTCGACGCCCCCTACCTGGCGCGCCAAAGATGTCGGGGGAAACTGTCCTCCCACGAGCACCTATGGGACCGGAGCCCCTTCTACGTTGCGGTAAGGGAGCGGAGGGAGCACGGAGAGCAGATCGAGGAGCGCACGCGGGCAGTTTACCCAGGTTCGGGCCGCGCGGACGCGTGAAACCCTACTCCTGCTTGGGTTGTATTGAGTTCTTGAGCTCGGGAGCTTGAAGAGCTACAGTACTAGCTACACCGAGCGAGAGAGTTGTCTAGATTTCGAACCCTTTCTACGTTGTGCATGGGCCTCCTTTTATAGCTCAAGGGGTCACCGACAGGTGTCAACGTAGAGGAGGGTAAAAGTGTAATTTTGGTGGTAGTTGTAACAGTGTGTGAATAGTGCATGAACAGTGAATGAACAGTGGTCTTCACCTAACCCTGACAGTGGGGGACAAGGGCATTGAATGCCCGTCGCCGTCGACCCCAAAAGTGTCTGTCCATGCTCCTCCGTTTGCCACGGTGGTAGCCTCGTCACCGCAGCTTGCCACCGCATGCCCCAGGCTGCACAGCCATCTGCCACGTGCCCCTGGAAGGGCCCCAGGGCGACGCGTGGGCCGATGAGCTGGAGCGCGGGCACACAGTGTAGGTCTCCCCGGCAAGCACCTTGCCGGGGTAGCGATCTTGCCGGGCCCGGAAGCTTGTCGCTCTCCGGGTCCTGCCGGGGCGCATGACGCGCCAAGGCATCTCTTGAGGTATGTACTCCTTGTCTTTCCTGGCAAGCTCCTCTTTCCAGGGTCTTGTGCTAAAGTGATAACCTTGAGCCTGGTGCGGCCTTCTCGGCAAGCTCCTCTTGCCGGGGCCTTGATCTTCTGACTTGTATACTTTGTTCTTGAATGGCTTCATAGGGACCAGAAAGGTTTCCGGCGAGCACGCGGTAAGCCCTGCCGCGGGAAGCTGCTACTGCCCGTGCACAAGTTGGGGTACTAAGGTACCCCTATCTTAGTACACCGACAAGCATCATTAAAGTCTTAAGCCTATCTTTATGGCTATAAAGAAAGAGCTCTAGGGAGACAACCCTTGTTATCTTTGCTTTCAGTTTGTTCTTTCAGTTTTTAATGGTCTTGATGTTTGTTACTACAGTAGCATCATCATTGTATCTTTTCTTTTCAGCTTTGTGCCAAGTTTAGCCTCTGATTGCAAGAAAGTTCAAAAGTTGTGACGTGCTGTCCAGAAAACAGATTCTGTCCTTGGACAGAAAAATTCGTATAAAATGACCAGATCATCTTTTTGATCTGAAGTTTTTTTGAAAGAGTGCTCTATACATTTGGCTTTCGAGCGTCTGTTCTGAGTTTTTTGATTTGAGTTGCAGAAGTGCCCCGAAAAAATTATTTACTACCTGCTGGTCTGTTTTTCACAGATTCTGTCGTGTTTTGCCTTTTCTTCGTTTTGCAAACCTTGAGCTTGCTTTTTCTTTGCAAAAACTTTTTGGCGATCTTGAGAAACAGTAGACCTTCAAGAATATCTTTGTTTCCAGTAGAGAAAAATTATTTTATCATGGGTACTAACCTCGCTAATCAGATTATGATGAGTTATGTATGAAGGGAGTTTTCAAGTGTGCGAGGGAAGATGATAAAAGAAGATTCAGGAGGGTCAAACGCTCAAGCTTGAGCATGCCCCCGTGCACCCCCAAGAAATATTCAAGAAGACTCAAGCGTCTAAGCTTGGGGATGCCCCCGTGCATCCCCTTCTCCATCAACAATTATCAGTTCGTCTTTCGTTCCACTATATTTTAATCACTTCATGCGTTATGTGCTATGCTTGGAGCGTCTTGCTCTTTTCTTTTTAGTTTATTTAGTTTTACTTGATGTTCTTAACAAGTTGGATCCTAGCCTTCATTGTTTGGGAGAGAAACACGCTCCACTCCACTGTAGAACACAACATAGGCTTGCATGTGTATCTTCTTGTGTGTGTTCTTTATCTTTTCATAGCTGCTGTCATGCTTAGCTCTTAGTCTTCATGTTTATCTTTTTAAGAGCTTTTGTTTAGGTTGTTGCTTCTGGAACTCTCTTGAGTTATCATGCTTATCTTGTTAAGAGAGTTGGCTTCTGTGGCACTGGTTGATATGTCTATGATAAAAATGCTATGTGCATAATGGTGCTTAGTAGTTCATGTTTTCGTATGGTTAGTCTCAAATAGCTGGGGGCTCTTAATGTGTTATTGAAGTACCAGCATGATTTGTTTGCCTATGATGTGGTATGGTTTAGTGATATCTTCCTCCAAGAATTTATTTTGATTGACTTGGCATATGCTCACGCATATTTAAGACTGTGAAGAAAGTCTATCAAGCCTTGATGATCTTTAATTTCTGAGTAGTGATATAACTTCCATGCCCGATTCAATGTTGCTTTGTCGCTCTGCATGATTATGGCCGTCATTGCTCTCTTAGTTGGTCGCTCCCAGTCTTTTGCTAGCCTTCACCTGTACTAAGCGGACTGACTGCTTGTGCATCCAAAATCCTTGAAACCAGTTATGCCATATGAGTCCACCATACCTTCCTATATATGGTATTTACTTGCCATTCCTAACGAAGACTTTCTTGTACCATCTCAAAATTATTCAAAAGCATTTCTCTTTTGTGCCTCTGTTTTAGCTCATGAGGAAGTAGTAGGTAATTCATGATCTTCTTACGTTGGACAAATTTTACCCCGGGATTGCATGTCTAATCTGCAAACCCCTAATACAAGGAGGGACTGGCATGAGTGCGCCCAGGTCACAAAAGATAATAGCAACAAACGAACCCTCCTTCACGCCTTGTTCATGAGAAATCAGAAAACTCTGGCAGTGATAAATAAAGGAGATTAAGGGGATGTGATCGTCCCCGCGTGGGAGCCGTTCCTCGAAACTTGTCCAGCATAAGAAGTAATTGGGTTATCTACTAGCATTCGTTGACGAATTATGCACCTCCCAAAAGCTATTTATCTCTGTTTTTAAAACCACGAGCTCTGGTACTTGTTTAGTCTTTTCTTCCAGCCACGGGTTTTCAACCTTGCCATCAAAATCCACGGTTCGAGAGTCTCCACCTTCTTTCTTCAAAGCACCAACTATTGAGAGCATGATTGTCATTCTGAGTGTAATGTGCATTGTCCCAAAGTACCATTGTCTTCTGCATGATTGTGATATCGCTTATTCTGAAATCATTGTATATAGTCGTCACTTAAACTTCGGAGGTGCTCCTGCATTTATGTTTTGCTTCACTAAAGGGGGCAAGCGAGGTATCACTTTGTCATGTTTGCACACTATGCTCACTACAAATCTATTGGATGTTTCAGTATCATATTGTAAACTTTCAGTTCTTTGTGATATTCTCATGAGGCAACTTAATTACTAAAGATTCATTATCTCAATAAGCATTTGTCATGTGATTGTGAAAGACTCTTTGGTAGCATGTCACCACAGAAATTGTGCTTGTTATCATTTACCTACTCGAGGACGAGCAGGAATTAAGCTTGGGGATGTTGATACGTCCCAAACGTATCTATAATTTCTGCTTGCTCCATGCATGTTTTGGGTGATATTGCTATGCTTTTGATACACTTTCATACACTTTTGATCATATTTGGACTAACCTATTAACTCAGCGCACCCCAGTGCCAGTTTCTGTTTTCTGCTGTTTTTGTATTTCAGGTTTTCCCATTACTTAAATTGCCAGAAAAATTCCGGGAAAAATATATAAAAAATCAGCGCTCGAGAAGCTTCCATGCGCCAGAAGTGGGGTCAGAGGGGGCCAGAGGGGCCCTAGGCGCCCTGATGGCGCGGCCCCACCCCTGGTCGCGTCGGGGGGGCACCTGGGGGGCTCCCACCTCCTCTGGTGCCCTACTTGGCCTCCTATTTATTCTCCCGTCGCGGAAACCCTGATTCCAGAACCCTTTTCTCCAGAAGCAATTCCGATCTCCGCCGCCATCGCCACCAAGTTTCGGGGGACCAGAATTCCTGTGCCGGCATCCTGCCGGGACGGGGAAGTGCCCCCGGATTCATCTCCATCGACGTTGCTTCCTCCCTCCATGATGCGGGAGTAGTTCCTCCTCGGGGCTGAGGTTTCTACCAGTAGCTATGTGGTCAATTCTCTCTCCCATGAGGTGATCTTCGTTGTGATCATGGGCTATGTTAATCTAGGGTGATCCCATGATATTTCCCCTTCCTCTATGTATTGGATTGATGTACTCACTTGTCTTTATATAGTATAATCCCCGAGACCAAGGTGACAGCGGTCTATTGGACATGGATTAGAAGAATATTTTCATGGGTGATTTCCTCTTTTGTGTGTTGATTGAAGATTGAGAGTCTCTTGGTGCTTGTCTTTGACTATCCTTGAGATATGTTGTGGTGATTGTGGTACTCTCTTTGGATGGCCGCGGTGACATTGGGAAATCCATAGATTGAGAACTACGAACTTTGAGGTGTGCTTTTGTAGCCCTACATAATTCTCGTCCTCTCTTGACCACAAAGGAATGACCTCCGGGTGCGTCTCCATTGCATGTTTTATGGGAAATATCATGTGATTAGACTATGTTAATGTTGTTGGGAGTTGCCACTAGTGAAAGTATGAAGCCTAGGCCTTGTTTCCACCATTGCAATACCATTTGTGCTCACATTTACCACTTGTTTGCTTGCTGCACTTTTTATTACAGATTTATATTACTTTGCTTTGCCACTCCTATCATCCATATTTTACCATCTCTTCGCCGAACTAGTGCACCTATAAAACTCCTAGTTGTATTAGGTGTGTTGGGGACACAAGAGACTTCTTGTATCTTAGTTGCAGGGTTGCTTGAGAGAGACCATCTTCAACCTCTACTTCCCTGAGTTCGATAAACCTTAGGTCATCCACTTGAGGAAAATTGCTGCTGTCCTACAAACCTCTGCGCTTGGAGGCCCAACATAGTCTACAAGAATAGAAGCGTGTGTAGACATCACTCCACTCCGAGCCGCAGTCAGAAATCGAAGTGCCTCCCTTTTTTAAACCGCAATCCGCAATCAAAGCAGTCCTTTCCGGGCTAAAATCGAATTCAGTCTCCGAGTTTCCATCGATAGCCGCTATAAATCTTGCGGCCAGTTTTAACTTTTAAGAGGAAGACGATCAACAGGTCCATATACATCAAGTTTCAGAGTGACCGCGATCAGCAACTCCGGCGATGTCGAGATCTCTTCGCCGGCGACCGGCTGCCAGACCATCCATCAAGGCCCTCAGCAGCTATAACCGATGTTCCCCTCTAGCCAATCTGGTTAGTTACTTACCCTGTACATCTTTTTTCCTGAGATAATTCATCTAAAATCCTCTTATACAAATACAAAGTAGGAATCATTTAGAAACGAGTGGTCAAAATTGCATTTTGTGTGAGCGGAAAATAGCACGATTGCACTTTTGCTGTTGGAAAGCAGCAAAAATTACATATTTTTTGGTAACATGTACTCCGTATAAACATAGCATCCAGCAGAGAGACTGTAAGAAATCAACTCTGATTTGTTTCCATGCTAAATGCAGGCAGAGGAAGAAGATCAGTCGGATTGGCTAGTAGCTTGCCTGATGGCATGTTACTCGATATTGTAGACCGACCTGACATTGCTGATGCTGCTAGAACCAGAATCATCGCCAGGAGGCGGAAGCAGATTCCTGTTATGCTCTCCAGAATTTTTATAACAGTTGGTTCCCTTGACAATGAGCACAAAAGAGAGTTGTGTTAATTAGTTCCCTGTTTGCCAAATGATCGCCTCTCCTCATAAAATGAGTTCCCTGTTTCACAAAATGGTTTATGTTTTACTATGTACTGCTTTGGAAACTTGGATGTTTTTAAGCCGACACTTCAATCTCGTGGCCAAGAGCAAAGCAAGAAACATCACGGCAAATCAGACTGCAAGTTTATTGTCGTCCATGAATTCAGTCAAATGGCACCAGGTTACGTGCTGCAACAATTATATTGTTGACAAAAGGGGCACATGATCATTACATGTTTCATCTTCTATATAAATATAAATAAAAACAAAAACATATGCTCTCAAAGAACCACATCAACTGATGCACTCACCACCATCACAGATCATTGGATCGATATAACTCAATGCACTTGGTATGAAATTTAACCGTATCATCGAATTCTTGAATTCAAGGACACTATTGATGCAAACTACACTCAACTGAATTTAGTTGTACAAGGCGTTGCAACCACAAAAGCACCTGACAAATACAACAACAAAAACAAGTTGCCTCAGCAGCCTGCGATTATCCTTGGACCATGTTCGGCCCTTATTTCATTAGATGCCAGGAAGTGGATTTTGGCAAGTGACCCAATGCCCCGGGGCATCGGTTCTACACTGCACGCTGGTCCTCGTTTGTGTACGGGAACTTTATCGGCAGATTCACACCTGGGCACATGCTACGTATGATTGCATCAGGTATGCGCACATTCCGTACTTTGTGGGAGCACTTGGCACATACCAGTCTATCATACAGGTACACATCCTGTAGATTCACCGGTGCTTTCAAGACACGCCTGACATGACTCACCATGTAGTTATTAGCTTGAAAGCCGACGAGGATGAACTTGGCCAGACGGTGGTGCTTGAAATTTGATGTAGGCGATTCCCACTCAACGCCCTTGTTCTCGCTAATCTCCTGATTCATTTCCATTTCACATCGATGCTCCCATACCTACATGCATGCCACCCATAGGACAAGGTATATAAATGAAACAGGTTAATTTTGCACTCCAAGTGAAAGCACATAGATAATAGAGCAACCCCTCAAACAAAAGACTGGAGGAGAGAACATACAACCATGTAGTAGAGCAACTCCTTAAAAAAAGTAAGAATAGAACAAGATTTATTAGCTAAGAACATACCATCATGTAGAACTCCTCCAAGGATGGCGCCGCTTACAAGAAGAACATTGTCCAGGTGAGATCATACCCTTCAGGAATTTTACCTAGATTGAGAATCCTTAGTTGCTGGAACACATATGCCTGCCTTCTGGTCAAACTCTCTGGTTGAACCCAAATCTGCAATGATAAGCACGTGATAGGGTGAGTAGAGAACAAGTGAAGCCAGAACAAAGCAATCAACCCACAACTTACCTTTTCGCATTTAAACCCCAGCGTCAGGTCGCGAACAGATGTCTCATGAAGAAATGAACTCAACTTGACCATTTTGCGAACAATAGTTGAAAGTCTCAGAACCCCAAGCAACGGGACATGGCCCAGCACCAGTGGTGGTTCTTCCGGAGATCCCAGTATCTAGAGCGCCAGCCATTTGAGTTTCGGAACCCAGGTGAGTTCGACCATGTCAAAAGAGCAATCGACAATACTAAGGACACTGGTTCTTGTAACGTCACGGAAATCGAGACGGTCAAGAATGTTGAGCAGGATGTCATTGGGCAACTTGCTGATCCTATCATCTGGATTGACTTTCTGCATTTGGCATTGGAACAAATCAGAGTTGGTATCACATCACATTACAGAAAAATTACGCAATGTCAGAGATGCAAATCTGTGGGGGGGCCGAACGCCGTGATGGACCTGACCTTTGGACCTGGGGGTGCGGATGTTTCCTCGGGGCCTGCGGGTGTGGCTCCCGTTGGGCCTTCTCGGCCCATCTCGCCTCGGCCTGCCTCTAAGCCGGTCAAGGGGTATATATGGCTGAGGCACGGGTGCTTGGATCCCCATTTAGGGTTTCCAGCCACTCCTCAGGAGGTGCGGCGCCTCGCTCTCTCCGCCCGCATCCTCAGGCCACTTGCTCCCCCCTCCCCTTCTCAGATCCTTTGTGGCGGCGGTGATGGGAGACCGGAGGGCGGAGAAGAGATCCATGGAGACGTCCGACCCGGAGGCGGAGCGACGGCGGGAGCGGGAGCTCAGAGACAAGGCCAATCGCACGATGCGGGTGAAGGAAATATGCCCTAGAGGCAATAATAAAGTTGTTATTTATATTTCCTTATATCATGATAAATGTTTATTATTCATGCTAGAATTGTATTAACCGGAAACTTAGTACATGTGTGAATACATAGACAAAACAGAGTGTCCCTAGTATGCCTCTACTAGACTAGCTCATTGATCAAAGATGGTTATGTTTCCTAACCATAGACATGAGTTGTCATTTGATCAACGGGATCACATCATTAGGAGAATGATGTGATGGACAAGACCCATCCGTTAGCATAGCACTATGATCGTTTAGTTTTACTGCTATTGCTTTCTTCATGACTTATACATGTTCCTATGACTATGAGATTATGCAACTCCCGAATACCGTAGGAACACCTTGTGTGCTATCAAACGTCACAACGTAACTGGGTGATCATAAAGATGCTCTACAGGTGTCTCCGAAAGTATTCGTGGTGTTGGCATAGATCAAGATTAGGATTTGTCACTCCGAGTGTCGGAGAGGTATCTCTGGGCCCTCTCGGTAACACACATCACAATAAGCCTTGCAAGCAAAAGACTAATGAGTTAGTCACGAGATGATGTGTTACAGAACGAGTAAAGAGACTTGCCGGTAACGAGATTGAACTAGGTATAGAGATACCGACGATTGAATCTCGGGCAAGTAACATACCGATGACAAAAGGAACAACGTATGTTGTTATGCGGTTTTGACCGATAAAAGATCTTCGTAGAATATGTAAGAGCCAACATGAACATCCAGGTTCCGCTATTGTTTATTGACCGGAGATGAGTCTCGGTCATGTCTACATAGTTCTCGAACCCGTAGGGTCCGCACGCTTAACGTTTGATGACGATCGGTATTATGAGTTTATGAGTTTTGATGTACCGAAGGTAGTTCAGAGTCCCGGATGAAATCACGGACATGACGAGGAGTCTCGGAATGTCCGAGACATAAAGATTGATATATTGGACGACTATATTCGGACACCGGAAGTGTTCTGGAAAAGTTTCGGATTTAACGGGATTGCCGGAGGGGGTTACCGGAACCCCCTACGAGGGGGGATGGTCCATAGTGGGCCTTATGGAAAAGAGAGAGGCAGCCCATAGGGGCTGGCCGGCGCCCCACCTAGGGTTCCTAGTTGGACTAGGATTGGGGGGCGCCACCTGTCCTTCTTTTCCTTTCCCTCTCTTCCTTCTTTGGTAGTTCCTACTAGGAATAGGATTGCAATCCTATTCCTAGTAGGATTGCACCCTAGCCGCACCATAGGAAGGGCCGGCCGGCCTCCCCCTTGCTCCTTTATATACGGGGGCGGGGGGGCACCCAAAGACACACAAGTTGAATTGCTCCAGCCGTGTGCGGTGCCCCCCTCCACAGAAACACACCTCGGTCATACCGTCGCGGTGCTTAGGCGAAGCCCTGCGCCGGTGAATACATCATATCCGTCACCACGCCGTCGTGCTGACGAAACTCTCCCGTGAAGCTCAACTAGATCAAGAGCTCGTGGGACGTCATCAAGCTGAACGTGTGCTGAACGCGGAGGTGCCGTACGTTCGGTCCTTGATCGGTTGAATCGCGAAGAAGTTCGACTACATCAACCGCGTCACTTGACGCTTCCGCTTCCAGTCTACGAGGGTACGTAGACACACTCTTCCCTCTCGTTGCTATGCATCTGGTAGATAGATCTTGTGTGATCATAGGAAAATTTTAAAATACTACGTTCCCCAAAAGTGGCATCATGAGCCAGGTCTATGCGTAGATAATATGCACGAGTAGAACACAATGAGTTGTGGGCGATACTAGTCATACTGCTTACCAGCATGTCATACTTTGCTTCGGCGGTATTGTGAGATGAAGCGGCCCGGATCGACATTACGCGTACGCTTACGCGAGACTGGTTTCACCGTTACGAGCACTCGTTGCTTAAAGGTGACTGGCGGGTGTTTGTCTCTCTCACTTTAGCTGAATCAAGTGTGGCTACGCCCGGTCCTTGTGAAGGTTAAAACAACACATACTTGACGAAACATCGTTGTGGTTTTGTATGCGTAGGTAAGAACGGTTCTTGCTAAGCCCGTAGCAGCCACGTAAAACTTGCAACAACAAAGTAGAGGACGTCTAACTTGTTTTTGCAGGGCATGTTGTGATGTGATATGGTCAAGACATGATGAGTTATACGGTTTTGTATCAGATGATCATGTTTTGTAATGTTATCGGCAACTGTCAGGAGCCATATGGTTGTCGCTTTATTGTATGAAATGCAATCGCCATGTAATTGCTTTACTTTATGACTAAGCGGTAGCGATAGTCGTAGAAGCAATAGTTGGCGAGACGACAACGATGCTACGATGGAGATCAAGGTGTCACGCCGGTGACGAAGGTGATCATGGAGGTGCTTTGGAGATGGAGATCAAAAGCACAAGATGATGATGGCCATATCATGTCACATATTTTGATTGCATGTGATGTTTATCTTATTTTGCTTAGAACGACGGTAGCATTATAAGATGATCCCTTACTAAATTTCAAGGTATAAGTGTTCTCCCTGAGTATGCACCGTTGCGAAAGTTCGTCGTGCCGAGACACCACGTGATGATCGGGTGTGATAAGCTCTACGTTCAAATACAACGGGTGTAAGCCAGTTTTGCACACGCAGAATACTCGGGTTAAACTTGACGAGCCTAGCATATGCAGATATGGCCTCGGAACACTGGAGACCGAAAGGTCGAGCGTGAATCATATAGTAGATATGATCAACATAAGATGTTCACCATTGAAACTACTCCATCTCACGTGATGATCGGACATGGTTTAGTTGATTTGGATCACGTGATCATTTAGATGACCGGAGGGATGTCTATCTAAGTGGGAGTTCTTAAGTAATATGATTAATTGAACTTTAATTTATCATGAACTTAGTCCTGGTAGTATTAGCATATCTATGTTGTAGATCAATAGCTCGCGATGTTGCTCCATGTTTATTTTTTTATATGTTCCTAGAGAAAACCAAGAATGAAATATGTTAGTAGCAATGATGCGGAATTGTTCCGTTATCTGAGGATTATCCTCATTGTTGCACAGAAGAATTATGTCCTTGATGCACCGCTAGGTGACAGACCTATTGCAGGAGCAGATGTAGACGTTATGAACGTTTTTGACAAAAGCTCGATATGATGACTACTTGATAGTTTAGTGCACCATGCTTTACGGCTTATAACCGGGACTTCAAAAATGTTTTGAAACGCCACGGATCATATGAGATGTTCCAAGAGTTGAAATTAGTATTTCATACTCATGCCCGTGTCGAGAGGTATAAGACCTCTGACAGTACTTTGCCTACAAGATGGAGGAGAATAGCTCAACCAGTGAGCATGTGCTCAGATTGTCTGGGTAGTACAATTGCTTGAATCAAGTGGGAGTTAATCTTCCAGATAAGATAGTAATTGACAAAGTTCTCTAGACAGTATCACCAAGTTAGTAGAACTTCGTGATGAACTATAATATGCAAGGGATGACGAAAGTAATTCCCGAGCTCTTCACGATGCTGAAATCGGCGAAGGTAGAAATCAAGAAAGAGCATCAAGTGTTGATGGTTAACAAGAACACTTGTTTCAAGTAAAGGGCAAAGGGATAGAAGGGAAACTTCAAGAAGAATGACAAGCAAGTTGTCACTCCCATGAAGAAACCCAAAGCTAAACTCAAGCCTGAAACTAAGTGCTTCTACTGCAAAGGAAATGGTCACTAGAAGTGGAACTGCCCTAGATATTTGGCGGATAAGAAGGATGGCAAAGTGAACAAAGGTATATTTGATATACAGATTATTGATGTGTATTTTACTAGTGTTCATAGCAACCCCTCGGTATTTCATATTGGTTCATTTGCTAAAGAGTAGTAACTCGAAATGGGAGTTGCATAATGAACAGAAACTAGTTAAAGGATGAAGTGACGATGTGTATTGGAAGTAGTTCCAAGATTGATATGATCATCATCGCACACTCCCTATACTTTCGGGATTAGTGTTGAACCTAAATAAGTGTTATTTGGTGTTGAGCATGAATATGATTTGATCATGTTTATTGCAATGCGGTTATTCATGTAAGTTAGAGAATAATTGTTGTTCTGTTTACATGAATAAAACCTTCTATGGTCATACACCCAATGAAAATGGTTTGTTGGATCTCGATCGTGGTGATACACATATTCATTATATTGAAGCCAAAAGATGCAAGGTTAATAATGATAGTGCAACTTATTTGTGGCACTGTCGTTTAGGTCATATTGGTGTAAAGCGCATGAAGAAACTCCATAGTGATGGACTTTTGGAATCACTTGATTATGAATCACTTGGTGCTTGCGAACCATGCCTCATGGGCAAGATGACTAAAACTCCGTTCTTCGGAACTGTGGAGCGAGCAACAGATTTGTTGGAGATCATACATACAGATGTATGTGGACCAATGAGTGTTGAAGCTCGCGGCGGGTATCGTTATTTTCTGACCTTCACTAATGATTTGAGCAGATATGGGTATATCTACTTAATGAAGCACAAGGCTGAAACATTTGAAAAGTTCAAAGAATTTCAGAGTGAAGTGGAGAATCATCGTAACAAGAAAATAAGAGTTTCTACGATATGATCATAGAGGTAAAATATTTGAGTTAGCGAGTTTGGCCATGAGTAAAAACAATGTAAAATAGTTTCACTACTCACGCCATCTGGAACACCATAGTGTAATGGTGTGTCCGAACATCATAACCGTACTTTATTAGATATGGTGCGATCGATGATGTCTCTTATCGATCTACTACTATCGCTTTTGGGGTTATGCATTAGAGACAGCTACATTCACGTTAAATAGGGCACCATCTAAATCCGTGGAGATGACACCGTATGAACTGTGGTTGGACGAGAAACCTAAGCTGTCATTTCTTTAAGTTTGGCACTGCGATGCTTATGTGAAAAAGTTTCAACATGATAAGCTCGAACCCAAATCGGAGAAGTAAATCTTCATAGGATACTCAAAAAGAAACTGTTGGGTACACCTTCTATCACAGATCCTAAGGCAAGGTCTTTGTTGCTAAGAGTGGATCCTTTCTAGAGAAGGAGTTTCTCTCGAAAGAAGTGAGTAGGAGGAAAGTAGAACTTGATGAGGTAATTGTACATTCTCCCGAATTGGAAAGTGGAACATCACAGAAACTAGTTCCAGTGATTCCTATACCAATTAGTGAGGAAGCTAATGATGATGATCATGAAACTTCAGATCAAGTTTCTGCTGAACGTCGTAGATCAACCAGAGTACGTTCCGCACCAGAGTGGTACGGAAACCTAGTTCTGGAAGTCATGTTACTAGACCATGATGAACCTATGAACTATGAGGAAGCGATGATGAGCCCAGATTCCGCAAAATGGCTTGAGGCCATGAAATCTGAGATGGGATCCATGTACGAGAACAAAGTGTGGACTTTGGTTGACTTGCCCGATGATCGGCAAGCCATCGAAAATAAATGGATCTTCAAGAGGAAGACCGACGCTGACGGTAATGTTACTGTTTACAAAGCTCGACTTGTTGCGAAAGGTTTTCAACAAGTTCAAGGAGTTTACTACGATGAGACTTTCTCACCCGTAGCGATGCTTAAGTCTGTCTGAATCATGTTAGTAATTGCCGCATTTTATGAAATCTGGCAAATGGATAACAAAACTGCATTCTTTAATGGATTTATTAAAGAAGACTTGTATATGATGCAACCAGAAGGTTTTGTCAATCCTAAAGGTGCTAACAAAATGTGCAAGCTCCAGCGATCCATCTATGGACTGGTGCAAGCATCTCGGAGTTGGAATATACGCTTTGATAAGTTGATCAAAGCATATAGATTTATACAGACTTACGATGAAGCCTGTATTTACAAGAAGTGAGTGAGAGCACTACAACCTTTCTAATAAGTATATGTGAATGACATATTGTCGATCGGAAATGATGTAGAATTTTCTGGAAAGCATAAAGGAGTGTTTGAAAGGAGTTTTTCAAAGAAAGACCTTGGCGAAGCTGCTTACATATTGGGCATCAAGATCTATAGAGATAGATCAAAACGCTTGATAAGACATTCGATAAGTACATACCTTGATAAGATTTTGAAGTAGTTCAAAATGGATCAGTCAAAGAAGGAGTTTTTGCCTGACTTGTAAGGTGTGAAGTTGAGTAAGACTCAAAGCCAGACCACGGTAGAAAAAATATAGAGAGAATGAAAGTCATTCCCTATGCCTCAGCCATAGGTTCTATAAAGTATGCCATGCTGTGTACCAAACATGTTGTGTACCTTGCCATGAGTTTGTCAAGGGGGTACAATAGTGATCCAGGAGTAGATCACTGTAAAGCGGTCAAAATTATCCTTAGTAACTGGATGACTAAGGAAATGTTTCTCGATTATGGAGGTGATAAAGAGTTCGTCGTAAAGGGTTACGCCGATGCAAGCTTTGACACTAAATCCAGATGACTCTAAGTATCAATCTGGATGCGTATTGAAAGTGGGAGCAATTAGCTAGAGTAGCTCTATGCAGAGCATTGTAGACATAGAAATTTGCGAAATACATACGGATCTGAATGTGACAGACCCGTTGACTAAACTTCTCTCACAAGCAAAACATGATCACACCTTATTACTCTTGGGTATTAATCACATAGCGATGTGAACTAGATTATTGACTCTAGTAAACCCTTTGGGTGTTGGTCACATGGTGATGTGAACTATGGGTGTTATTCACATAACGATGTGAACTATCGGTATTAAATCACATGGCGATGTGAGCTAGATTATTGACTCTAGTGCAAGTGGGAGACTGAAGGAAATATGTCCTAGAGGCAATAATAAAGATGTTATTTATATTTCCTTATATCATGATAAATGTTTATTATTCATGCTAGAATTGTATTAACCGGAAACTTAGTACATGTGTGAATACATAGACAAAACAGAGTGTCCCTAGTATGCCTCTACTAGACTAGCTCATTGATCAAAGATGGTTATGTTTCCTAACCATAGACATGAGTTGTCATTTGATCAACGGGATCACATCATTAGGAGAATGATGTGATGGACAAGACCCATCCGTTAGCATAGCACTATGATCGTTTAGTTTTACTGCTATTGCTTTCTTCATGACTTATACATGTTCCTATGACTATGAGATTATGCAACTCCCGAATACCGTAGGAACACCTTGTGTGCTATCAAACGTCACAACGTAACTGGGTGATCATAAAGATGCTCTACAGGTGTCTCCGAAAGTATTCGTGGTGTTGGCATAGATCAAGATTAGGATTTGTCACTCCGAGTGTCGGAGAGGTATCTCTGGGCCCTCTCGGTAACACACATCACAATAAGCCTTGCAAGAAAAATACTAATGAGTTAGTCACGAGATGATGTGTTACAGAACGAGTAAAGAGACTTGTCGGTAACGAGATTGAACTAGGTATGGAGATACCGACGACCGAATCTCGGGCAAGTAACATACCGATGACAAAAGGAACAACGTATGTTGTTATGCGGTTTTGACCGATAAAAGATCTTCGTAGAATATGTAGGAGCCAATATGAACATCCAGGTTCCGCTATTGGTTATTGACCGGAGATGAGTCTCGGTCATGTCTACATAGTTCTCGAACCCGTAGGGTCCGCACGCTTAACGTTTGATGACGATCGGTATTATGAGTTTATGAGTTTTGATGTACTGAAGGTAGTTCGGAGTCCCGGATGAGATCACGGACATGACGAGGAGTCTCGAAATGTCCGAGACATAAAGATTGATATATTGGACGACTATATTCGGACACCGGAAGTGTTCCGGAAAAGTTTCGGATTTAACGGGATTGCCGGAGGGGGTTACCGGAACCCCCTACGAGGGGGGATGGTCCATAGTGGGCCTTATGGAAAAGAGAGAGGCAGCCCATAGGGGCTGGCCGGCGCCCCACCTAGGGTTCCTAGTTGGACTAGGATTGGGGGGCGCCACCTCTCCTTCTTTTCCTTTCCCTCTCTTCCTTCTTTGGTAGTTCCTACTAGGAATAGGATTGCAATCCTATTCCTAGTAGGATTGCACCCTAGCCGCACCATAGGAAGGGCCGGCCGGCCTCCCCCTTGCTCCTTTATATACGGGGGCAGGGGGGCACCCAAAGACACACAAGTTGAATTGTTCCAGCCGTGTGCGGTGCCCCCTCCACAGAAACACACCTCGGTCATACCGTCGCGGTGCTTAGGCGAAGCCCTGCGCCGGTGAATACATCATATCCGTCACCACGCCGTCGTGCTGATGAAACTATCCCGTGAAGCTCAACTAGATCAAGAGCTCGTGGGACGTCATCAAGCTGAACGTGTGCTGAACGCGGAGGTGTCGTACGTTCGGTGCTTGATCGGTTGAATCGCGAAGAAGTTCGACTACATCAACCGCGTCACTTGACGCTTCCGCTTCCGGTCTACGAGGGTACGTAGACACACTCTTCCCTCTCGTTGCTATGCATCTGGTAGATAGATCTTGCGTTATCGTAGGAAAATTTTAAAATACTACTTTCCCCAACAGCGGGAGCGTTCGGATGGGCGCGACGGGCGCGACGAGCGAGTGCACGGCGGTGCGCACGAGCAAGGTGGGCGTGAGGGGGATTGGGGTCTTCCTCCCCCATGGTGGATCCAACAGCAAGAACGGAAAAAGAAGAAGAAGAGCTTACAGCGGAGGCGCGAGCTGGAGAAGAAATCGGAGAGCCAGATCCAGGCTGGGGGAAGCAAGGAGGCTTCACTGCTGAAGAAGCCCCGGGCTTCTTCAGATCCGCTAGCGGGGGCCTTCCCTCGGTCGTCTAAGGGCACGGTGGCGGAGCCAATCCCGGTGGAGGAGGCGCCTGAGGTTGAGTGTTTCAAGTGCGGTCGCCTTGGACACTACCAATCCAGGTGCAAGTTCAAACCTCTTAGCGTGCTTTGCAAAGAGGAAGGACACGCCTCGGCCAACTGCCCGACGAGGGGTCGGCAGCTCCACCTCCAAATCATCGGAAGTGCCATCTCGGGGGAGGGTTTCTTCTGCCTGGAGTACGATGACGTCGATGAGCTGGAGACCCCCATCGACACGCGTATCAAGAATGCGGCAATCCTGTCTGCGGAACCGGGGAAGCTGACGCTGCGCATCCTTAAGCAAGAATTGAAGCATATGGTGGCAAACGATTGGGATTGGCAGGTAACTCAAGTGGGTGATGATGATTTTCTGGTGGTTTTCCCTTCTTCAGACCTTCTACACATGGCGAAATCTAGTGGGAAGCTGTTTCTCTCCATCAATGACATAACCGCAAGGGTGCGGGACATGTTGCACGAGGAAATCCAACCTATGGTGATGCCAGAGACTTGGGTGCATCTCCATGGCATTCCTAAGAAGCACAGATGCGAGGACCACATCAAGGAAGGGCTCCGGATGCTGGGACGGCCTATCGTGGTCGATGAGCTCTCGCTCATCAGGCTGGGGCCTGTCCGGATGAAGATCGCTTGCCGTGCGCCCGAAAAGCTCAATGGAGTGTTGGAGGTCTGGTTTAACAATGAGGGCTACCAAATTAAAGTGGAGAGGGAAACCCTTCCTAAGCGCGGCGGAGATCGAGCGCCCCTTCGGTGGCCTCCTCCAACCCTCCCCCCAAGTGTGCGGTGCCTGCCAAGGAGCTGCGTCCGCAGGTGCCACCCGTCCAGGGCAAGCCCCCCCCCCATCTCTGGGCCTGCTGACGGACCGCGTGCGCAGGGCAAGGCAGCGGTCTCCATCCCCTCGATTCCAGATGTGGGGGAGGACCTCGATGACAGCATACACGACACCTCCATCGACACGGAAACTTGGGAGAAGCTGGGAGCTTTAACTACTGAGGCTGGGGCCATAGGGCTGGCGACCCAAGATACTGCTGTCAGCGTTCGTCCTTTAGCTAGGTCGCTGGACACCTCCTTCAACGAGTACAGCTCCAACCTGGTGGTAGCGACGCTTCCCATGACGGGCAAGGAGGGGACGGGTGCGGCTCCTCTGGCACCTTCCTCCCCCTCGGACAAGAACGCAGATCTTGAGGTGGTGGTTCTGGGTGATGGCGAGCTGACTCCGGGTCCTCGTCTTGGCTCGAACAGCTCGGGTCGTCAGCCTAAGAAGACGGCGGGAAGGAAGCCAGCCACCAAGCAGGCACAGATGGCGGCGGGGGGG
>LR738714.1:705420077-705439893 GCA_902687465.1 Secale cereale
CCCCCTTGCGACCTCATCTCCTTAGTGCGTGCGAGGGAAGAGGCACAAGCTGCCCTGGCTGAGGCTGCGTCGCGCTGTGCGGCTGCGGACTAGCTTGCCATCGTTCCAGCAGGGGCTGGTGACGAGGTGGCGCCCGCTGAAGAATCACAGGCTGGGGAAGCCAGTGTTCTTCCTTCTTCCAGTCGGGTTTCGAAGAGGCTTGGTCTGACAAAGAAGAGAGTGGCTAAGGCGGTGACCTCTAGAGGTGTCCGCCTTCGTAACCGCGTTATTTAGATGCGTTATCTGTTTTGGAACATCCGTGGTTGCGGGCACGTAGGTCGCCGTACCCAACTTAAGGATTATATTGCTAAGGAGCGGATAGATTGTATTGCGCTTCAAGAAACGATTAAAGTAGATTTCTCGCACCAAGAATTATTAGCTTATGACCCTTTAAAATGTTTCGATTGGCACTGGTTGCCCTCATCAGGCCACTCTGGTGGCATTCTTATGGGTTGTATTAGAGATATCTGCGAAGTGCTGTTGTGGGATGTAGGTGCTTTCTTTTTATCTGCTACCATTAAACATAGGGGGTCTGGGCTGATGTGGGTTGTCATTTGTGTTTACGGCCCAGCTGACCACGCTCAGTCTCATGACTTTTTGCTTGAGCTCACTTCAGTGGTCGGAGCAAAGAGGGCCCTTAACTTGCCAGTAGTGGTTGGAGGTGATTTCAACTTGATCTGCTCGGGTGCGGACAAGAACAATGATAATATTGACTGGACTAGGGTGTCCAAGTTCAATCAGGCCATTGCCGCGGCAGTGCTCAGGGAGGCAGCCCGCACTGGGGCTAGATTTACGTGGACCAACAAACAGACCCAACCGGTTCGGAGTGTACTTGACAGAGTGTTTTTTACACCTGAATGGGAAGTGTTGTTTCCCCTGTGCTCTCTAGTGGCGGAGACGCGCATTGGGTCAGACCACGTACCCCTCATTTTCTCCTCTGGGGAGGAGATAATCAGTCGTAGCCAACGTTTCTATTTTGAAATGGCTTGGTTCGAAACTGAGGGATTTGAACAATTGGTTAGGGATCGATGGGACGAAATCCGTGACCACCTCGGCCCCCAACGGGGTCCTGCAGAACTATGGACTGCAGCGGCGGGCAAGCTGCGGGCTTTCCTTCGTGGATGGGGAGCGAACCATGACAGTAATTCTAAGAGAGAACGCGCTCGAATTACTGACGAAATCTCCAGACTCGACCAAGAAGCTGATTTACGGCCCTTCTCGGAAATCGAGTGGGCTCATAGATATGCTTTGGAAGATCAAGTCCTACCTATTTTGAGTGCTGAGGAGGAATATTGGCGCCGTAGGGGCGGCGTCAAATGGGTGACGAAGGGTGATGCGAATACTGGATACTTCCACGCTTATGCCAACGGAAGGAAAAGGAAAAGCACTATCATACGCCTCCAATCTGATTCGGGCCTGCTGTTAACCCAAGAACAAATTACGGCCCATATCTATGAGTTTTTTATTGGCCTGTTGGGGACGGCTGACGAAAAACCTCTCTGCCTGCGCGAGGATTTGTGGGATCCCGCGGAAAGGGTTTCTCAAGCAGAGAACGATAGCCCTGCCCTCTCTTTCCTCCCAGAGGAGATTGACAAGGCGCTCAAGGACATGAAGAACGACACAGCGCCTGGACCTGACGGCTGGCCAGTGGAATTCTTCAAGCGTTTTTGGCCCTGCCTCAAACACTTGTTCTATGGGATCGTGAACGGTTTTGCCTTGGGCATGGTTGACCTTTCGCGTCTTAACTACGGGGCAATCAGACTTATCCCTAAGGTCAAAGGGGCAGACAACATCAAACTTTTTTGGCCAATTACCCTGATTAATGTTCCCTTCAAGATCTGCGCTAAGGCTTACGCCTCTCGCCTGGCTCCGATTGCTCAGCGCATTATTAGTCCTAGCCAAACGGGTTTTCTCAAGCATAGAAACATTCTAGAGGGACCAATTGTGTTGTTAGAAATAGTTCACGAGCTCAAACGTACCAAAGCGAAGGGAGCGCTCCTCAAACTAGACTTTGAGAAAGCCTACGATCGGGTAAACTGGGATTTTGTGCAAGAGGTCTTCCTCAAAAAGGGTTTTGAGGCAGGCTTTGTTCACCGTATAATGCATCTTGTGTGTAGTGGACACACGGCTATTACCATTAACGGTGTGATGGGCAATTTCTTTCGCAATAAACGGGGGCTAAGGCAGGGAGACCCGAGCTCCCCTCTGTTTTTCACCTTTGTTGCCGATGCCTTGGCTGCAATGACCAACCGTGCGCGGGCAGCGGGCCACATTCGAGGTTTGGTCCCTCACCTCATTCCTGGAGGAGTGATCCATCTCCAATACGCGGACGATACGATGTTGCTTTTCGAACCTAATGATCTTAGCATTGCTTCAGTTAAACTCCTACTTCTCGCTTTCGAGATCCTCTCGGGTCTCAAGATCAATTTCCACAAAAGTGAAGTGATCACCATAGGGATGGATGACCACTCGAGTGTTAGGATCGCGAACCTATTGAACTGTAAACGCGGGCGTTTTCCGTTAAAATACCTGGGACTGCCCATCTCGACTAAAGACCTAACCATAGTGGAATGGGAGCCGCTTTACGGGAAAGTGGCCAATAGGGTTAGTCCATGGAGGGGAAGATTCATGTCCTCGGCGGCAAGACTAATTTTAACCAACTCGAGTCTTTCCTCCCTCCCAATCTTCACTATGGGGATGTTTCTGTTGGCCGACGGAGTTCACGCCAAACTTGACACACCTCGGTCCCGATTCTTTTGGGAAGGAGTTGGAACCAAACGCAAATACCACCTAGTTAAATGGGCGGCCGTTTGCCGTCCTAAAAAGATGGGAGGGCTAGGTATCACAAACTCCAAATTAATGAACGTGGCTCTATTAGCCAAATGGTGGTGGAGGCTAGCTCATAACGAGTCGGGACTCTGGGCTACCATTCTACGGGCCAAATATTTCCCGGAAGGTAACGTCTTCAAGGCCCAAACCACTGGACCTGCATTTTGGAAAGGGATCCAAGCAGTTCGCCCGGCCTTTACTCTTGGTGCTCAGTTCGGCGTCAAAAATGGAGAGTCCACGCGTTTTTGGCTAGATCATTGGTGGGATAGTTCACCGTTGTGGCAGTCTCACACTGATCTTTACCATCTTGCCACGGATACCAATATTTTGGTTGCCGACGGCCTTAGAGTCCAGCCGCCGGCGATCGTGTTTATCAGAAACTTGGGGCCGGACGAGGCAGCTCGTTGGGATAACCTAGTGACAGCCTGGGGTGACCTTAGTCTATCCAATGAGACCGATTCCATCACTTGGAAACTTACGGCATCTAAACAATTCACGGTAAAATCACTTTACACCAAGATGATCGGAGGTCACACGCTCGATATGGCCAGAGGGCTATGGAAGGCGGGATTGCCGCTGAAAATCAAGATTTTCATGTGGCAGCTGTTTCGGAACCGGTTACCGACCTCGGATAACGTGGAAAAACGCAACGGGCCTGCCGATGGCACATGCACTGTTTGCGGATTAGGGGAAGACGCAAACCATGTATTTTTCCGTTGTGCGATGGCCAAGTTTGCCTGGAGCGCGGTCCGTGAGACCTTCTCGCAAACTTGGAATCCTCAATCTAGCGTGGATCTCCTATCTATACTTAAAGCTCAAAAAGGGACCAATGCACGTATTCTTTGGAGATGCGTTGGGGCGCTGTTATGGTCCCTTTGAACGGTTAGGAACAAGATTACAATTGAGCATAAGTTCCCGAACCATCCGGCTGATATATTCTTCAAATGTCACTTATTCCTTCAGGTTTGGATGCCGTTGGGGAAAACGCGTGATGAACCGTGCATGGAAGCAGTGATGGAGCAGATCAAGATGGTGACGATGAAGGCGCGACAAACCTGAGGCCCAACGCTCTGATCCACCTAGCTGTTATTGTCTTTTGGGACCTAAGACCCTCTCACTTTATTCGGCTTTATCTCTTTTGAGGGCTTTTCTGTTGCAAGATACTTTGTCGCGTAAACTCTATTTTGGGTCTGTAATAGTAACTTAAACGATGTGACGATATTGCCAAGTTGGCTTTATTAATTTAAAGCCGGACGCTTCTAGCGTCTACGTTCCAAAAAGATGCAAATTTGTCTACTGTCGCAAAGACGCGGCTTTGATTTGGTTATAAGATAACACAAATTTGTTAACCAAAGATAATGCCGTGTGGAAGACTGGAACTTGACCCCTGGTTTGCTAAGGACACCCCCATGGCTCCCTCGTAGATCCGCTGATGACAAATTTATTATACTTTCCCACAGAAGGGCGCAAATCTGATCATGGTTCCTACTTTTTACTATTCGTTGTTGTGAGAAATAGTAGTAGTTTTTGCGTGTAATAATTTTATATACAGTAAGAAAAAGGATTTGGAGGAGCAACTCACCAGCTTGTCGAGGGAGGATGATGGTTTGGCCATCAATTTGGCAGCCTGTCGCCGGCGACTGGTCCTCGCCATTGCCGCGTTGCTGGTCAATCTTCTTCTTCTGAAAACTCGGAGACTGAATTTGAAACAGGGCTTGTTCCTGATTCCGGGGTGGAGCTGCTTGGATTGGGGAGCTGCTTATTCGAGGCCTCCGCCGGCGACGGCGCACGGCAGGCGGCGGCTCCCGATCCCCTCTTTCCTTTCTCGATAGAACCCAAGGTTTTTTTTTGAGTAACCGATAGGTGGAGGAGGGGCGATCCTGTACACCAGAATGGGCCGGCCCAGCGGACACCAGACCTTCAACGCTTTCTTCTTTCTTTCGTTTATTTCTTTACTAGTAAGAGTGCACGTGCAATGCACGTATCTACAGTAGACCTGGCCAAACCTCGGGCCGGGCCGGGCCTACCAAAGCCCGATGCAAAAAACCCAGGCCCGAGCCCGGCCCGGCCTGGCAGTCGGGCCTAAAAATCGGGCCCGAACATGCAAAAGCCCGACGGGCCTCGGGCCGGGCCCCTTCGCTAATACACAAAAATGACGGGCCCGGGCCCGGCCCGGCCCGGCCATCGGGCTTGAAATCTAGGCACGAGCCCGGCCCGTGGACAAGGTCGGGTCGGGACGGGCCGGGCTGCCCATGGCCAGGTCTAATCTACAGTGGCATGTCGGTGTGATAATTCCAGAAGTGATACCAGTTAAATATGCAAGGTGTGTTGGGGCAGTGGATGTCGGGGCAGCGGCCTGTGAGCTTTTTAACTTCGACGACATGAATCTTGTGTCGTGTGGGTTGCAACTATTGCAGGCATGCCTCATACTTGTCTCTTTATTACACCGGGTGAGCTTTTTAACTTCGACGACATGAATCTTATGTCGTGTGGGTTGCAACTATTGCAGGCATGCCAAATACTTGTCTCTTTATTACACCGGGAGAGTGCGTGACTTCTTTTCCGACAGTGATGGAAAAGAGGCCTTTTCGGCGTAGTGAGTCCCCCAAGCTAGTGTGTGTTTGTTTGGTTTTTCGTTATTTAACCAGATAATCTTCTCAATAATGAAGGAAACATCAAAGCTTTTCTTCGTGTTTGAATTTATTTACTCATACTCATTTACTCAACTAAAATTCAGATATATCAAATATACTTTTTACCAGTAATTTTTTATCAACTTTTATAGATATTATTTATACAGAAAACCTTTTAAAGCATCAAATGATTATGATTATAAAAACAATGGATTTTTTTAGAAGAATGTGAGGCGAATCGGACACAGCCGATAAAAAGAAGATAATTTTATTTGGTTCGGACAACGCCGTGATCTATCACAATCCCTCCCGTCTCTGCCTCTAAGAAAGAACCATCAGATTTGTTAAAAAAATGTCAGTCATCCTCTCCACGACCCCTCACATTTCTTTCCCCAATCCCCACCACTGCCTCGCAATCTCCTCTGTTCCCCATTCTCTCCTCCACAGCCAACGCTCCCTGGTCAGGCCGCCCCCTCCCCTTCGTCACCACCACCGACGTTCCCTGGTCAGGCCGCCCTCCCCTTCGTCACCAGCGCCGCCGCTCCCTGACTGGCCGCTCCTCCCCTTCGAATCAGGTCGAAGAAGTGGCCGAGGAGGCCCTCGAGCTAGGCATGCTCGTGCCAGCACTACGCGCCGTCAGATGCGGACGCAGAGGCGCGGGACTTGCACGCCCTACTCTACCCTGCTCCTTTGAATCCGGCCCCGATGTGCTCGAGGAGGTGCTCGAGCTGGGAATGCTCAGCGGCGACGCCGGGTCCCTCCACCTCCATCCTCCTGGTGCCCTCACCGTCGCCAACATGAGCCTCTCCACCCTCTCCCGCGCGATCTTCCAGGTGCAGGTAATCTCTCTCTCTGACCCTGCCGTCTGCTCCTCCCCGTCAATTCGGTTAGTCGCCAGGTGCATCGCCTCACTGAGAAATCACCATGAATGTTCGTTTTCAAGACTGCATAATTTGTTCTGTTATAGGGCTTTGTTAGAAAAGCTGATTTAACAGAGTATTACTCTGGTCTAGATTGTAGCACCTTTTGGTTGTGAGTGGATCCAAGAGTTCACATGACGCAGTATCTTTCTAAAAGATGATACATTATCTTCGTAAAAGAAAGGGAGTTGGATAAGTTATTATTGAAGAGGAATTCAGTGGTATGTGGTTCTCAAGAGCTAAAATGGAACAAGAAGTGCATGACTCTCATGCCTACACTAACTAATCAGGTAGCATATGCAAAATTTTAAGCATACTACATTCAGATATGATTTCAATATAAAAACTGGCAATTCTTTTTATAAAATGGGAAAAAAGGTTGTCACGTTTAATCTTTAGAATGTGTGTTTTCTATTAGAATTTTTCTTTTCACGAATGTAATATGAGTTATCACATCTGCTTAGTTGGTGGTTGTATTGATGATTTGGCCCTTAATGGTTCAGATTTCCTGAAGGAGAAGAAGGAGGTGCCGAAAGATGATGGGCGCAATAAGTCTGAATCGAAGTGTATGTTTTGTTGCGGATCTTCTTTCGATTGATGTTGCTAGTAACCAAGCTTACCTTCTCTTTAGTTCCTCTATGGAAGTAGCATCAAACTGGGATTTTGTTGATGATCTGCAAACCTTAATTGCGACATAATTCTCTCAGTTACCACTTCTGCAAATCATGATTGTTAGTTGAAGTCGATTAATACAATCCAGACACAATCAACCACTTCTCATGAGTATATGTGAACTCTTTTGACACTTTGTGGATATCTTTAGTCTCCCTGGTTAATATTTTTTAATGTTATTTGTCTTCCACTTGGAGATTCGTTCTTTCTGGTTGTTTAGAAATGACAAATACAAGTAACTCAGTTTAAGCGTGAGTGATAGCAGTCTTGCAGCTTATGTTTAGCATGCAAATTTTACTTGGAAGAAATGTTGATGATTGTTTCTATGTTTTCAGTGAAATCAATTTTTTTCACCCCACAGCAGAAGTTAGAAGAGGTATTCTCGGGAGTTACCAGCAATTGGTTTGATGTATGTTGGAACAGGTATTCTAGCCCACTGTGGTTATCCAGCATGTTAATCTGTTACATGATTCATTCTAGTATCTACATGCCATATCTTTGTTTTGAATACTTTATGGTATATTCATAATCTCATTACGGTCTGCATGTTTGAAGAACAGATCACATATCATTATATAGCAATACAACTGGGCCATATATCATGAAGTTGATCATCATTACCTTGTGATACAGCAAGCTGTGTGTGTGTGCCCCATTATATCCTGGAACGGGGTACATGTCCCGTTGGGAGTGGTCGGGGTCATACGCCGTCCTTTAACCCTGTGAATGTCAGCAATGTTATCATACAACTGTACCTGAAGGAATAATGCAACAGTATGTAGTAGTTAGTAATACCATTCATCTAGGTCTCTTTCTGGGCGTGTCTTTATTTATGTTCATATTACTTGTAACTAAGCATTGGAATATCCATATACAGATTGGGAAGGCTTTTAGGTGAGGTCAGTACAATGCTCATTTGCAAAGGCTTCATAAAACGACTTCAGGTTTAGGTCATGTATGCACAATAGGGGCCATGTTAACATATGCTCATGCCATAAGAGTCACCCTGTTAAACTTCCTACATTTTCCGTTTGAATTACTTTCTTGTTTCATAAATTATAGAATGCCAACATGTTTTTGTTATTGTAATACGCAGAAAGACAACATGATCAATGAAAGCAATCGATACATCACACTGCGAACAAGTTTGCAAATGAGCATGCATCTGCGGAGCAGTTTGTCGATGCTGAATCAGCGTGCGAGCAATGCGGTAATGCCGCAGGACAGTCTTGGCAGCGGCAGTGAGGTGTAATCGCCTTACAAACTTGAGATCAGTTTTATATTGAAGAGCATGCACCTGTGCTGGCGAAGAGCTCATTGTCGCGGTCATGGACGGCCGCCTCGACGGCTGCACCTGTGTAAGAGCTCGTCATCATGGCCGTCGGCGGGTGACTCGACGGTTGCACTTGTGCTAGCGAAGAGCTCGTCATCGCGGTCGTAGAGGGGCGCCTCGGCCGCTGCACCTGTGTTGGCCAAGAGCTCGTCCTGGTGGCCGCCGTAGGGTGACTCGGCGGTTGCACTTGTGCTGGCGAAGAGCCCGTCGTCGGGTGCCTTGGCGTCTGCGCAGGGCAGCGATGGCGCACGTCAAGCTAGATGCCTGGATTGATTCCCTTAATTTAGCATATTTCTTTCCGTATAGTTGAGCAATTCCTGCGAATTGGTTGGACGTGTTGTTTCCTTGTGCGGGCGTGCGGCCGTCGGAGCGGCAGAGTTTTGGTCCGCTAGGAAGAAATGCTAAACGCACTCTGGACGTGGGTTTGTGTAATCTTGACGGTAGATCAAATTAAGTTATCTGATCGCCTGGCTATAATTTATTTGTGTTGTTCCGTGTACCTTCGGCTGGGTACGCGTAGCAATGAATATCTTCGCTTGTTTATTAGTAGTAGAGATGGTCCGCTAGGAAAAAATGCTAAACGCACTCTGGACGTGGGTTTGTGTAATCTTGACGGTAGATCAAATTAAGTTATCTGATCGCCTGGCTATAATTTATTTGTGTTGTTCCGTGTACCTTCGGCTGGGTACGCGTAGCAATGAATATCTTCGCTTGTTTATTAGTAGTAGAGATAGAGATTATTTTTCGTACACAGACATGTGTTAGTTTGATTCAAAACTACTCCCTCCGTATAAATATGTTAATTCTCAATGTATTATGTTATGTCTAGGAATCATCGGTTGATCAAACAGAGGTACCAATCCGAATAGATAACATTTTAATCATGAATAAATGTATTATTATTTGCAATGGTTACACTGAGCAATCAAAATCAATAGAATATGCCAAAGGGTAGATAAAACACATCATAAATAGGAGGTTTAGTGAGGAGACGAAGTGTCGATGACCCTTGCAGTTCCAATTGTGATGACATGATATGGCAAGATCACATGGGAATGAAATATAGTTAGTCCAGATCAACTTATTGTTATAGGATATGATATAGGTGCTGTGTTGTGTTATAAAACTTGAGATGTATGCATGTATCAGTGCATTATTCATCTAAAAAATAAACAAATGACTTCTGCAATAAAAGAAAGTTATAAGGTTTTTATGAACATAATTGACTGATAAGAACATTCTCTTTGCAAGAACATAATCAATAGTTGATCATTTTATTCTGGTGTAAAAATAAACTATAGTCTATGACCCCAAAGAAAAATAACACACATTGGGCACATCACTAAAGAAACGAACATTACAAAGGGTACAACTGAAGATAGTTTATTCAGAGGGTAAGAACAATCGCACCGTATCTTTTTTTTTTCTGGCCCTTTTTGATCCCGCTATGAAAAAAAATTGAAGTATAGTATATGATTCCAACTGATAAGAAAACACACCGAGCACATCAGTAAAGAAATGAACACTACCAAGGGCAACCAAAGTGAGTTGATATCCTCATACATATGACACAGATGTTAGAGCTTATTAGATGTAATGAAATGATCTAATCAGATTTGCAGGCTTGAACGGATCACCTGGATAATGTAAGACGCCGTGAGAAATTGTAGAGTATCACCGTTTGAGAATAAATGCTCATAATCTGAAAAGGGAAAGAAACTAAACAACATGACCATTAGGGCATCATACAGAATATATGCAAATATCATGTACAATACAATTTGTCTGGCTGCACCTTGAATAATAAACACCCAGCTTTAATCTTTCTAGGGTACATAACCTGTTCAATCTACATAGCATCCAGATTACAAAATAATTTTGGCAATAGTTTGGAAGAGTTCCAACTGGAACTGATGCTGCCTGGATCAAGATCGAGGAAAAGAAGAGAGAATAAATTTGCCTCTCGGATGTCTGCTTGATGGAGTGCATCTAGGAGAGGAATAACTTAAAGGCTTGATGAGGAAAAGTAAACACTCGAAACATACAAAGGAATCATTGGATTTAAGATCCGAACCTGTATGCATGCTCTTTCAATGGTTTTCTAGCCCGTACATCATGTTGATGTGATGAGGCTGTGTGAAGAGTTGCTCCTGTACGGGATCAAAATCCAACAGATGTCGATAGAAATCCAAACATGTTGATGACCCACAAGTGTAGGGGATATATCGTAGTCCTTTCGATAAGTAAGAGTGTCGAACCCAACGAGGAGCAGAAGGAAATGATAGCCAGTTTTCAGTAAGGTATTGTCTGCAAGCACTGAAATTATAGGTAACAGATAGTTTTGTGATAAGGTAATTGGTAGCAAGTGACAAAAGGTAAAAGTAAATAAGGTGCACCAAGGTGGCCCAATCCTTTTTGTAGCAAAGGACAAGCCTGGACAAACTCTTATATAAAGGAAAGCGCTCCCGAGGACAGATGGGAATTATTGTCAAGCTAGTTTCCATCACGATCGTCTGATTCGCGTTCGATACTTTGATAATTTGGTTTGTGGGTGGACCGGTGCTTGGGTGCTGCCCTTACTTGGACAAACCTCCCACTTATGATTAACCTCTAATGCAAGCATCCGCAACTACAAAAGAAGTATTAAGGTAAACCTAACCATAGCCTGAAACATATGGATCCAAATCAGCCCCTTACGAAGCAACACATAAACTAGGGTTTAAGCTTCTGTCACTCTAGCAACCCGTCATCTACTTATTACTTCCCAATGCCTTCCTATAGGCCCAAATAATGGTGAAGTGTCATGTAGTCGACGTTCACATGACACCACTAGAGGAGAGACAACATACATCTCATCAAAATATCGAACGAAGACCAAATTCACATGACTACTAATAGCAAGACTTCTCCCATGTCCTCAGGAACAAAAGTAACTACTCACAAGACATAATATTGTTCATGATCAGAGGGGTATTAATATGCATAAGGGATCTGAACATATGATCTTCCACCAAATAAACCAACTAGCATCAACTACAAGGAGTAATCAACACTACTAGCAACCCACAAGTACCAATCTGAGGTTTGGGTACAAAGATTGTATACAAGAGATGAACTAGGGTTTGAGAGGAGATGGTGCTGGTGAAGATGTTGATGAAGATAGCTCCCCAAGATGGGAGAGTTGTTGGTGATGACGGCGGTGACGATTTCCCCCTCCCGGAGGGAAGTATCCCCGGCAAAACAGCTCTGTCGGAGCCCTAGATTGGTTTCCACCTCGGTTCCGCCTCGAGACGGCGGCGTCTGGTCCCGAAAGGCTCCCCCTGATTTTTCCAGGTCAAAACACCTCATATAGGAGAAGATAGGCATCGAGGGCCTTCCGGATGGCCCACAAGACAAGGGCGCACCCTGGGAAGGGGGGCGCGCCCCCCACCCTCGTGGACAGCCGGTGGCCCCCCTCGTGAACTTCTTTCGCCAGATATTTTTTATATTTTCTCTAACGACGTTCTGTTGAGTTTCGGGGCTTTTGGAGTTGTGCAGAATAGGTTTCCAGAGTTTGCTCCTTTTCCAGCCCAGAATTCCAGCTGTCGCCATTCTCCCTCTTCATGTAAACCTTGTAAAATAAGAGAGAAAAGGCATAAGTATTGTGACAAAACATGTAAGAACAACACATAATGCAATAAATATCAACATATAAGCATGATGCAAAATGGACGTATCAACTCCCCCAAGCTTAGACCTCGCTTGTCCTCAAGCGAAAGCCGATATCAAAAAATATGTCCACGTGTTTAGAGATAGAGGTTTTGATAAAAACAACATATGGACATGAGGGCATCATGATTATTTTTGTAATAGTAACATATATAAATTGTCATATGAATCTTATGCTAAAGTAACAATTCATTCACAATATCAAGCATGAATCATAAACTTAATTGGAAACTAACAAACTTTGATCTCGGTCATTGAAGCAATTGCAATTTATCGTAACATCGGAAAGAGTCAATATAAGAGCTTTTCAGCAAGCCTACATACTCAACTATCATATAGTCTTTCACAATTGCTCACACTCACGCGATACTTATGGTTATGGAGTTTTAATCGGACACAGAGAAAGATAGGGGCTTATGGTGTTGCCTCCCAACCTTTTACCTCAAGGGTAATGTCAACAGTAATAGATCATGAAAACTTACATCCAAGTGGGTATATATGTCAGGATCTTTCCAACACAGTGTGCTTGCCAATGGATAAAATGTAAAAAGGAAAGGTGAATTTCACCTTGACTCTTATAAGGCAAGAATAATAGATAGGCCCTTGATACGTCTCCAACGTATCTATAATTTTTGATTGTTCCATGCTGATGGGCCTCTAACCCCTCGTTGGTTACCCCAAGTGGAAGGTGTAAGATGCAGTGTTGTGGAAGTTTTTCCCTTAGCAAAAGATGCCAAGGATCGAATCCCCAGAGACTCCTAGGTTCAACAAGTAGGTGTCAACTGCTAACGGCGCCAGATATTAGCAATCAACGTGGACCTGCACACAGATACAAATAACTTTGCTCCCAACGAGTACAGAGAGGTTGTCAATCCCTCCGGCCTTGTAGTTCACAAAGGATTAAAAGCAATGATAGTAGTGATAGATAATGTTTTGCAATAGTAAGTAATAACGAAAAGTAAATAGTGGATGTGATCAATGATGGTAATATGGACCGGAGTCTCATGATGTTCACTAGTGATGTCTCTCTCTCAAAAGACGATAAAACAGCTATGTGAGGTAAACGAATTACAGTTGGGCAATTGATAGGACCACGAACGCAAACCAATGCTGACTACATTGCAAGAAAGGTTGAGGTTCAAAGCATGGGCGGTACGCCAAAGTAAGTAGACCGAAATCCATCAATGCCTACTACTAATCATCCACCTTGAGATATCTATCCAGAACATCTCGCTTGTATTAAGTTGCGAGTCCCACCCATAGTGTAAACTCAAAGCAACAGACAACTGCATTAAAAGAACTTTGCGTAAAGTAAACAATCCTTGCACCCGCGGGCACAAGCACCGTTGTTTTCCCCCTTGTGGCAACAGCACATCCCCTAGACTCATGTTTCTGTCACTCAAGCTAGTCATCGAGGGGCATGAACCCACAATCGAGCATAACGTTCCCTCTTGGAGTCACTACGTATTACTTGGCCAAAGCAATAAATAACAACGGAGAACATGCAAGAATTACTTATGAACATAAATATAAAAGAGGTGAATCAAATATATTACTCAAGATCAATCTGAACATAATCTCATAATCCATCGGATCCCAGCAAACTCAACATAGCAACAGCATAAGGATTACATAGGTGCCTCGATCATGTAGGGCAGCTCACGAGGACTAATTAGTGAAGCACAAGAACGGGAGGAGAACATCACATAGCTACTGGTCATGGACTCATGGTCCAAGGGAGACTACTCATGACTCATCCGGGAGGCGTCCATGCTGGTGGAGAAGCTCCCGGTGGTGATCCTCCCATCCGGCAGGGTGCCGGGAAGAGTTCTCCTGGTGCTCCCGGTCTTGGAAGCGGCGGCGGCGGCGGAACAGAGATGGGATCGCGAAAAGAGTTCCTGTTCTGAGGGTTTCGGAGGACGCTTTAAATATATGCCAAAGGGGGGCATCGGGGAAGCTTCGGGGGGCCCAGGCGCCCCCCCGGCGCGGCCCAGGGGGGGGGCGCCGCCAGGGCGCCTGTAGCCCTGGTGCCCCACCCCCCCGGTTGTCCTTCGGACGCACGGTAGTTTCCGAAACGCTGATTTTTTATATAATTTTTCTGGATTTTTCCTGGCAGTTCTCGTAACGTGAAAACCTGAAATACAAAAACAGCCGAAAACAGAAACTGGCACTGGGGTGCACTGGATTAGTAGGTTAGTCCAAATATGATCAAAAGTGTATGGAAGTGTATGAATATCATAGCAATATCACCCAAAAGTGGCATGGAGCAAGCAGAAATTATAGATACGTTTTGGACGTATCAACATCCCCAAGCTTAATTCCTGCTCGTCCTCGAGTAGGTAAATGATAACAAGAATAATTTCTGTGGTGACATGCTATTAACCATATAGGACTTATTCATAGTCATATGACAAAAGTTTACTGAGACAATGAATCTATAGTAATTAAGTTGCCTCATGAGAAAATCACGAATGACTGAAAGTTTTACAACATGAAACTGAAACATCAAAAAGATTTGCAATGAACATGATGTGCAAATATGATAGTGATATCTAGCTTGCCCCCTTTAGTGAAGCAAAACATAAATGCAGGGGCACCTTCAAGGTTTAAGTGATGACTAGATACAATGATTTCAAAATAAACGATATCACAATCATGCAAAAGACAATGCTACTTTGGGACAATGCACATTACACTCAGAATGACAATCATGCTCTCAGTAGTTGGTGCTTTAACATAAAAGTAAAAGAATGGTTATGTGCTAGAGCTTTTTATTTTGAAAACATGGAAGCAATTTTGTCAACGGTAGTAGTACTTCATATGTGTCATGCATAAGACATCCTATAAGTTGCAAGCCTCATGCATCGAATACCAATAGTGCTCGCACCTTGTCCTAATTAGCTCAGATTTCCATGGGTTATCATTGCATTACATATGTTTCAACCAAGTGTCACAAAGGGGTACCTCTATGCCACCTGTACAAAGGTCCAAGGAGATAAATCGCATTTGATTTCTCGTTTTTGATAGATCTCAACTTGAGGACATCCATACCGGGACAACATAGAAAATAGATGGTGGAATCCTCTTTAATGCATAAGCATATTCTCATAAGAGATTGAGGATTAACGTCCAAGCTAAAACTCCACCATGATACATGGCTTTGGTTGGCGGCCCAATGTTCTTCTCTAACAATATGCATACTCATTCAACCCACGGCAAATCACCCTTACTTCAGACAAGACGAACATGCATAGCAACTCACATGATATTCAACAAAAGTGTGACAGTTGATGGCGTCCTCAAAAACATGGTTACCGCTCAGCAAGCAACTTATAAGAAATAAGATACATAAGCAACATATTCTTTACCACAATAGTTTTTAAGCTCCTTTCCCATGAGCTATATATTGCAAAGTTAGTTCGCTTAGTACAGGTGGAGGTTAGCAAAAGACTGGGAGCGACCAACTAAGAGAGCAATGACGGTCATAATCATGCAGAGCGACAAAGCAACATTGAATCAGGCATGGTAGTTATATCGCTACTCAGAAATAAAAGATCATCAAGGCTTGACAGACTTTCTTTACAGTCTTAAATATGCGTGAGCATACGCCAAGTCAATCAAAATAAATTCTCGAAGGAAGATATTACTAGACCATACCACATCATAGGTAAACAAATCAAGTTGGTACTCCAATAACACATTGGGAATCCCCCAGCTATTTGAGATTAACCATAAGAAAACCTGAACTACTAAGCACCATTATGCACGTAGCATCTTTATCATAGACATATTAACCAATGCAACGGAAGCAAACTCTCTTAATAAGGTGAGCATGGTAATTAAAGAGAGTTCAAGCAACCAACTAAACAAAAGCTCTTTGAAAAGATAAGCATGAATACTAAGAGCAGAGCATGATAGTAGCTATTAAAAGACAAAGAACACACACAGCAAAGATAGACATGAAAATTCTATGTTATGTTCTAGGTAGAAGTGGAGCGTGTTTCTCTCCCACATAAAGATGCTGGGTTCCGACTTGTTATGAAAAACTAAAAAGAAAACTAGAAGCAAGACGCTCCAAGCATAGCACATAACACATGAAGTGATAAAAATATAGCGGAACGAAAGACGAACTGATAATGTTGATGGAGAAGGGGATGCACGGGGGCATCCCCAAGCTTAGACGCTTGAGTCTCCTTGAATATTTCTTGGGGGTGCATGGGGGCATCCCCAAGCTTGAGCGCTTGACACTCCTGAATCTTTTTTATCATCTTCCCTCGCACACTTGAAAACTCCCTTCATACATAACTCATCATAATCTGATTAGCGAGGTTAGTACCCTTAATAAAATAATTGCACCTTGCTGAAAATAAAGATATTCTTGAAGTTCTACTGTTTCTCAAGATTGCCAAAAGGTTTTTGCAAAGAAAAAGCAAGCTCTTGGTTTGCAAAATGAAAGAAAGGCAAAACAGGACAGAATCTGTGAAAAACAGAACAGCAGGTAGTAATTGATCTGTTCGGGATACTTCTGCAACTCAAATCAAAAAACTCAGAACAGACGCACGAAATACAATTATATAGAGAACGCTGTCGAAAAAATTCAGACCAAAAAGATGATCTGGTGATTTTATACGAATATTTCTATCCAAGGACAGAATCTGTTTCCTGGACAGCACCTCACAACTTTTGAACTTTCTAGCAATCAGAGGCTATACTTGGCACAAATATGAAAAGCAAAGATACAATGATGATGCTACAGAAGTAAACAACATCAAGACACAACAAAAGCAAAAAATTTATTCATGTGGGCTGCCTCCCAAAAGCGCTTTCTTTTATGCCTTTAAGCTAGGCATAATGCATTACCCTCTTTCATGTCAATGATAGCACCAACGGTGCGTAAAAAGGGACGTCCCAAAATAATTGGACATGAAGGATCACATTCAATATCCATAATAGTAAAATCAACGGGCACATAATTATCATTGACAACAATAAGAACATCGTCGATCCTCCCCAAGGGTTTCTTTATGGAAGAATCAACGAGACGAACACCAAAAGAACAAGAATCAAAAGGTTTCAATTTAAGCATATCATATATTCTTTTGGGCATAACAGAGGTACTAGCTCCAACATCACATAATGCATAACAAGAGAAGTCATTCAATTTAATTTTTATCATAGGATCCCAACCATCTTCTAGCTTTCTAGGTATGGAGGCTTCTACTCTAAGTTTCTCCTCCCTAGCTTTGATGAGAGCATTAGTGATATGCTCTGTGAAGGCAAGATTAAGCGTGCTAGTGCGGGGGTCTCTAGACATCTTGTGAAGGAAATCAATAACTTCGGTAAGAGTGCAATTATCAAAATCAAGGTCACGAGCATCAAGTAAAGTGGTAGTGGTGTCCTTTAGGTTCACTTGTTTGGTAGTTTCTATAGTCATAGCATCACCATTAATAGGTCCATTGGGACCAGGAGTACATTGGGTGCTAAGAGTTTGAACATCCTCAACAACTTGGATAGTAGCAACAGTGTGGTGGGTAGGAAGGCTCTTAATTCTATCTTCTTCCTCCCTTAGGGATGCAACCACTTCGGGTTTAGCTGCCATTTGGTTTATCAAAGTGGCTTGTGTGTGGGACATATTGGAAACTTGGGTGTCAGTGATAGTGAGTCTAGTCTGGAGGTTAGAAATCTCAATATTTATGTTCTCTAATCGTCTACTAATGTCTTGCAAGATAGCAGTATGCTCATTTAATTGCCTCGAGAAGGTTTTGTTTTGTTCATATTGGGTGTGCATGTAATTCTTAGTGGCCTTCTCTATTTCTAGCAGTTTCTCATAGCCAGGCAAATCCCTATCTTTTTGGATGGAGTTCTTGGTGCTAGGATAAGCATTGTTGTTCCCATAGGAATTAGAGGGGAACGGTCTAGGATTACTACCAAAGTTACTCCTATAAGCATCAGCAATCACAGAATCTAAAGGATCATAACGAGGATCAACAAAAGATTGCTTCAAAAGTAGAGACATGATCAAGTCAACTTTTTCATTTAAGGAGGAAATCTCCTCGACATAGTTTACCTTCCTACCTGTTGGAGCGCGTTCGGTGTGCCATTGGGAATAGTTGGTCATCATCTCATCGAGAAGCTTTGTGGCAGCACCAAGTGTAGTTGACATAAAAGTTCCTCCCGCGGCCGAATCTAACAAGTTCCGCGAGGTAAAGTTCAAGCCTGCATAAAAAGTTTGGATAACCATCCAAGTAGTCAAACCGTGAGTAGGGCAGTTCTTGATAAGAGATTTCATACGTTCCCAAGCTTGGGCAACATGTTCATTATCCAATTGTTCAAAATTCATTATGTTACTTCTAAGTTGGATAATTTTAGCAGGTGGATAGTATTTTCCGATAAAAGCATCTTTGCACTTGTCCCAAGAATCTATGCTATTTCTAGGCAAAGACTGAAACCAAATTTTAGCTCCTCCTCTCAAGGAGAAAGGAAAAACCTTAAGCTTAACAATATTACCATCTATTTCTTGGTACTTTTGCATATCACAAAGTTCAACAAAGTTGTTCAAGTGTAAAGCAGCATCATCTCCAGCACCGGAGAATTGATCTTTCATAACTAAGTTCAGTAAAGCAGGTTTAATTTCATATGAAGGTGCTGAAGTGGCAGGTGTAGTGATAGGTGTGCTGATAAAGTCATCGTTGTTGTGACTAGTGAAGTCACACAACTTGGTGTTCTCGGTGGAACCCATAGTAGCAAGCAAGCAAGATAACTATTTTTGTGATTTTCGATAAAAAGGTACTAAAGCAAAAACTGAAAGGTAAACTAACAAGACTAAAAAGCAAAGGTAAAAGATAGCATGCAAATCCCCTATATCCTGAAGAGTGGAGTCCCCGGCAACGGTGCCAGAAAAACTCCTTGATGGGCCTCTAACCCCTCTAGGTTACCCCAAGTGGAAGGTGTAAGATGCAGTGTTGTGGAACTTTTTCCCTTAGCAAAAGATGCCAAGGATCGAATCCCCAGAGACTCCTAGGTTCAACAAGTAGGTGTCAACTGCTAACGGCGCCAGATATTAGCAATCAACGTGGACCTGCACACAGATACAAATAACTTTGCTCCCAACGAGTACAGAGAGGTTGTCAATCCCTCCGGCCTTGTAGTTCACAAAGAATTAAAAGCAATGATAGTAGTGATAGATAATGTTTTGCAATAGTAAGTAATAACGAAAAGTAAATAGTGGATGTGATCAATGATGGTAATATGGACCGGAGTCTCATGATGTTCACTAGTGATGTCTCTCTCCCAAAAGACGATAAAACAGCTATGTGAGGTAAACGAATTACAGCTGGGCAATTGACAGGACCACGAACGCAAACCAATGCTGACTACATTGCAAGAAAGGTTGAGGTTCAAAGCATGGGCGGTACGCCAAAGTAAGTAGACCGAAATCCATCAATGCCTACTACTAATCATCCACCTTGAGATATCTATCCAGAACATCTCGCTGGTATTAAGTTGCGAGTCCCACCCATAGTGTAAACTCAAAGCAACAGACAACTGCATTAAAAGAACTTTGCGTAAAGTAAACAATCCTTGCACCCGCGGGCACAAGCACCGTTGTTTTCCCCCTTGTGGCAACAGCACATCCCCTAGACTCATGTTTCTGTCACTCAAGCTAGTCATCGAGGGGCATG
>LR738714.1:705439903-705451861 GCA_902687465.1 Secale cereale
CCCCCCCGGCTGTCCTTCGGACGCATGGTAGTTTCCGAAACGCTGATTTTTTATATAATTTTTCTGGATTTTTCCTGGCAGTTCTCGTAACGTGAAAACCTGAAATACAAAAACAGCCGAAAACAGAAACTGGCACTGGGGTGCACTGGATTAGTAGGTTAGTCCAAATATGATCAAAAGTGTATGGAAGTGTATGAATATCATAGCAATATCACCCAAAAGTGGCATGGAGCAAGCAGAAATTATAGATACGTTTTGGACGTATCACATGCTATTATATTATCCTTCTAGGATGTCTTATGGGCTTTATTATACACTTTTATATGATTTTTGGGACTAACCTATTAACCCAGAGCCCAATAACAGATTCTGTTTTTCTCCTGTTTTGGGGTTTTACAGAAAAGGAATATCACACGGAGTCCAGTTGACGAGCCAATTTTTTATGATTTTTTCTGGACCAAAAGAAGCCCCCGAAGCAAAAGAGTTGGGCCAGGAGAGCCACGGGCTGCCCTCGAGGGTAGAGGGCGCGCCCTGGGAGGGTGGTGGCGCCCCCCTATCTCGAGGACAGCCCAGAAGCTTCCCTGACGTGGGACCTACGCCAAAAATTCCTATAAATACTAAAACCTTCGGAAATTAACCTAGATCGGGAGTTTCGCCGCCGAAAGCCTCTATAGCCACCGAAAACCAATCTAGACCCATTCTGGCACCCTGTCGGAGGGGGGAATCCCTCTCCGGTGGCTATCTTCATCATCCCGGCGCTCTCCATGACGAGGAGGGAGTAGTCCACCCTCGGGGCTGAGGGTATGTACCAGTAGCTATGTATTTGATCTCTCTCTCTCTCTCTCTCTCTCTCTCTCTCGTGTTCTTGAGATGGCACGGTCTTGATGTATCGCGAGCTTTGCTAGTCTAGTTGGATCTTATGATGCTTCTCCCCCTCTACTCTCTTGTAACGGATTGAGTTTTCCCTTTGAAATTATCTTATCAGATTGAGTCTTTAAGGATTTGAGAACACTTGATGTATGTCTTGCACGTGTTTATCTGTGGTGACAATGGGATATCATGTGATCCACTTGATGTATGTTTTGGTAATCAACTTGCGGGTTCCGTGACCTTGGGAATCTATGCATAGGGGTTGGCACACGTTTTCGTCTTGACTTTCCGGTAGAAACTTTGGGGCACTCTTTGAAGTTCTATGTGTTGGTTGAATAGATGTTTCTAAGATTGTGTGATGCATATCGTATAATCATGCCCATGGATACTTGAGGTGACATTAGAGTATCTAGGTGACATTAGGGTTTTGATTGATTTGTGTCTTAAGGTGTTATTCTAGTACGAACTCTATGATAGATTGAACGTTACTATGGACTCTTGAATAGATCGATCAGAAAGAATAACTTTGAGGTGGTTTCGTACCCTACCATAATTTCTTCGTTTGTTCTCCGCTATTAGTGACTTTGGAGTGACTCTTTGTTGCATGTTGAGGGCTAGTAATATGATCCAATTATGTTATCCTTGTTGAGAGAACTTGCACTAGTGAAAGTATGAACCCTAGGCCTTGTCTACTATCATTGCAACACCGTTTATGCTCACGTTTACCATTTCCTACCTTGCTGTTTTTATATTTTCAGTTTACAAAAACCTATATCTAACATCGATATTGCACTTGTATCACCATCTCTTCGCCGAACTAGTGCACCTATACAATTTACCATTGTAATGGGTGTGTTGGGGACACAAGAGACTCTTTGTTATTTGGTTGCAGGGTTGCTTGAGAGAGACCATCTTCATCCTATGCCTCCCATGGATTGATAAACCTTAGGTCATCCACTTGAGGGAAATTTGCTACTGTCCTACAAACCTCTGCACTTGGAGGCCCAACAACGTCTGCAAGAAGAACGGTGCGTAGTAGACATCAAGCTCTTTTCTGGCGCCGTTGCCGGGGAGGTTAGTGCTTGAAGGTATATCTTTATATCTTGCAATCGAATCTTTTAGTTTCTTGTTTTATCACTAGTTTAGTTTATAAAAGAAAACTACCAAAAAATGGAATTAAGGTTACCTCATATGCTTCATCTTTTTAATATCTTTTGTGAAAATGATGGGAAGGGAAATTGTGCTCAAGTACTAGAAGAAGAATTACATAGAATGCTTGGCATAAAATATGTGCATGATGAGCATGATTGCAACGTTGTTAGTATGAATTCTTTGAATACCCATTATGCTAATGATATGCAAAGCCACAAGCTTGGGGATGCTATGTTTGATGAAGATGATATGTTTAGTCCCCCAAGTTTTGATGAGCAAATTTATTATGATGAAATCATGCCTCCTATTTATGATGATTATATTGATGAAAGTGGATTTGGAGAGGTGATGACTTTATTTAGTTATGAATCCACTATTTCGGAAGAGGTTCCAATTGATTATGAGAACAAAGTTGCTATCTATGATGATTATTGTGATGACTTGTATGCTATTAAGAATAATGATAACCATGAAACTTGTCATGATGATTTTAGTTTTCAATTGGATTATGCTTCACATGATAGTTATTTTGTTGAGTTTGCTCCCACTACTATTGATGAGAATAAATTTTCTTATGTGGAGAGTAATAAAATTTATATGCTTGGGATCATGAAAAGAATGCTTTATGTGCTGGTTATATTGTTGAATTCATTCATGATGCCTCTGAAAATTATTATGAGAGAGGATCATATGCTTGTAGGAATTGCAATAATATCAAGTTTTCTCTCTATGTGCTTAAAGTTTTGAAGTTATGCTTGTTTTCCCTTCCTATGCTAGTTGATTATCGTTCCCATAAGTTGTTTGCTTACAAAATACCTATGCATAGGAAGTGGGTTAGACTTAAATTAGCTATTCATATGCTTCATGATGCTCCCGTTATGTTTCAATTGTTATCTTTTATGTGAGCATCATTATGCCTAGCTAGGGGCGTAAAACGATAGCGCTTGTTGGGTGGCAACCCAACTTTATTTTATATTTTTTGTTTTTGTTGCTGTTAGGGAATAAATATTTCATCTAGCCTCTGATTACATGTGGTTTCATGATTTGTTTAGTGTTTGTGCCAAGTAGAACCTTTGGGAAGACTTGTGTGAAGTTTATGTGATCTTGCTGTGAAAAACAGAATCGTTAGCGCTCGCTAAAGTGGTCTTCAGATTTTACTGGAGCGTGCTTTTTAGTTGATTCTTTTTGAAGATGATAAATAGACAAATTCCTCAAATTTAAAAATTTAGTTTGAATTTTTTGGAGTTCCAGAAGTAGGCGAAACCTGCAGATTACTACAGACTGTTCTGTTTTTGACAGATTCTGTTTTTCGTGTGTTGTTTGCTTATTTCAATGCATCTATGAGTAATATTTGGAGGTATGAACCATAGAGAAGTTGGAATACAGTATGTTTAAAAACAATATAAACAAATAATGAATTCATTGCAGTACCTTTGAGTAGTGGTTTGCTTTCTTATACTAACGGAGCTCATGAGAATTTTTGTCTAAGTTTTGTGTTGTGAAGTTTTCAAGTTTTGAGTATTGCTTTGATGGACTATGGAACAAAGAGTAGCAAAGGCCTAAGCTTGGGGATGCCCATGGCGCCCCAATTATTACTCAAGGACAACCAAAAGCCTAAGCTTGGGGATGCCCCGGGAAGGCATTCCCTCTTTCGTCTTCATCCATCGGTAACTATACTCGGAGCTATATTTTTATTCACCACATGATATGTGTTTTGCTTGGAGCGTCAATTTATTTTAGTTTGTTTTGCTTGCTGTTTGAATAATATCCCAAGATCTGAAGTTCTTAAATGTTAGAGAGTCTTCACATAGTTACATAATTATTCAACTACTCATTGATCTTCACTTATATCTTTCGGAGTAGTTTGATATTGCTCTAGTGCTTCACTTATATCTTTTAGAGCACGGCAGTGGTTTTATTTTGAAGAAATAGATGAACTCTCATGCTTCACTTATATCCTTTTGAGAGTCTATTAAAACAGCATGGTAATGTGTTTAGGCTATAAAACTAGTCTTCACATGATAGACATCCAACGTCAATGTAGTAAAAAAATAACACTAAGTGCATTGAATACGACGAGATGTTGGATGTTTGATAATTGTTTTCAGATATGAGGATAGTGATATTAGAGTCATGCTAGTGGAGTTATAATGAAATTGAGAAATACTGGTGTTAAGGTTAGTGATTCCCATATCATGCACGTATGGTGAACTGCTATGTGACGAAGTTAGAGCATGAGGTATTTGTAAGGTGTCAACCTTTGTGTGGAGGTCGGGGGCGCGCGATGGTTAACTCCTACCAACCTCCCCCCTAGGAGCATGCGTTGATTGCTTTGTTTTGATGACTCGTAGATTTTTGCAATAAGTATATGAGTTCTTTATGACTAATGTTGAGTCCATGGATTATACGCACTCTCACCCTTCCACCATTGCTAGCCTCTCTTGTACCGCGCAACTTTCGCCGGTACCATGCATCCACTATATATCCTTCCTCAAAACAGCCACCATATTATTCCTTAAAACAGCCACCATACCTACCTATCATGGCATTTCCATAGCCATTCCGAGATATATTGCCATGCAACTTTCCACCGTTTCGTTCATATGACACGCATCATATTGTCATATTGCCTTTGCATGATCATGTAGTTGACATCGTATTTGTGGCAAGGCCATCATGCATAACTTTTTTTATACATGTCACTCTTCTTTCATTGCACATACCGGTACACCGCCGGAGGCATTCATATAGAGTCATACTTTGTTGTTGTAGTATCGAGTTGTAATGTCATGTTGTAATGAAAGTGTGATGATCATCATTATTAGAGCATTGTCCAATGGGAGGAAAGGCTAAATCTATAAAGCCCCTCTGCAAAAAAAAGGGAAAGGCCAAAGAAAAAAAAGGCCCAAAAAGAAAAAAAGAGAAAAAGAGAAAAAAAGAAAAGAAAAAAAGGGATAATTGCTACTATCTTTTTCCACACTTGTGCTTCAAAGTAGCACCATGTTCTTCATTATAGAGAGTCTAATGTTTAGTCACTTTCATATACTAGTGGGATTTTTCATTATAGAACTTGGCTTGTATATTCCAACGATGGGCTTCCTCAAATGCCCTAGGTCTTCGTGAGCAAGCAAGTTGGATGCACACCCACTAGTTTCTTTTGTTGAGCTTTCATACATATTTAGCTCTAGTGCATCCGTTGCATGGCAATCCCTACTCACTCACATTGATATCTATTGATGGGCATCTCCATAGCCCATTGATACGCCTAGTCGATGTGTGACTATCTCCCTCCTTTTTGTCTTCTCCACAACCACCTCTATTCCACCCATAGTGCTATATCCATGGCTCACGCTCATGTATAGCATGAAAGTTGAAAGGTTTGAAAAGATAGAGTATGAAAACAAATGCTTGGCTGAAATCAGGGTTGTGCATGATATGAATATTTTTTTGTGATAACGAGGGAGCATAGCCAACACTATATGATTTTGTAGGGATAACTTTCTTTAGCCATAGTATTTTGAGAAGACATGATTGCTTTGTTAGTATGCTTGAAGTATTATTATTTCTTATGTCAATATAGAGCTTTGTCTTGAATCTTTTAGATCTGAACATTCATGCCACAATTAAGAGAATTACATTGACAACTATGTTGGTTAGCATTCCACATCAAAAATTCTGTTTTTATCATTTACCTACTCGAGGACGAGCAGGAATAAACCTTGGGGATGCTGATACGTCTCCAACGTATCGATAATTTTTTATTGTTCCATGCTATCATATTATCCTTCTAGGATGTCTTATGGGCTTTATTATACACTTTTATATGATTTTTGGGACTAACCTATTAACCCAGAGCCCAGTGCTAGTTTCTGTTTTTCTCCTGTTTTAGGGTTTTACAGAAAAGGAATATCAAACGGAGTCCAATTAACGAGCCAATTTTTTATAATTTTTTCTGGACCAAAAGAAGCCCCCGAAGCAAAAGAGTTGGGCCAGGAGAGCCACGGGCTAACCTCGAGGGTGGAGGGCGCACCCTGGGAAGGTGGTGGCGCCCCCCTATCTTGAGGACAGCCCAGAAGCTTCCCTGACGTGGGACCTATGCCAAAAATTCCTATAAATACTGAAACCTTCGGAAATTAACCTAGATCGGGAGTTCTGTCGCAGAAAGCCTCTGTAGCCGCCGAAAACCAATCTAGACCCGTTCTGGCACCCTGCCGGAGGGGGGAATCCCTCTCCGGTGGCTATCATCATCATCCCGGCACTCTCCATGACGAGGAGGGAGTACTCCACCCTCGGGGCTGAGGGTATGTACCAGTAGCTATGTGTTTCACCTTCTTCTTGATAACATCCTCGGGCATACCTGCAAGCTTAAACAATCCACAAACTTCATCCACATAGATTAGGTGTAAGTCGGGGTGAAGTGTTCCATCTCCTGTATAGGGATTTTCAAGCAGTTTCTCTATCATACCCGAAGGAATCTCAAAGCAAACATTTTAAATAGGTGCAGTAGGATGAGGAGCAACTCTTTGCTCCGCTGCTCGGGGTGAAGATACCCCGAACAAGCCCCTCAAAGGATTTTGAGCCATAGTAACAAGTGACAATAAATTTCAGCACACTATATAAATTTTTCCTTACCAAATTCCACTTACCAAAGGCGCTTCACAGCCCGGCAACGGCGCCAGAAAAGAGTCTTGATGACCCACAAGTGTAGGGGATCTATCGTAGTACTTTCGATAAGTAAGAGTGTCGAACCTAACGAGGAGCAGAAGGAAATGATAGGCAGTTTTCAGTAAGGTATTTTCTGCAAACACTGAAATTATAGGTAACAGATAGTTTTGTGATAGGATAATTGGTAGCAAGTGATAAAAGGTAAAAGTAAATAAGGTGCAGAAAGGTGACCCAATCCTTTTTGTATCAAAGTACAAGCCTGGACAAACTCTTATGCAAGGTAAAGCGCTCCCGAGGACATATGGGAAGTATCGTCAAGCTAGTTTTCATCACGATCGTCTGATTCGCGTTCGGTACTTTGATAATTTGATATGTGGATGGACCGGTGCTTGGGTGCTGCCCTTACTTGGACAAGCCTCCCACTTATGATTAACCTCTAATGCAAGCATCCGCAACTACAAAAGAAGTATTAAGGTAAACCTAACCATAGCCTGAAACATATGGATCCAAATCAGCCCCTTACGAAGCAACGCATAAACTAGGGTTTAAGCTTTTGTCACTCTAGCAACCCATCATCTACTTATTACTTCCCATTGACTTCCTCTAGGCCCAAATAATGGTGAAGTGTCATGTAGTCGACGTTCACATGACACCACTAGAGGAGAGACAACATACATCTCATCAAAATATCGAGCGAAGACCAAATTCACATGACTACTAATAGCAAGACTTCTCCCATGTCCTCAGGAACAAAAGTAACTACTCACAAGAAATAATATTGTTCATGATCAGAGGAGTATTAATATGCATAATGGATCTGAACATATGATCTTCCACCAAATAAACCAACTAGCATCAACTACAAGGAGTAATCAACACTACTAGCAACCCACAGGTACCAATCTGAGGTTTGGGTACAAAGATTGGATACAAGAGATGAACTAGGGTTTGAGAGGAGATGGTGCTGGTGAAGATGTTGATGAAGATTGTCCTCCCCAATATGGGAGAGTTGTTGGTGATGACGGTGGTGATGATTTCCCCCTCCCGGAGGGAAGTATCCCCGGTAGAATAGCTCTGCCGGAGCCCTAGATTGGTTTCCGCCTCGGTTCCGCCTCGAGACGGTGGCGTCTGTTCCCGAAAGCCTCCTTATAATTTTGTCCAGGTCAAAACACTTCACATAGGAGAAGATGGGCATCGGGGGGCCACCGGCTAGCCCTCGAAGCCGGGGGCGCGCCCCCCACCCTCGAGGCCAGCCAGTGGCCCCTCTCGTGGATTTCTTCTGCCAGATATTTTTTATATTTTCCGAAACAATGTTATGTGGAGTTTCGGGGCTTTTGGAGTTGTGCAGAATAGGTTTGCAGAGTTTGCTCCTTTTCCAGCCCAGAATTCCAGCTGCCGGCATTCCCCCTTCTTCATGTAAACCTTGCAAAATAAGAGGGAAAAGGCATAAGTATTGTGACAAAACATGTATGAACAGCCCATAATGCAATAAATATCAACTTGTAAGCATGATGCAAAATGAGCGTGAAGCCATGGATATATCACTATGGGTGGAATAGAATGGTGGTTGTGGAGAAGACAAAAAGGAGGGAGAAAGTCTCACATCGACTAGGTGTATCAACGGGCTATGGAGATGCCCATCAATAGATATCAATGTGAGTGAGTAGGAATTGCCATGTAACAGATGCACTAGAGCTAAAAATGTATGAAAGCTCAACAAAAGAAACTAAGTGGGTGTGCATCCAACTTGCTTGCTCACGAAGACCTAGGGAATTTGAGGAAGCCCATCGTTGGAATATACAAGCCAAGTTCTATAATGAAAATTCCCACTAGTATATGAAAGTGACTAAACATGAGACTCTCTATCATGAAGAACATGGTGCTAATTTGATGCACAAGTGTGGAAAAAGATAGTAGCAATTGTCCCTTTTCTTTTTTCTTTTTTTTTCTTTCTCTTTTTTTGGAGGGGTCTTTTCTTTTGTTTGGCCTTTCCTCACATGGGACAATGCTCTAATAATGATGATCATCACACTTATATTGATTTATAACTCGATATTACAACTCGATACTAGAACAAAATACGACTCTATATGAATGCCTCCGGCGGTGTACCAGGATGTGCAATGAATCAAGAGTGACATGTATGAAAAATTATGCATGGTGGCTTTGCCACAAATACGATGTCAACTACATAATCATGCATGGCAATATGACAATATGAAGCGTGTCATATGAACGGAGCGGTGGAAAGTTGCATGGCAATATATCTCGGAATGGCTATGGAAATGCCATGATAGGTATATATGGTGGTTGTTTTGAGGAAGATATGTGGTGGCTGTTTTGAGGAAGGTATATAGTGGGTGTATGGTACCGGCGAAAGTTGCGCGGTACAAGAGAGGCTAGCAATGGTGGAAGGGTGAGAGTGTGTATAATCCATGGACTCAACATTAGTCATAAGAACTCATATACTTATTGCATAAATTTACGAGTCATCAAAACAAAGCAATCAACGCATGCTCCTAGGGGGAGGTTGGTAGGAGTTAACCATCGCGCGCCCCCGACCTCCACACAAAGGATGACACTCTACAAATACCTCGTGCTCTAACTTCGTCACATAGCAGTTCACCATACGTGCATGCTATGGGAATCACTAACTTTAACACAAGTATTTATCAATTTCATAATGACTCCACTAGCATGACTCTAATATCACTATCCTCATATCTAAAAACAATTATCAAGCATCCAACTGCTCATCATATTCAATGCACTTAGTGTGAAAGTTTGTACTACATTGATCTTGGATGCCTATCATGTGAAGGCTAGTTTTATAGCCAAAGCACATTAATATGCTGTTTTAATAGACTCTCAAAAGGATATAAGTGAAGCACGAGAGATCAACAATTTCTACAAAATAAAATTACCACCGTGCTCTAAAAGATGTAAGTGAAACACTAGAGCAAACATTATTCAACTTAGAAGATATAAGTGAAGCACATAGAGTGTTCTAACAATTCCTAGGCCATATTTATCTCTCTCAAAAAGGTGTGTCCAGAAAGGATAATTGTGGCAAACTAACAAGCAAAGACTCAAATTATACATGATGCTCCAAGTAAAACACATATCATGTGGTGAATAAAAATATAGCTCCGAGTATAGTTACCGATAGATGAAGACGAAAGAGGGGATGCCTTCCCGGGGCATCCCCAATCTTAGGCTTTTGGTTGTCTTTGAATTTTACCTTGGGGTGCATTGGGCATCCCCAAGCTTAGGCTCTTGCCACTCTTTGTTCCATAGTCCATCAAAGCAATACTCAAAACTTGAAAACTTCACAACACAGAACTTAGACAAAAATCTCGTGAACTCCGTTAGTATAAGAAAACAAACCACCACTCAAAGGTACTGTAATGAACTCATTTTTTGTTTATATTGGTGTTAAACCTACTGTATTCCAATTTCTCTATGATTCATACTCCCCAATACTACTCATAGATTCATCAAAATAAGCAAACAACACACGAAAAACAGAATCTGTCAAAAACAGAACAGTCTGTAGTAATCTGTAACTTTTGCATACTTCTGTAACTCCAAAAAAACTGAAATAAATTGTTAAACGTGAGGAATTTGTCTATTAATCATCTGCAAAAAGAATCAACTAAATAGCACACTCCAGTAAAATCTGGTGGCTATTCTAGCGAGCGCTAACGATTTTGTTTTCACAGCAAGATCATATAAAGTTCACACAAGCCTTCCCAAAGGTTCTACTTGGCACAAACACTAATTAAAACACAAAACCACATCTAAACAGAAGTTAGATGCAATATTTATTCCTAAACAGAAGTAAAACAAAAAATATAAAATTGGGTTGCCTCCCAACAAGCGCTCGTTTAACGCCCCTAGCTAGGCATGATACATGGATAGATCTAGGGATTGCCATAATGATAAGATATATCACGAAAACTCATCTCATATTCCCTAAGTTCAGAAGAAAGTTTCCTTTGTGGCAAGAAAAAGTAATCAAAATGGCTAAATTTAATGGGACAAAATTCCCCCATATCAAGCTCAAGAGGTATAGGTTCCTCTTTTGGCCCTTTATAGTGTACAACCAATTCATCATTATAGGCATTCTTTTGGCAGAAGGTCATGAGCCTTCAATCAAGGGAGAAGCCTAACCCATTGTTTTGAATAGCAAAATCATCATTCAACTCAGAAATTCTATCAACCAAGACATTGGTAGGAACCTTTTTTCTAAGGTTTTCATTAAAAGCAACATGATCCGGAGATCGCAACTGGAATATGTCTTCTTGATTAAATAATATCGCCTCTATGGGAGGTCGACCAGCATCTACCCCGTAATGAGCAAAGATTTCTTTGGCTTCTTTCATGATAAATCTGAATTCATGAGCCAAAAATATAGTAGCTGCACGCTTAACAGAAGAATGCTCAATATTGGAAAATTCCAAAAAGATTCTCTGAATACAGGGATGCATATGGATAAATTGCCTTTCAATTTCAACTACAAGCATAGATATGGCATCCGCAAGGCTACCAGTTCTGTAAAGGTGGGTAAAGCACCGGCACAAGTAAAGAAGTCTTGAAGAACTCCTTTTCCAATGATATTACCACTACCAACCCGGAACTTCTTAATATGTAAAGTGGTAGTTTCATCCGCAGGGTCAACATAGACGTTGCCCTCAACATTACTACCCTTCTCGATAAAATCTTCCCCCATCTCAGACATGAGGGCAAGCAAACGATAAACACACGGAAAAAAGAAGGGCAAATAAAACGGCAAGGGTGAAGTGGGGGAGAGGAAAACGAGAGGCAAATAAATGTAATGTGAAGGATAAGGGTTTGTGATAGGTATTTGGTATATGACTTTTGCGTAAGCCTCTCCGGCAACGGCGCCAGAAATTCTTCTTGCTACTTCTCGAGCTTGCGTTGTATTCCCTTGAAGAGGAAAGGGTGATGCAGCACAGTAGCATAAGTATTTCCCTCAGTTTTTGAGAACCAAGGTATCAATCCAGTAGGAGACCACGCGCGAGCCCCTCGCACCTGCACAAACAAATAAGAACTTTGCAGCCAATGCGATAAGGGGTTGTCAATCCCTTTATGGTCACTTACGAAAGTGAGATCTGATAGATATGATAGTTTGATATTTTTGGTATTTTTGGATATAAGAAAATAAAGTAAAAATGGAAAAGTAAAGTAGATTGTAGATTGATATGTTGAGAATAGACCCGGGGGCCATAGGTTTCTCTAGTGGCTTCT
>LR738714.1:705451974-705464233 GCA_902687465.1 Secale cereale
CCCCCCTCTAGGCATACTTTTGATCCTACAAGTGGTATCTGTGCTTTGGTCTCCATTTGCCTTGATTTCCTTCACAACCTAGGAGAGTATGGCGTCTAGCGAGGGAAGTTACCACCGTGGAGGTCCTTACTTTGATGGTACAAATTTTGCTAGTTGGAAGCATAAAATGAAAATGCGTATTCTTGGACATAACCCCGCCGTTTGGGCTATTGTGTGTATTGGTTTGCAAGGTGAATTCTTCGATCGGAAGGAACCAAATCGTGAAGCATCCGCTGAAGAATTGAAGATATTGCAATACAATGCTCAAGCTTGCGATATCCTCTTCAACGGATTGTGCCCCGAAGAATTCAACAAAATCAGCCGTCTTGAGAATGCAAATGAAATTTGGGATACTTTGATTGATATGCACGAAGGTACTGACTCCGTCAAGGAATCCAAGTTGGATGTGCTCCAAAGTCAACTTGATAAGTTCAAGATGAAGGATGGTGAAGGTGTCGCTGAAATGTACTCTGGGCTTCCTCTCATCACAAATGAGATTGCCGGCTTAGGAAGGGAAGAGATGACCGATAGATTCATCATCAAGAAGATCCTAAGAGCCTTTGATGGAAAATATGACACCGTGTGCACATTGATCCAAATGATGCCCAATTACAAAGATCTTAAGCCAACGAAAGTCATTGGAAGAATTGTTGCTCATGAGATGTCACTCAAAGATAAAGAAGAGCTTCACAAAAAGTCTAGTGGTGCTTACAAAGCTTCATGTGACGCTCCTACATCATCAAGTGAGAAACGAGTCTTCAATGAATAATTGAGCTTAATGGTGAAGAACTTCAACAAGTTCTATAAGAATAGAAGCAAAGAGAGAAACTCCAAATCAAGGTCCTACAATGACAAAAGATCTTCCAGTCGTGATCGGAATTGCTACAATTGTGGAAGACCCGAACACTACTCAAATGAGTGTACGGCTCCCCACAAAAGAAGAGAAGACTCACCTAAAAGGAGGACTAGAAGAGAAGATTCGCCACCAAGAGAGACAAGGAGTACATATGATCGTTATGAACGAAGACCTTCTCGGAGAAGCAATGATTCGGAAAGGAAGGACAAATCATCAAGGAGCTACACAAGACGAAGACATCAAGCTCATGTTGGTGAATGGGTATCCGGTTCCGACTCCGATGACCACTCCCAGAGAAGCTATTACTCCGACTCCGAAGATACTCAAGATGAAGGTGTTGCCGGAATTGCTCTTGTGTCATCCAACTCCTAAGACATATTCGACTCACCAAATGAAGGAATTGGAAGATGCTTCATGGCTAAAGGCCCTAAGGTATCACACCCCGAGTATCTTGATTTTAATAGTGATGAAGATGACTTACTAGGAGATGATGATTTACTTGTTGGTAGCAATAGTGATGAAAACTATGATGAAATTGCTATTAATCATGATAATCAAGATAAAAAGAATGACAATGATAAGGAGAAGATTGAGCGTCTAACTAAAGAATTAAACACTCTCAAGTTAGCTCATGAAACTACCTTAGAGGATCATCGAGAACTTTTGAGGACTCGTGAGAATCTATGGTTTGAAAAGCTCAATCTAGAGCAAGAGCATGAGTTCTTAAAAGCAATCAATGATGATCTTCGTAAGAAAAGTTCTTGTTACATTGCCAAGCGTTTACTCTTGTCTACTTACATGCCTCAAGTAAAATCTAGCAACAAGAACAAGAAAGATTCTTCCTCTAGTAGTAACAATAATCATGCTAAATCCAATGATGTTGCTTCTAGTAGTTCTCTTGATTCCACTAACGATTCTCTTAGCCAAGTTACACTTGAGCTAGAAAATAGCTTATTGAAGGGGATTATAGAGAAAGGCGTTTACAAGAGCCTTGCCGGGAGTAAGCAATTCGAGGAAATTGTACGCAAGCAAGGAAGGCACTGGAAGAATCAAGGTGTTGGTTTTGAACGAAAGTTCAATGCCAATGAAGTTGAGTGAGAAGAAGATCAATACCCCAAGACCAAGTTTGTTCCTCAACAAGAGAAGTATTATCCTACTTCCTTCAAGGGGACGCGAGCACAAGATGATCTTCCACCACAAGACCACAAGCTAAAGGGCAAGGACAAGCTTCAAGAAGAGATTGATGCATTTAAAGAAGCTCCTAAGGCCTTGGTCAAGTGGGTTCCCAAGACTACATTAAGCTCTACTTCGTCAAGTACGACTACAACTCCAAGGATTCCCATCAAGTTGATGTGGATCCCGAAGAAGAAGAACTAGAGAGTTCTTGAGGGTTTCTCCGCCAACATACTTCACTCATATCATCTTGGCGAGGACAAGTGCAAACAACTTCCACATCTTGCACTAGTTCAAGTAGTCACAAACCCTCTTGTTGGTAAGACAAGGGACAAGGTAACCTAATGCTTTCATGGACATCGTCGTGTGTGCAATTCACTCTATGTCCATGGATATCTTTGTTTGTTCCTTGTGGGACTAACACGTGTAGGTATTGAAAGTGCAACTCACTCCAATGGATTGCTCCAAATGATTTACATCAACATTGAGCATCCACATCTTCAACATCTACATGAAGTCATCATCAACGAAACCCAAGGTTAGTTCATCCCTCTTAGGGGGGATATCACATCTAGGGGGAGCTTTACTCTAATGATTGAGCTAAATCAACTCTAATGGTGTGAACACAATAATGCTTTATGTAAAAGTGGTAACCTCACTTGAGCTTAAACGATGAGTATGACCTATGATCAAATGTTCTCATTTGACTCCTAAGTCACAATACTCATATATAGATGACCTAGTCATCGCCAATTGCTTGATAGATGCTAGAATGTTTGTGCATGCTTTGCCACATATTTCATTTTCTCCATCCAACGTCGGATGTGGACTCATACCGCTTCACGCCCGAGCCATCCACCGAAGGACGTTGATCGCCAATCGGACGGCTACCTCGGTGTCGAGTGTCGCTATTGATCGCCCGACAACCGCACCTGCTCCTATTTCCCTTTTAGTATTGCTTTCTGTGTTGCAATAATGGCTATAAAGTCCAGATCTGGAGAGGAGGGGAACTATCTGGAGCTGTATTAGGGTTTCCCGGTCGTGTTCCGGCTAGCCAAACTATTCCTCTTTGTTTGAGCAAAACCTAAGCTATTCCCGATTTCCTCTCGGTTCTTGAATTATTATTATTTTGTTGATGAGGGGCCCTCTCTGTTCTTGATGTATGCCTGGAAGTGCGAGTTTTTTTTTTGAGACTAGTAAGCGTGCACGTGCAACACACATCTAGACACAAACATACATGATATGAAACATACAAAAAATTCAAAATATTATTCTTCGTGAATCAGTATGCCCCTTTAATCCAAATATCAGACCATCTTTCATATATGTTGCATCAATTATAGATTCTCTTGCAAAAATACACACTTTTCATATATATAGTTCCACAAACACATTAATCCCCTGCAAGTGAATTATGGTGAAGTTCGTGTGCCAACAGGCGTCGGCAGAGGTGAACGCCAAGCTGGTGAGGCGTAGGTTGGTGGAAGGGGGTCGATTCATACCGGCGAGCATGGTGCTGAGCCAGCATGACCTGCTGCAGATCGTCGCCGCCAAGCGGATCACAATCGCCCACGCCACGGTGCCCGCCACCTCCGTCATCGAAGCGACTATTTCTCATTTCTGAATCCAGTTTCATGGCTTTGTACACTGGACAGACATTTATTCAGACCACATTCATTATCTCATCCATATAATGTACAACTTGTAAAAACTTGCGTAAGCAAGCTATCATCAACCTCAACATTACCCAGTTCATTTAACTTTATGCGTCTTGCCATCATCAGAGTACTTGTACTATGTGACACGATGGCAGCACCATCGGATGAAATAGTTATCGTCAGTAAACAAAAATAATCCATGAACTAATATGAATATAAAGTTCACAACTTCCACCAACCCGAACATATCACAAAGCAGCTACATCTGATGTTCTGGTTTGAAAAGCAATCATGTGATCCATCGTTCTATCATTTTTTATCGAAAAAGGCTTTCGCCCCGCTTTATAAATAAAGCAAACCACACATTACAGCAGGCAATACCATAAGAAGCGAAAGACAAACACAACGGGATACCAAACACTACGGAACGGCTAACGAGCTCTGAAGGACCCGTAAAATCTCGAAGCCCACGTTGGCCGCAGATCATGCCATCAACGCAACTGCGACAAGGAAGCTATTCGTCGTCAGAGGAAAGCCACGCTCCGGTCCTCCCAAGGCAAACCTGTTGTCCTGCCACTGCCTCCGAAGAGGGCACCCCTGCCCTCTCATCCTGGATCGAAGGACGTCGTCCCATCGGCAGGCACAGCAGCTCACCCCCGAGCACGCATGGACATGCCAACCAGTTTCCGGGGATAGGACGACAGTCGTGGTGACCACGCCTCTGTAGGAAACCCATACACCGCGACCGTCTCTGACCAAGACCCAAAAGCCCACCGCAGCTGCTGAGCAGGGACACTACTGAAGTTTGACAAACCACCACCGCACCAAACTGACCACGAAGAGCTCCCAAGGCGGCACCTTCAAGAAGTAAGCACCGCCAATGCGCTGCGGTCATATAATCCGGAGATTTTAGGCTTTCACCCGGGACCAAGAAGCAGAGGCAGGGTGTAGGTCTCGATGTCGCCCAAAGAAGGAGAACGGCGCTAGGAGCGTCGCCAACATCGTGAATGGCCTCGCCGGTCAAGGGTTTCCCCCGACCTTGAGCCCGCACCCAACGCCCCTTCGACCAACATAACGGGAGAACGAAAAGGGCGCCCATATCTCGGCCGGCCGTGGAGAAAAAGTCGCCAGAGAAGCCACCACCTTCATATTGGATCCATGTTCACCGCCGCCTCGCCGCCTGACGCAGCCAAGGACGGAAAATAGTAGCGCCAACGCCACCCCACGTCGAAGAGGAAGAACCCTCTCCATCAGTGGCCACAGCCACCCACGACAATCGCATATCGACCAAATCATACGCGCCTGACCTAGCCCACGCGGCCACCAGATCGGCCTCACATATCCAAGCCCCACCTGCCACCACTACGATGTCGCACCACCTCCTCCCAACACTGCTGCTACCGGATCCAGGTGTCCTGCCACCAAAGAGCCCGGCGATCCAGCTCCCCTGTGGGTGGCTGGCCTGCGGCGCCGGGATCCCGACAGGGGAGGAGGGGAAAGCGCCGCACGGATCCTCAACTCTCTTATAAGTGCAGACATCATGTTGCACTGTCCTCAGAAACTCATTTCACTCGTATGCACTATACAGAAACACCAATTATCAAATAAATTTGATTACTTATGTCATGGTCATACAAAAAGTACATGGTTAGAGAACAGAACTTGTTCCTTGCTGCATTTTGAAGTGTAGTTTGGATCACTTTCACAGCGTCGATGATACCATCCTTGACCATACGAACATACTCCTCTACAGTATCCAAAATGCAAGAGTTAACTTCTGAACTTCTAAAGATTACTACTCTGCTGGAGGATTAAACATGACATTTTACTGCAATTCAAAATGAACAGCTAAAACACAGTTAAAAAACACAGACCTATTGCAGCTAAAGGAAAATCTGAATATGTAGAACAGAGTACACACAATAGGAAAATGACTACAATTCGCTCTCCTGCAATGTAACAACAGTGTGTACACATCTATTCCTCCCAAATCACAGTACCTTAATTTCAGAAACTAATGCCCAGTCGAAAAAGACATACAAATTATTGAAAAGTCATCATCAGTTTGGCAATCAGATAAAAGGGAGAAATGAATTGGTCATGCAACAGACCCTCATTGGAGAAAAGAATATACAACACACCGGGATATGATTATGCTAAAAAAAGAACATAAGTGCGAGGAAGAACTATTAATTACCATGCAAAAGCTGCTCTTATTGGCAATGAAATGGCTCTAGGTCAAAAATAGATGTGTGATCTCGACTTTGTTTAAGTGGAAGGTGTTGGCTTAATAAATTTACCGGACTAAAAATACAACATGTACATATTATCACTTGAGTTTGCACGGGATCACTAACAAGATTAGGATGAGCAAATCAAGTAATCCCCTATTATACATAATAACTTACTAAAAAGGTCCACTTCCTAGCCCATTGAGCATATTCAGTAGAAAGTAACGGAAGCACTAACAAGAGTAATAAAAAAAGTATTTGTGATCAGAAGATTGTAGCTTACCAAAAAAAAAATCCTGCCTACACTCAACTTCTCATCATGGCTGCAGAAGAGACAAAATAGAAAAGTATACACTTGATTAGCTTTAAAACTGATTTCCAATAGTCCTCCAGCATCGTAGGTACCATGTTCCCTTGAAGGTAATATTAACAAAATAAATGTCTTGCTCTAAAGTCTCGATGACCATAATAACATATATGTACGGAATATAGAGTAATTCAAAAAGGAGAAATGATCCAATTGAAAGGGATCGTGTGAGGCATGAAACAACTCCATTAACATTTCAGACCCGGATGAAACTTTCTATAACAACAGTCAAATAAATAGATGAGCGGGCATACCCGAATTCCACTGCGGAAAGAGTGGGTGATTATTTTTCACGCTTATTCCCCAATAGGTATTTTATCAGATGGATCAAATGAACTCCATTGTATTAATCCGTAGTCACTGCTGAGTTTCTGAAATCAGTCTGGCACTCTAGCTATCATAGGATTACACCGCCTATCATTCTTCGCATGATTTGTGGTACAGGATGGCGTCGCACCACTCTTGCAATTGACGTGTGATTAACGTGTGACCAGCTGCTGCATTCACCTCAAAAGAAAAACAATAATGGGTAGAGACCTGGAGGAAACTGAGTGAGAAATTGCTCGGATTAAGCATTCGTAATTTGGTTCTGCAGTAAAAGCTTGGTTAGAACATAAATTACCTAAGACTCTTAAGGAAGCTCTAACTCCATCAACGAATTTGGATCTTTTCTCTGTCCTGCAGATAACATCTTTAGTATTTCAAGCATGATGTAGGAAAGAGTTATTGTAAAGCCTAATTGATCATTGAAGAAGCCATAAGAGTTACCTTTGATCCAGAATTGCGGACCCAGCGATTATCTTTGCTATAACAACCCTTGTGAAGTGATCTTGCCTCATGAGTGTCTCCTACCTTCATTGAAATATAGTTGTGCCAGACCAGACCTGAAAAATTGACCCATTGGAAGTATAACACATATTCAATTGACTGCTAGAGTAGCTAGGTAGGCATGACAAATTTATATAAACTTGCACAAATATCTACCTAATTAGTTTGAAAACGAAACCAACTTCTGGTATCCTTGAAATATAAATAAGAACATAAGATCAAGCGAAATGTAACTGATCCAATCACATGTACAGTTTCAGAGTTTCTCCTTTCTTTGTGGTGCACACTTTTTAGTATTGCAGAGCTCTTCTTCTCACCATGATTGAATTGATCACCACACATCAGGATGATATCCTGACAGTCCACGCCGTCAAGCTGATGCCGGTCGCTGCTTGAGCCCACTCATCATGCTGCCACCAGGAACTTGTGTGGCGTCTGCGCGACCATGACTGACAGGGGACCTAGTCTTGTAGGAACACTTTTGTTTCTTTGTCACCGACGGCGAGGCGTACACGGTGAAGGAGGTGGGAGCGGCGAATGTGGGATTTGGGAACATCACCTTATTCTTGGCCCACGACCGGTTCTTGGGGGACACCCTGTTCACCGCCGACACGCCCACGTGCCGGCGGCGTACCGACCTCGGCTTCTTCCGTGGCCCACTCGATCCGATTTTCCTTGGTGCGGCAGGCCCGGAGGGAGGGGCGTCAGCTCCGTGGTGGCCTTCCAGGTCTTCGCGGCGGTCTTAGGGGTCTTGAGCAGATCGGCGACTGCCACGATGGCGTCCGTTGCGTGGGCGGCGGCGGAGGCGGGAAGGGCGTCCGTGGGGAGAGGGGAGCAGGGCGGTGGGGATGGAGGCGGGGAGGGCGTCCGTGGGGAGAGGGGGAGCAGGGCGGTGGGGATGGAGGCGGGGCGCAGTCGGGGCAGGGAAGGATGTGTTTAGGGGCGTGATGTGCGGCGGTCAGTTTGCCTGGGGTGGATCGCTGGGGGCAGGACGTGCGTAGAGTCTGCCTGGCAGAACATTTAATCTCGAGCATTAATTTGTGTGGCAGATCTTTGATGTAATATGGATTGTCGGATATAAATTAGTTTGATTGATCTAACGTCTCTGGTACTCTTGTGTACAATTTGTTGTGTGGTTTTAGGGGTACTCAAGTTTGCTTTTTTCAATAGTTTGTGGTGTGGTTTTCAATAGTTTTTATATTAAAGCATATTTTTCAAAAGAAAATGTAAAAATATGAAGATTAATTAAAAATAGTGAGACTTCGAATCTACACTATATAGATTGAATAGGTGTTAATAAAAAACATTTAGCTCATTTAGAGAAGGTCCAAAAAAACTTGATTACAAATGGGCTGTTTACTCTAGCCTCGGAGCTCATTTGGAGCACATTTCTCAAATTCAAATTTCTTTGACCTCCTCTAAATCATCTCAAATTTTGCACATATGATCTCCTACACAAACATAGATAGTTTGCCAAGGTTTTTTTTTTTGCATTTTCTTGAATTTATAATGTAGTTCAAAACATCGGATAATGAAACATGCTAGTGGGAAAAAGCATGCATTTCATTTGATTAATAAACATGAGACCAATAACATGTGTGATCAGTGAAGCAACACTGAAACAACATGTGTGATCACTGAAGCAACACTATAATGATCAGTGAAGCAACACTGAAACAACATGTCTGATCAGTGAAGCAACACTGAAACAACATGTGTGATCATTGCAGCACCTAAACTCATAGTTCACAACATCTAAACAGAACTAACCATACACCACAGGCAAATATAAGGACAGACAAATATAGATAGAATAATACATTACTAGCATCACCATAGATTCAGTTCACACCAAAATAAAACCACATTCAGTTTACCAAAACTAACCGGACCCAAAGTGACCCAAAAGATAAAGATTCAGTTCACATCATCACATCATCAAATCACGCCGGAGTCAGTGACTTCGCAAGCGCAACATGCTACCCCCTGATCATGTAGTCCTCCCCGCGGATCGCTGCATCCTCTGCATGAGACAGAAGGTGATCGAAGCGGCCATCCTTTGGCTTTGGCTTGGTGGTGCAGTAGGAGCAGTGCCACTTCTTGATCTTGCAGTTGTAGAAGGAAGCAACTCCATTGGCCTTGATCTTCTCCACCTCCTTGGCTGTGAAGGATGCGACGTTGCCCTTGTACACATCATCTCCAGAATCATACTTTTTTAATAGTAGAGAAAAGAAGTGCGAGTAGTTAGAGCATCTCCAGCCGCGCCCCCAAGAAGGCCCCCCAGACGTTTTTTCGTCCACCGGCGCCAAAAAATCGGCCCAGTCGCGCCCCCAAGAGCCCAGTTTTCGCCGGCTCGGGCCGAAATTGGCGCCGGCGGACCCAACCCGAACCCGACGCACTGGGGGTTGCTCGAGGGTGTCGGGCGGATCGTTTTTGGCGCGAAGAGCCGCGGGCCCGCCGCGTCAGCGACACTACTCTCTTCTCGCCCCTTCGTCGTCCTCATCGCCTCGTTTCCCACGGCGAATCAATGCCAAAGCTGCCGCGCGCTGCCGCGCCGGTCAGCCTCCATTGATGCCTCACGGGCGGCACAGTGAAGGCTGGGGGACGCGTCCCTCGGCCGCCACGCAATCACGCCACGCGTAACGCGCCGGCCAAGCCTACCTGCGCGACGACTACCCGGCACGGCTTCTCCGACGAGGACGCCATGCGGTGGTCGCGCGACGACTACCTGCGAGAGGAGATGGTCCGGCAGTGCCGGGCCCTGGAGGAGATCACCGCCCGCAAACGTGGGCGCGAGGACGAGAACGGTGTCGTCGTCCTCGATAGCGACGACGACGACGCCCCCGGACCGTCCAACCCGCCGCGCCAACCGGGGGAGGGATACAGCAGGGACGGCGGAGGCGTAGGCGGGGGCGACGACGACGATGACGACGACGACGGCGGTGACTACACGCGGTTCTACAGCCTCCTTGGCATGTAGAACCGTGTGGGCGGACGGCGAGGCGGGCGGCGAGAGAGACGGCGGAGGTAGTCCGCGGTAGTTTTTTCTTTTTTTTTGTCAAATATGTTTAAATTTAAACGAACTCGCCCGTGTTTACGTTGTGTTTGCGCCGAATTTGAACATTTTAAAAACCCGTGGGGGCCGCGACTGGGGGGCATCACGCCCCCAGTGCGCGGTTTAACGCCGATGCGCCCCGGAAACGATTTTTAGCCCCTCCTGGGGGCCAACGGCTAGAGATGCCCTTAGAACACCTCCATAGAGGTCAGATCTCGGATCTAACACGCCATCCACCGATCGGCCCAGCTCGGCCTCACGCCTGCCCGCCTTCCCATCATTAAACCGACGCGGATGCCCACACCGACTCCCCGCCTGCCCGCCATTAACCGGCGCGGATGCCCACGGCGGCGTCCCGCCTGCCCGCCTCCTAGCCCCGTCGCTATATATACCCCCGACGCTCAACCCTCGGCGCCCATCCCAGCCCCAACCCTCCCGCCGCCCACCGCATCCCAGACCGCCGGCGACCCTCGTAGCCACCGCCCCCTCCCCAGCGGGGATGGCGTTCTACCGCGGAAGCAGCAGCACCGCCGGCGGCAACGACGACGACGACAAGCACGGCTCCTGGCCGACGAGCCTCGGCGTGCCGGAGACGGAGGAGCTCCACCGCTACTGCCTCCCTGTCCCGCCGGCCTGTCGTCTTCCACGGAACTGGAGGATCGACAAGGACGGGTATGCGACGCCGGGGCCCGGCGCGACGGAGGAGCTGCGGAGGCACAGCGGCGGCCGGCACAACATCTTCGGCCGCCACAATTTTTGGCGCGGTAAGGATTTCTGGGAGGTCATGGCCGCCTTCCGGCTCGCGCGGGTCGGCGTGACCCCGGACCTGACGGGCGCCAGCGGCCGTCTCCGAGCCCCTCCCCCGGAGCCCGCGAACCGTCGCCGCCGACGTGCCGGAGGCCCCGCGCCCCAGGCAGCGGCGCCCGTGCCGGCTGCCCCCCCCCCTCACCGCCGGAGGTCGAGTTGCCGGCGGAGCAGGTCGTCCTCCGTGAGGACGGCGACCCGGAAGACACTCCGGGGTACCTCGTCGCCCTACGGGCGTCGGAGGCTGGGGCGGCGGCGGCGGCTGCTGCGGCGGCCGCAAGGGAGGCCGCTGAGGTCGCGGCCGCAATCGCAGCGGCCGACGCGGCCGAGGCAATGGCGGCGCAAGAGGCGGCGATGGCGCCGCCGGGGTGGCAGCAGGTTCCGCCGGAGTGGCAGGACCCGGCGACGGCGGCGGCGTGGCAGGACCCGGCGGCGGCGGCGGCGTGGCAGGACCCGGCCGCGGCGGCGGCGGCGGTAGACGAGGCAGAGGAGGACGGCATCCACTGGGACGACCTCGCGAATCGGTCCAGCAACGACGATGACGGCGGCGACGGCCAAGTCGTGGTGGACCTCCTCGATAGCGACGAGGAGTAGTTTTTTTTTAAGTTAATCTCGTTATGTCGTTTTAATCCTAAGTTGTAGACTTTATGTATGAACTTATCTGTATGCAGATGGGTCATTAATGTAAAATATCTTATCTAAGTTGAATGAAATTTGGTCCTTTCTATTTCCGTTGAGATAATTGATTCGATGATAGTAGCCCCGCACCTTCAGAATACGTGGAGAGGTACTATGATAGTAGCCCCGCACCGGCACAACGGAAACGTGACTGCTACACTAGGTCTACGTGATCGCATGCATGAAATGACACAAATTTTGGCGAGGTTTAGTGAAACCGAAAAGCACGTTGCGTCACGTTCGGGCATGTGACGTTTCGGCTCGGAAAACCCTAGAAAACGCATGTGACGTCGAAAAATGCCGAAAATTGTCATGCATGCTTGTCATGATGCCTGTAGTACGTGGAAAAAGTTAGGGGCCGTTTGGTGCAGGCGGAAAAGAAAACCTAGTTGAGAGTAGCCCTACCGGCATAACCTAACGGTGCTGGTTGAACTGGGTCTACGTGATCGCATGCATGCAATGTAACCAAAATTTGCGAGGGCGTGTGGATGGGCAATGCAGGCCCCCACGCAAGAAATGAAGTAAATCGGACACCGAACGCACGTTGCGTCACGTTCGGGCAGTCTTTTA
>LR738714.1:705466444-705498752 GCA_902687465.1 Secale cereale
CCTGAGCCCGCCGCCCTCGACGCGACCTGAGCTCGCCGCCCTCGACGCCACCTGTGACCGCCGCCCTCGACGCGACCTGAGCCCGCCGCCCGCGCACAATTACGTCGCCGCTGGTCCCGACACCATCTGTCACGGACGCGACCCGACGCTGCTCCCCACCTCGACTTCGCCACACCCCCCATCCGCCGAGGTAAATTTTTTTCCATAATTAATGTTCAATCATCATGTTTCGAAGAGATGTAGTACGAGCTAATATTTTTGCTGCTCATATTTGTAGTGATGGACGAGTACGCAGACATATTTTGTTCTGTTGAGAAGTGGTGTTTGTTGGTCAGCAGACTTAACTCTAGGCAGAAAAAGCGTTTTGCAAGCACTGCATTAGAAAAATTGTTCTTGATTCCCAGTGTTCTCATGCGAAAGTGTTTGCTGAAATTCATAATTAAATCATATGATTTGGAAAGAAAAAAATTCATTATGCCATCAAAAAACGGTGCGATATCATTGCGCACTGAAGATGTGTTTGACATTTTTGGGCTTCAGAACAAGGGCAAAGATGCCATGAAAGCGATAGGCAAAGGGGGGTTAAAGTGGAAGGTGAAAGTGCTAAGTCGTTTTGTAGATTCCAATACGGGTCAAATGATGATAGACCAGCTGATTGAGCACATCATTGCCAGTGGCACATACGATGATGATTTCCTCCGTAGAATTGTTCTGGTTCTTTTAGGCACTGTTCTTGCACCGCACTCCACGAAAGAAGTTCCTAATGCTTTTTACAAGTTAGTGGAAGATGTGGAGGCCATCAAAGCATTTAATTGGAACGCGTTCACTTTATGCGTTTGCATTGAAGGCATCACAAAGACCCAGTCAGATACTACAAAATTTACTTGGCCGGTCGGAAACCTTGCCCTCCTACAGGTAAATCTTACATTATATAATTGTTTAATGCGAGTTATATTTTCTAAGAAAACGTTTGCTAATGTACTTCATGTTTGTGCAGTACTTGTTTTGGGAGAAAGTGCAGCTACTGGACTTAGAGACATTTGATCCTTAGCTCATGAATATCCGTTGATGCTTAATTGGACAGAGGATGAGGCTAAGAAGCGTGACGCGTACGACACGTCATACGGTCGTGGTAATGGGATGGTATGTATTACTAGTTCGTACTGCATGCATTTATGTGACTATATAAATGTAGAGGGAATTAATTTGCTTTGCTCTGTGACAGATTGATGACTTGATAAGTGAGAAGTACAGACAGACATTAATCGCTCAACAAGGAAAAATTGCGGAGGAAGAATTGGAGCCGGAAGAGCGAACATGTCGTGTCTCACGAAGAAAAGATAATAGAGATGAGGCTTCGTCGAGCAGGGACGCCACATTAGATCAATTAATGAAATGCATGAAAGATATGCAAAAAGAAATTAGTCTTCTCCCTGGAAAATGTGCTGAGGTAACGAGTGAAGTGTATTTTAATTTACATGAGTTTACATATTCATAATGTTCGCATGTAGTTAATGTTATCGACGTGTCATTACAACTCGATACTAGAACAAAATACGACTCTATATGAATGCCTCCGGCGGTGTACCAGGATGTGCAATGAATCAAGAGTGACATGTATGAAAAATTATGCATGGTGGCTTTGCCACAAATACGATGTCAACTACATAATCATGCATGGCAATATGACAATATGAAGCGTGTCATATGAACGGAGCGGTGGAAAGTTGCATGGCAATATATCTCGGAATGGCTATGGAAATGCCATGATAGGTATATATGGTGGCTGTTTTGAGGAAGATATATGGTGGTTGTTTTGAGGAAGGTATATAGTGGGTGTATGGTACCGGCGAAAGTTGCGCGGTACAAGAGAGGCTAGCAATGGTGGAAGGGTGAGAGTGTGTATAATCCATGGACTCAACATTAGTCATAAGAACTCATATACTTATTGCATAAATTTACGAGTCATCAAAACAAAGCAATCAACGCATGCTCCTAGGGGGGAGGTTGGTAGGAGTTAACCATCGCGCGCCCCCGACCTCCACACAAAGGATGACACTCTACAAATACCTCGTGCTCTAACTTCGTCACATAGCAGTTCACCATACGTGCATGCTATGGGAATCACTAACTTTAACACAAGTATTTCTCAATTTCATAATGACTCCACTAGCATGACTCTAATATCACTATCCTCATATCTAAAAACAATTATCAAGCATCCAACTGCTCATCATATTCAATGCACTTAGTGTGAAAGTTTGTACTACATTGATCTTGGATGCCTATCATGTGAAGGCTAGTTTTATAGCCAAAGCACATTAATATGCTGTTTTAATAGACTCTCAAAAGGATATAAGTGAAGCACGAGAGATCAACAATTTCTATAAAATAAAATTACCACCGTGCTCTAAAAGATGTAAGTGAAACACTAGAGCAAACACTATTCAACTCAGAAGATATAAGTGAAGCACATAGAGTGTTCTAACAATTCCTAGGCCATATTTATCTCTCTCAAAAAGGTGTGTCCAGAAAGGATAATTGTGGCAAACTAACAAGCAAAGACTCAAATTATACATGATGCTCCAAGTAAAACACATATCATGTGGTGAATAAAAATATAGCTCCGAGTATAGTTACCGATAGATGAAGACGAAAGAGGGGATGCCTTCCCGGGGCATCCCCAAGCTTAGGCTTTTGGTTGTCTTTGAATTTTACCTTGGGGTGCATTGGGCATCCCCAAGCTTAGGCTCTTGCCACTCTTTGTTCCATAGTCCATCAAAGCAATACTCAAAACTTGAAAACTTCACAACACAGAACTTAGACAAAAATCTCGTGAACTCCGTTAGTATAAGAAAACAAACCACCACTCAAAGGTACTGTAATGAACTCATTTTTTGTTTATATTGGTGTTAAACCTACTGTATTCCAATTTCTCTATGATTCATACTCCCCAATACTACTCATAGATTCATCAAAATAAGCAAACAACACACGAAAAACAGAATCTATCAAAAACAGAACAGTCTGTAGTAATCTGCAACTTTTGCATACTTCTGTAACTCCAAAAAAATTGAAATAAATTGTTAAACGTGAGGAATTTGTCTATTAATCATCTGCAAAAAGAATCAACTAAATAGCACACTCCAGTAAAATCTGGTGGCTATTCTAGCGAGCGCTAACGATTTTATTTTCACAGCAAGATCATATAAAGTTCACACAAGCCTTCCCAAAGGTTCTACTTGGCACAAACACTAATTAAAACACAAAACCACATCTAAACAGAAGCTAGATGCAATATTTATTCCTAAACAGAAGTAAAACAAAAAATATAAAATTGGGTTGCCTCCCAACAAGCGCTCGTTTAACGCCCCTAGCTAGGCACGATACATGGATAGATCTAGGGATTGCCATAATGATAAGATATATCACGAAAACTCATCTCATATTCCCTAAGTTCAGAAGAAAGTTTCCTTTGTGGCAAGAAAAAGTAATCAAAATGGCTAAATTTAATGGGACAAAAGTCCCCCATATCAAGCTCAGGAGGTATAGGTTCCTCTTTTGGCCCTTTATAGTGTACAACCAATTCATCATTATAGGCATTCTTTTGGCAGAAGGTCATGAGCCTTCACTCAAGGGAGAAGCCTAACCCATTGTTTTGAATAGCAAAATCATCATTCAACTCAGAAATTCTATCAACCAAGACACCGGTAGGAACCTTTTTTCTAAGGTTTTCATTAAAAGCAACATGATCCGGAGATCGCAACTGGAATATGTCTTCTTGATTAAATAATATCGCCTCTATGGGAGGTCGACCAGCATCTACCCCGTAATGAGCAAAGATTTCTTTGGCTTCTTTCATGATAAATCTGAATTCATGAGCCAAAAATATAGTAGCTGCACGCTTAACAGAAGAATGCTCAATATTGGAAAATTCCAAAAAGATTCTCTGAATACAGGGATGCATATGGATAAATTGCCTTTCAATTTCAACTACAAGCATAGATATGGCATCCGCAAGGCTACCAGTTCTGTAAAGAATAGAACCACCCATAGTGGGTAAAGCACCGGCACAAGTAAAGAAGTCTTGAAGAACTCCTTTTCCAATGATATTACCACTACCAACCCGGAACTTCTTAATATGTAAAGTGGTAGTTTCATCCGCAGGGTCAACATAGACGTTGCCCTCAACATTACTACCCTTCTCGATAAAATCTTCCCCCATCTCAGACATGAGGGCAAGCAAACGATAAACACACGGAAAAAAGAAGGGCAAATAAAACGGCAAGGGTGAAGTGGGTGAGAGGAAAACGAGAGGCAAATAAATGTAATGTGAAGGATAAGGGTTTGTGATAGGTATTTGGTATATGACTTTTGCGTAAGCCTCTCCGGCAACGGCGCCAGAAATTCTTCTTGCTACTTCTCGAGCTTGCGTTGTATTCCCTTGAAGAGGAAAGGGTGATGCAGCACAGTAGCATAAGTATTTCCCTCAGTTTTTGAGAACCAAGGTATCAATCCAGTAGGAGACCACACGCAAGCCCCTCACACCTGCACAAACAAATAAGAACTTTGCAGCCAACGCGATAAGGGGTTGGCAATCCCTTTACGGTCACTTACGAAAGTGAGATCTGATAGATATGATAGTTTGATATTTTTGGTATTTTTGGATATAAGAACATAAAGTAAAAATGGAAAAGTAAAGTAGATTGTAGATTGATATGTTGAGAATAGACCCGGGGGCCATAGGTTTCTCTAGTGGCTTCTCTTTTGATAGCAGAATTCTACGACGGGTAAACGAATTACTGTCAAGCAATTGATAGAAAAGCGAATAATTATGAGAATATCTAGGCATGATCATTATATATAGGCATCACGTCCGAAACAAGCAGACCGAAACGATTCTGCATCTACTACTATTACTCCACACATCGACCGCTATCCAGCATGCATCTAGAGTATTAAGTTCATAAGAACAGAGTAACGCCTTAAGCAAGATGACATGATGTAGAGGGATAAACTCAAGCAATATGATATAAACCCCATCTTTTTATCCTCGATGGCAACAATACAATACGTGGCTTGCTGCCCTACTGTCACTGGGAAAGGACACAACAAGATTGAACCCAAAGCCAAACACTTCTCCCATTGCAAGAACTATAGATCTAGTAGGCCAAACCAAACCAATAATTCGAAGAGACTTGCAAGGATATTATAATCATACATAAAAGAGTTCAGAAAAGAACCAAATATTTCTCATAGATAATCTTGATCATAAACCCACAATTCATGGGATCTCGACAAACACACCGCAAAAAGAGATTACATCGAATAGATCTCCTCGAAGACCGAGGAGAACTTGGTATTGAGATCCAAAGAGAGAGAACAAGCCATCTAGGTACTAACTATGGACCCGAAGGTCTGTGGTAAACTACTCACAACTCATGGTGAGGTGATGATGATGATGATGTAGAAGCACTCCGTGGTAGATCCCCCCTCCGGCGGAGCTTCGGAACAGGCCCCAAGATGGGATCTCACGGGAACAGAAGGTTGCGGCGGTGGAACTAGGGTTTTCTCTCTTGTTCTGATGGTTTCGGGGTACATATGTATATATAGGAGGAAGGAGGGCACCGGGGGCCAGACGTGGGGCACACGAGGCAGGGGGCGCGCCCTATAGGGGGGCGCCCCCACCCTCGTGGACGCCACGTCAGCCCTATTCCGTGGTTCCCAAGTCTCCCGTGCATATTTTTCTCCAAAAATATATCTCCCGAAGTTTCATTCCGTTTGGACTCTATTTGATATTCATTTTCTGTAAAACCCTGAAATAGGCAAAAACAACAATCTGGACTGGGCCTTTGGGTTAATAGGTTAGTCCCAAAAATAATATAAAAGTGTATAACAAAGCCCATTAAACATCTAAAACATCTTAAATAATAGCATGGAACAATCAAAAATTATAGATAAGTTGGAGACGTATCAACTCGCGCAGCCGTTACCCTTCGTGGGTTGAAGTCTCCATCAACGTGAATGTACGATAGCAGCACCTATCGGAACCACGACAAAAACATTCGTGTCAACACTTGCGTTTGAAATCTCCAAACCCCTCCCTTTACCTTCATGTGCAATGATTTACATTCTGCTGTTATACTCTTAGAATTGCATGTGTAGGTTGATTGCTTGACTTGTGCTAAGTTGCTAAAATCTGCCAAGAATTAAAATTGGGAAAAGGCTAGATTTTTATTTGGTCAAGTAGTCTAATCACCCCCCCCCCTCTAGGCATACTTTTGATCCTACAAGTGGTATCTGTGCTTTGGTCTCCATTTGCCTTGATTTCCATAGCTTTGGTGATCATAGCCTTGGTTTCACAACCTAGGAGAGTATGGCGTCTAGCGAGGGAAGTTACCACCGTGGAGGTCCTTACTTTGATGGTACAAATTTTACTAGTTGGAAGCATAAAATAAAAATGCGTATTCTTGGACATAACCCCGCCGTTTGGGCTATTGTGTGTATTGGTTTGCAAGGTGAATTCTTCGATCGGAAGGAACCAAATCGTGAAGCATCCGCTGAAGAATTGAAGATATTGCAATACAATGCTCAAGCTTGCGATATCCTCTTCAACGGATTGTGCCCCGAAGAATTCAACAAAATCAGCCGTCTTGAGAATGCAAATGAAATTTGGGATACTTTGATTGATATGCACGAAGGTATTGACTCCGTCAAGGAATCCAAGTTGGATGTGCTCCAAAGTCAACTTGATAAGTTCAAGATGAAGGATGGTGAAGGTGTCGCTGAAATGTACTCTGGGCTTCCTCTCATCACAAATGAGATTGCCGGCTTAGGAAGGGAAGAGATGACCGATAGATTCATCATCAAGAAGATCCTAAGAGCCTTTGATGGAAAATATGACACCGTGTGCACATTGATCCAAATGATGCCCAATTACAAAGATCTTAAGCCAACGAAAGTCATTGGAAGAATTGTTGCTCATGAGATGTCACTCAAAGATAAAGAAGAGCTTCACAACAAGTCTAGTGGTGCTTACAAAGCTTCATGTGACGCTCCTACATCATCAAGTGAGAAACGAGTCTTCAATGAATAATTGAGCTTAATGGTGAAGAACTTCAACAAGTTCTATAAGAATAGAGGCAAAGAGAGAAACTCCAAATCAAGGTCCTACAATGACAAAAGATCTTCCAGTCGTGATCGGAATTGCTACAATTGTGGAAGACCCGAACACTACTCAAATGAGTGTACGGCTCCCCACAAAAGAAGAGAAGACTCACCTAAAAGGAGGACTAGAAGAGAAGATTCGTCACCAAGAGAGACAAGGAGTACATATGATCGTTATGAACGAAGACCTTCTCGGAGAAGCAATGATTCGGAAAGGAAGGACAAATCATCAAGGAGCTACACAAGACGAAGACATCAAGCTCATGTTGGTGAATGGGTATCCGGTTCCGACTCCGATGACCACTCCCAGAGAAGCTATTACTCCGACTCCGAAGATACTCAAGATGAAGGTGTTGCCGGAATTGCTCTTGTGTCATCCAACTCCTACGACATATTTGACTCACCAAATGAAGGAATTGGAAGATGCTTCATGGCTAAAGGCCCTAAGGTATCACACCCCGAGTATCTTGATTTTAATAGTGATGAAGATGACTTACTAGGAGATGATGATTTACTTGTTGGTAGCAATAGTGATGAAAACTATGATGAAATTGCTATTAATCATGATAATCAAGATAAAAAGAATGACAATGATAAGGAGAAGATTGAGCGTCTAACTAAAGAATTAAACACTCTCAAGTTAGCTCATGAAACTACCTTAGAGGATCATCGAGAACTTTTGAGGACTCGTGAGAATCTATGGTTTGAAAAGCTCAATCTAGAGCAAGAGCATGAGTTCTTAAAAGCAATCAATGATGATCTTCGTAAGAAAAGTTCTTGTTACATTGCCAAGCGTTTACTCTTGTCTACTTACATGCCTCAAGTAAAATCTAGCAACAAGAACAAGAAAGATTCTTCCTCTAGTAGTAACAATAATCATGCTAAATCCAATGATGTTGCTTCTAGTAGTTCTCTTGATTCCACTAACGATTCTCTTAGCCAAGTTACACTTGAGCTAGAAAATAGCTTATTGAAGGGGATTATAGAGAAAGGCGTTTACAAGAGCCTTGCCGGGAGTAAGCAATTCGAGGAAATTGTACGCAAGCAAGGAAGGCACTGGAAGAATCAAGGTGTTGGTTTTGAACGAAAGTTCAATGCCAATGAAGTTGAGTGAGAAGAAGATCAATACCCCAAGACCAAGTTTGTTCCTCAACAAGAGAAGTATTATCCTACTTCCTTCAAGGGGACGCAAGCACAAGATGATCTTCCACCACAAGACCACAAGCTAAAGGGCAAGGACAAGCTTCAAGAAGAGATTGATGCATTTAAAGAAGCTCCTAAGGCCTTGGTCAAGTGGGTTCCCAAGACTACATTAAGCTCTACTTCGTCAAGTACGACTACAACTCCAGGGATTCCCATCAAGTTGATGTGGATCCCGAAGAAGAAGAACTAGAGAGTTCTTGAGGGTGACTCCGCCAACATACTTCACTCATATCATCTTGGCGAGGACAAGTGCAAACAACTTCCACATCTTGCACTAGTTCAAGGAGTCACAAACCCTCTTGTTGGTAAGACAAGGGACAAGGTAACCTAATGCTTTCATCGACATCGTCGTGTGTGCAATTCACTCTATGTCCATGGATATCTTTGTTTGTTCCTTGTGGGACTAACACGTGTAGGTATTGAAAGTGCAACTCACTCCAATGGATTGCTCCAAATGATTTACATCAACATTGAGCATCCACATCTTCAACATCTACATGAAGTCATCATCAACGAAACCCAAGGTTAGTTCATCCCTCTTAGGGGGGATATCACATCTAGGGGGAGCTTTACTCTAAAGATTGAGCTAAAGCAACTCTAATGGTGTGAACACAATAATGCTTTATGTAAAAGTGGTAACCCCACTTGTGCTTAAACGATGAGTATGACCTATGATCAAATGTTCTCATTTGACTCCTAAGTCACAATACTCATATATAGATGACCTAGTCATCGCCAATTGCTTGATAGATGCTAGAATGTTTGTGCATGCTTTGCCACATATTTCATTTTCTCCATCCAACGTCGGATGTGGACTCATACCGCTTCACGCCCGAGCCATCCATCGAAGGACGTTGATCGCCAATCGGACGGCTACCTCGGTGTCGAGTGTCGCTATTGATCGCCCGACAACCGCACCTGCTCCTATTTCCCTTTTAGTATTGCTTTCTGTGTTGCAATAATGGCTATAAAGTCCAGATCTGGAGAGGAGGGGAACTATCTGGAGCTGTATTAGGGTTTCCCGGCCGTGTTCCGGCTAGCCAAACTATTCCTCTTTGTTTGAGCAAAACCTAAGCTATTCCCGATTTCCTCTCGGTTCTTGAATTATTATTATTTTGTTGATGAGGGGCTCTCTCTGTTCTTCATGTATGCCTGGAAGTGCGAGTTTCTTTTTTGAGACTAGTAAGCGTGCACGTGCAACACACATCTAGACACAAACATACATGATATGAAACATACAAAAAATTCAAAATATTATTCTTCGTGAATCAGTATGCCCCTTTAATCCAAATATCAGACCATCTTTCATATATGTTGCATCAATTATAGATTCTCTTGCAAAAATACACACTTTTCATATATATAGTTCCACAAACACATTAATCCCCTGCAAGTGAATTATGGTGAAGTTCGTGTGCCAACAGGCGTCGGCAGAGGTGAACGCCGAGCTGGTGGGGCGTAGGTTGGTGGAAGGGGGTCGATTCATACCGGCGAGCCTGGTGCTGAGCCAGCATGACCTGCTGCAGATCGGCGCCGCCAAGCGGATCACAATCGCCCACGCCACGGTGCCCGCCACCGCCGTCATCGAAGCGACTATTTCTCATTTCTGAATCCAGTTTCATGGCTTTGTACACTGGACAGACATTTATTCAGACCACATTCATTATCTCATCCATATAATGTACAACTTGTAAAAACTTGCATAAGCAAGCTATCATCAACCTCAACATTACCCAGTTCATTTAACTTTATGCGTCTTGCCATCATCAGAGTACTTGTACTATGTGACACGATGGCAGCACCATCGGATGAAATAGTTATCGTCAGTAAACAAAAATAATCCATGAACTAATATGAATATAAAGTTCACAACTTCCACCAACCCGAACATATCACAAAGCAGCTACATCTGATGTTCTGGTTTGAAAAGCAATCATGTGATCCATCGTTCTATCATTTTTTATCGAAAAAGGCTTTCGCCCCGCTTTATAAATAAAGCAAACCACACATTACAGCAGGCAATACCATAAGAAGCGAAAGACAAACACAACGGGATACCAAACACTACGGAACGGCTAACGAGCTCTGAAGGACCCGTAAAATCTCGAAGCCCACGTTGGCCGCAGATCATGCCATCAACGCAACTGCGACAAGGAAGCTATTCGTCGTCAGAGGAAAGCCACGCTCCGGTCCTCCCAAGGCAAACCTGTTGTCCTGCCACTGCCTCCGAAGAGGGCACCCCTGCCCTCTCATCCTGGATCGAAGGACGCCGTCCCATCGGCAGGCACAGCAGCTCACCCCCGAGCACACATGGACATGCCAACCAGTTTTCGGGGATAGGACGACAGTCGTGGTGACCACGCCTCTGTAGGAAACCCATACACCGCGACCGTCTCTGACCAAGACCCAAAAGCCCACCGCAGCTGCTGAGCAGGGACACTACTGAAGTTTGACAAACCACCACCGCACCAAACTGACCACGAAGAGCTCCCAAGGCGGCACCTTCAAGAAGTAAGCACCGCCAATGCGCCGCGGTCATATAATCCGGAGATTTTAGGCTTTCACCCGGGACCAAGAAGCAGAGGCAGGGTGTAGGTCTCGATGTCGCCCAAAGAAGGAGAACGGCGCTAGGAGCGTCGCCAACATCGTGAATGGCCTCGCCGGTCAAGGGTTTCCCCCGACCTTGAGCCCGCACCCAACGCCCCTTCGACCAACATAACGGGAGAACGAAAAGGGCGCCCATATCTCGGCCGGCCGTGGAGAAAAAGTCGCCAGAGAAGCCACCACCTTCATATTGGATCCATGTTCACCGCCGCCTCGCCGCCTGACGCAGCCAAGGACGGAAAATAGTAGCGCCAACGGCACCCCACGTCGGAGAGGAAGAACCCTCTCCATCAGTGGCCACAGCCACCCACGACAATCGCATATCGACCAAATCATACGCGCCTGACCTAGCCCACGCGGCCACCAGATCGGCCTCACATATCCAAGCCCCACCTGCCACCACTACGATGTCGCACCACCTCCTCCCAACACTGCTGCTACCGGATCCAGGTGTCCTGCCACCAAAGAGCCCGGCGATCCAGCTCCCCTGTGGGTGGCTGGCCTGCGGCGCCGGGATCCCGACAGGGGAGGAGGGGAAAGCGCCGCACGGATCCTCAACTCTCTTATAAGTGCAGACATCATGTTGCACTGTCCTCAGAAACTCATTTCACTCGTATGCACTATACAGAAACACCAATTATCAAATAAATTTGATTACTTATGTCATGGTCATACATAAAGTACATGGTTAGAGAACTGAACTTGTACCTTGCTGCATTTTGAAGTGTAGTTTGGATCACTTTCACAGCGTCGATGATACCATCCTTGACCATACGAACATACTCCTCTACAGTATCCAAAATGCAAGAGTTAACTTCTGAACTTCTAAAGATTACTACTCTGCTGGAGGATTAAACATGACATTTTTACTGCAATTCAAAATGAACAGCTAAAACACAGTTAAAAAACACAGACCTATTGCAGCTAAAGGAAAATCTGAATATGTAGAACAGAGTACACACAATAGGAAAATGACTACAATTCACTCTCCTGCAATGTAACAACAGTGTGTACACATCTATTCCTCCCAAATCACAGTACCTTAATTTCAGAAACTAATGCCCAGTCGAAAAAGACATACAAATTATCGAAAAGTCATCATCAGTTTGGCAATCAGATAAAAGGGAGAAATGAATTGGTCATGCAACAGACCCTCATTGGAGAAAAGAATATACAACACACCGGGATATGATTATGCTAAAAAAAGAACATAAGTGCGAGGAAGAACTATTAATTACCATGCAAAAGCTGCTCTTATTGGCAATGAAATGGCTCTAGGTCAAAAATAGATGTGTGATCTCGACTTTGTTTAAGTGGAAGGTGTTGGCTTAATAAATTTACCGGACTAAAAATACAACATGTACATATTATCACTTGAGTTTGCACGGGATCACTAACAAGATTAGGATGAGCAAATCAAGTAATCCCCTATTATACATAATAACTTACTAAAAAGGTCCACTCCCTAGCCCATTGAGCATATTCAGTAGAAAGTAACGGAAGCACTAACAAGAGTAATAAAAAAAGTATTTGTGATCAGAAGATTGTAGCTTACCAAAAAAAAAATTCCTGCCTACACTCAACTTCTCATCATGGCTGCAGAAGAGACAAAATAGAAAAGTATACACTTGATTAGCTTTAAAACTGATTTCCAATAGTCCTCCAGCATCGTAGGTACCATGTTCCCTTGAAGGTAATATTAACAAAATAAATGTCTTGCTCTAAAGTCTCGATGACCATAATAACATATATGTACGGAATATAGAGTAATTCAAAAAGGAGAAATGATCCAATTGAAAGGGATCGTGTGAGGCATGAAACAACTCCATTAACATTTCAGACCCGGATGAAACTTTCTATAACAACAGTCAAATAAATAGATGAGCGGGCATACCCGAATTCCACTGCGGAAAGAGTGGGTGATTATTTTTCACGCTTATTCCCCAATAGGTATTTTATCAGATGGATCAAATGAACTCCATTGTATTAATCCGTAGTCACTGCTGAGTTTCTGAAATCAGTCTGGCACTCTAGCTATCATAGGATTACACCGCCTATCATTCTTCGCATGATTTGTGGTACAGGATGGCGTCGCACCACTCTTGCAATTGACGTGTGATTAACGTGTGACCAGCTGCTGCATTCACCTCAAAAGAAAAACAATAATGGGTAGAGACCTGGAGGAAACTGAGTGAGAAATTGCTCGGATTAAGCATTCGTAATTTGGTTCTGCAGTAAAAGCTTGGTTAGAACATAAATTACCTAAGACTCTTAAGGAAGCTCTAACTCCATCAACGAATTTGGATCTTTTCTCTGTCCTGCAGATAACATCTTTAGTATTTCAAGCATGATGTAGGAAAGAGTTATTGTAAAGCCTAATTGATCATTGAAGAAGCCATAAGAGTTACCTTTGATCCAGAATTGCGGACCCAGCGATTATCTTTGCTATAACAACCCTTGTGAAGTGATCTTGCCTCATGAGTGTCTCCTACCTTCATTGAAATATAGTTGTGCCAGACCAGACCTGAAAAATTGACCCATTGGAAGTATAACACATATTCAATTGACTGCTAGAGTAGCTAGGTAGGCATGACAAATTTATATAAACTTGCACAAATATCTACCTAATTAGTTTGAAAACGAAACCAACTTCTGGTATCCTTGAAATATAAATAAGAACAAAAGATCAAGCGAAATGTAACTGATCCAATCACATGTACAGTTTCAGAGTTTCTCCTTTCTTTGTGGTGCACACTTTTGAGTATTGCAGAGCTCTTCTTCTCACCATGATTGAATTGATCACCACACATCAGGATGATATCCTGACAGTCCACGCCGTCAAGCTGATGCCGGTCGCTGCTTGAGCCCACTCATCATGCTGCCACCAGGAACTTGTGTGGCGTCTGCGCGACCATGACTGACAGGGGACCTAGTCTTGTAGGAACACTTTTGTTTCTTTGTCACCGACGGCGAGGCGTACACGGTGAAGGAGGTGGGAGCGGCGAATGTGGGATTTGGGAACATCACCTTATTCTTGGCCCACGACCGGTTCTTGGGGGACACCCTGTTCACCGCCGACACGCCCACGCGCCGGCGGCGTACCGACCTCGACTTCTTCCGTGGCCCACTCGATCCGATTTTCCTTGGTGCGGCAGGCCCGGAGGGAGGGGCGTCAGCTCCGTGGTGGCCTTCCAGGTCTTCGCGGCGGTCTTAGGGGTCTTGAGCAGATCGGCGACTGCCACGATGGCGTCCGTTGCGTGGGCGGCGGCGGAGGCGGGAAGGGCGTCCGTGGGGAGAGGGGAGCAGGGCGGTGGGGATGGAGGCGGGGAGGGCGTCCGTGGGGAGAGGGGGAGCAGGGCGGTGGGGATGGAGGCGGGGCGCAGTCGGGGCAGGGAAGGATGTGTTTAGTGGCGTGATGTGCGGCGGTCAGTTTGCCTGGGGTGGATCGCTGGGGGCAGGACGTGCGTAGAGTCTGCCTGGCAGAACATTTAATCTCGAGCATTAATTTGTGTGGCAGATCTTTGATGTAATATGGATTGTCGGATATAAATTAGTTTGATTGATCTAACGTCTCTGGTACTCTTGTGTACAATTTGTTGTGTGGTTTTAGGGGTACTCAAGTTTGCTTTTTTCAATAGTTTGTGGTGTGGTTTTCAATAGTTTTTATATTAAAGCATATTTTTCAAAAGAAAATGTAAAAATATGAAGATTAATTAAAAAATAGTGAGACTTCGAATCTACACTATATAGATTGAATAGGTGTTAATAAAAAACATTTGGCTCATTTAGAGTAGGTCCAAAAAAACTTGATTACAAATGGGCTATTTACCCTAGCCTCGGAGCTCATTTGGAGCACATTTCTCAAATTCAAATTTCTTTGACCTCCTCTAAATCATCTCAAATTTTGCACATATGATCTCCTACACAAACATAGATAGTTTGCCAAGGTTTTTTTTTGCATTTTCTTGAATTTATAATGTAGTTCAAAACATCGGATAATGAAACATGCTGGTGGGAAAAAGCATGCATTTCATTTGATTAATAAACCTGAGACCAATAACATGTGTGATCAGTGAAGCAACACTGAAACAACATGTGTGATCACTGAAGCAACACTAAAATGATCAGTGAAGCAACACTGAAACAACATGTCTGATCAGTGAAGCAACACTGAAACAACATGTGTGATCATTGCAGCACCTAAACTCATAGTTCACAACATCTAAACAGAACTAACCATACACCACAAGCAAATATAAGGACAGACAAATATAGATAGAATAATACATTACTAGCATCACCATAGATTCAGTTCACACCAAAATAAAAACCACATTCAGTTTACCAAAACTAACCGGGCCCAAAGTAACCCAAAAGATAAAGATTCAGTTCACATCATCACATCATCAAATCACGCCGGAGTCAGTGCCTTCGCAAGCGCAACATGCTACCCCCTGATCATGTAGTCCTCCCCGCGGATCGCTGCATCCTCTGCATGAGACAGAAGGTGATCGAAGCGGCCATCCTTTGGCTTTGGCTTGGTGGTGCAGTAGGAGCAGTGCCACTTCTTGATCTTGCAGTTGTAGAAGGAAGCAACTCCATTGGCCTTGATCTTCTCCACCTCCTTGGCTGTGAAGGACGCGACGTTGCCCTTGTACACATCATCTCCAGAATCATACTTTTTTAATAGTAGAGAAAAAAGTGCGAGTAGTTAGAGCATCTCCAGCCGCGCCCCCAAGAAGGGCCCCCAGGCGTTTTTTCGTCCACCGGCGCCAAAAAATCGGCCGAGTCGCGCCCCCAAGAGCCCAGTTTTCGCCGGCTCGGGCCAAAATTGGCGCCGGCGGACCCAACCCGAACCCGACGCGCTGGGGGTTGCTCGAGGGTGTCGGGCGAATCGTTTTTGGCGCGAAGAGCCGCGGGCCCGCCGCGTCAGCGACTCTACTCTCTGCTCGCCCCTTCGTCGTCCTCGTCGCCTCGTTTCCTACGGCGAATCAATGCCAAAGCTGCCGCGCGCTGCCGCGCCGGTCAGCCTCCATTGATGCCTCACGGGCGGCGCAGTGAAGGCTGGGCGACGCGTCCCTCGGCCGCCACGCAATCACGCCACGCGTAACGCGCCGGCCAAGCCTACCTGCGCGACGACTACCCAGCGCGGCTTCTCCGACGAGGACGCCATGCGGTGGTCGTGCGACGACTACCTGCGCGAGGAGATGGTCCGGCAGTGCCGGGCCCTGGAGGAGATCACCGCCCGCAAACGTGGGCGCGAGGACGAGAACGGTGTCGTCGTCCTCGATAGCGACGACGACGACGCCCCCGGACCGTCCAACCCGCCGCGCCCACCGGGGAAGGGATACAGCAGGGACGGCGGAGGCGTAGGCGGGGGCGACGACGACGATGACGACGAGGACGGCGGTGACTACACGCGGTTCTACAGCCTCCTCAGCATGTAGAACCGCGTGGGCGGGCGGCGAGGCGGACGGCGAGGGAGACGGCGGAGGTAGCCCGCGGTAGTTTTTTCTTTTTGTTTGTCAAATATGTTTAAATTTAAACGAACTCGCCCGTGTTTGCGTTGTGTTTGCGCCGAATTTGAACATTTTAAAAACTCGTGGGGGCCGCGACTGGGGGGCGGTTTAGCGCCGATGCGCCCCGGAAACGATTTTTAGCCCCTCCTGAGGGCCAACGGCTGGAGATGCCCTTAGAACACCTACATAGCGGTCAGATCTCGGATCTAACACGCCATCCACCGATCGGCCCAGCTCGGCCTCACGTCAGGAACAGTGGGCCTTAGAGTAGGCGACCAAATAAGCAGCTCTCGGCAGCTGTTTTGGGAGCGGCGATCCGCAATCCAAGTTGTTAGTGGCAACCTAGACAACCGGTATCAAAGGAGTCGCAGTCCTTTCCGGATCACAATCAGAAACAGACCCTGTTTCGAATTCAGTCTCCGAGTTTCCATTGGTGGCGGCAACCTAGCAGCTACATATATATCTGGCCGGGTGGCACCCTAGACATCAGTTTTCAGACTGACCGGCGGCAGCTCGGGCGATGGCGAGGACTAGTCGCCGGCGACGGGCTGCCAAATTGATGGCCAAACCATCGGTTAAGGCTGAATCCTCCCTCCACAAGCTGGTGAGTTGCTCCTTCAAATCTTTTTTCTTACCCGCAAAAATATATATTTCTCACAAGTCACAACAATGAATAGTAAAAAGGAGTAGCAACCATAATCGGAACTCGTGGACAAAACATAACCTTCTTTCTCTTGGAAACTATGAAATACTTATGTATAATCAAATTTGCGTCCTTATGTGGGAAAGCATAATAAATTGCCATCAGCAGCAGATCTATGAAAGAGCCATGGGGGTGTCCTTAGCAACCAGGGCTCAAGTTTCATTCTTTCACACAACATCAAGATTTCATCTTTGGAGTCTTATCAAAATTTAGTTTTTGGTACAAAAAAAATAACCCATCGATTCTGTGTTATCTTAGACAAATCAAAGCTGTGTCTTTGCGACAGTAGACAGATTGCATCTCTGAGACTATCAATATTGTGTAATTGTCTGTAATGTGATAACAACTCTGATTTCTTCCAATGCCAAATGCAGAAAGTCAATCCAGATGATAGGATCAGCAAGTTGCCCAACGACATACTGGTCAACATTCTCGACCGTCTCGGTTTCCGTGATGTTACAAGAACCAGCGTCCTCTCCAGACGTTGGAGTCAGCTTCCTGCCAATCTCTCGCGGCTTAGAATAAGTGCTCGCGATTTTCTGTCCCCACAAACTAGCATATCTAATGAGGAATTGGATGAAAAATTGCTTCGGACCAATGCACTGCTTAGGATCAATGCAGCCAATGCAGCTGTGGTCAAAGCGACAAAGAGCACGCTGGCACACAGAGACCCAGGTGGATGCACCATCCGCCTCTTGAGCACAACCTTCTACTTGAGAGGTGATAGCCCCATATCCGTTGGGCATACTGTTGGCAACGCCATGGCGACACTCAAGGTCGAGAAAGCCGAATTCACAGTTTTGACACAGCACAAGGGACGCAAGATTAGTATTGATGAGATGCTGAAGTTTGGAACACGGTTTGTGTCATTTTTTAATGAATGCCACAATGCATTTGCTGGTCTCACACGCCTCTACCTGGAGAATTTGAGATTCCGTGAATCCGACTTTGTCTCTAACATCCCTGTCACTTGCAAGCAATTGAATTATTTAGGTTTTTACAATTGTGACACAGAGGATTGGATAACGCTCCGAGTTGAACACGCACAGCTCAGTGAGCTCAGTATTGTCGGTTGCCGTTTTCACATGGTCGAACTCACCTGGGTTCCAAAACTCACCTGGCTGGCGTTTTTGTATTGGTTATCTGTCCCAGAACTTCCACTGTCACTGGGCTATGTCCCGTTGCTCGGGGTTCTGAGACTTTCAAATACTGCTTGTAATTTCCACAAAAACGTCAAGTTGAGTACGTTTCTCCACGAGACCTCTGTTCGAGACCTGACATTGGGGTTTAAATGTGAAAAGGTAAGTTGTGGGCTGATTGCTTTGTTCTGGCTTCACTTGTTCCCTACTCATCATGTGCTTACCGTTGCAGATTTGGGTTCAACCAGAGTGTTTGACCAGAAGGCAGGCATATGTATTCCAGCAACTGAGGATTCTCAATCTAGTTAAAATTCCTGAAGGGTATGATCTCACCTGGACAATGTTCTTCTTGGAAGCGGCGCCGTCCCTCGAGGAGCTCTACATGATGGTATATTCTTAGCTAATAAATCTTTTTCCGTTCTTACCTTTTTTTTAGGAGTTGTTTTACCACGTATGTGGCTGTATATATGTTCTCTCCTCCAGTCTTTTGTCTGAGGGGTTGCTCTATTATCTCGGTTCCATGATTGCACGCACCTGTCCTTTCACTTGGAGTGCAAAATTAACCTGTTTCATTTACCTTTGTCCTATGGGTGGCATGCATGTAGGTATTGGACCATCCATGTGAAATGGAAATGAATCAGGAGATTAGGAGGCAGTCGTATAGTGAGAACAAGGGCGTTGAATGGGAATCGCCTACATCAAATTTCAAGCACCACTGTCTGGCCAAGTTCATCCTCGTCGGCTTTCAAGCTAATAAAGACTACATGGTGACTCATGTCAGGCGTGTCCTGAAAGCAGCTGTGAATCTACAGGATGTGTACCTGTATGATAAACTAGCATGTGCCAAGTGTCTCAAGAAAGTAGAGAACGCGCAGGATTATGATGAACTGGTACGTAGCATGTGCCCAGGCGTGAATCTGCCAATAAAGTTCCCATATGCAAACGAGGACCAGCGTGCAGTGCAGAAGCGAATGCCCCGGGGCATTGGGTCACTTGCCAAAATCCACTTTATTTCATTCGATGACATGAAGGCTGAACATGGTCCAAGGATAGGTGCATCCTCTATGGTTGCCATGGAAGATGAGTGGATTTCGAAGCTAGGACTGCGTATTTAATACCGGCCGGTTGGAGTTGCCCGCTTTTCTTGTTTGCTCTTCTTTTGTGGTTGCAACGCTTGTATAAACTAAATTCAGTTGAAGTAATCTGTAGCACTATTGTCCGTGAATTCATACAACGGGCTAAATTCAGTTGAAGTAATCTGTAGCACCAAGTGTTGAGAAATTAAGCAATTGTTCGATTAATTTAATCCAAGAATAAATCATGAACATGATATAGACAGTGCTAATGACATACTGAAAATTCATGATGTACGCACATACTAGACATATAGTAGAAACATCTACGCAAACCACTAGTACTGCACACATGGAAATAATCAGGATAAGGGTAAGCATGTTATACCCTCCAGTAGGCCAGTTGGCCGGATCAGCAGCAGAGGCGGCGGCCTCGTCGGCGATGCGCTTGTCGGAGGCGGCCTTGTCGGCAGCAGCCTTGTCAGCGTCGGTGTTGGTGCTCATGGTGAAGGCGAAGGCGACGCGGACGAAGATGTTGTCGACGTAGAGGAAGCAGTCGAACCGAGGCGAGCAGTCGCGTAAAAGACGCTCCCCAAAAACCTAATCGCCCCCTCTCCCGTACAGGATCTGGAGAGGCGGGGTTTCGGAGGCCTGCTCTCCCGTCGGCCATGTACGCGGAAGACGGGATGGAGTCACCGGCGACAGCAGCAGCGAGAGGAACGACAGAGGTGGTGGTGGCAGAGCAGATGTGATATGTGTTGTTCTCTGGAGAGGAGCGACCTCTCTTATATAGGCGCAGAGGAGGAGACAAACGGTTCAGCATAAACGCACATAATGAATCACAATGAATTCTGATAACGGCCGTACTTAAGACGAAACGTTTCAGCTCGTATTCAGTTGACTGTTCAAATTCCAATCCTGCGTGACAAAAAGAACACATCGGCTAGGCGAGATTCCCGCAACCCGCGGCGCGGCGCGGCGCGGCGTGACGAGACGGGCGGGCGGCGGCGGAGGAGCGCGCGTGTGGAACACCTCTCCTTCCTTCACACCAACTCATACTAGTGGGAGAATGTCTCACCTTATAAGTTGGTGTACATCTCTCTCAACTAGCAATGTGGGACTAAACTCCCACCACTTGCTAGGCAGCATGGGCCCTTAGGGATTTTTCTGTAATTGCTAAATGGGCCCAAAGCCCATCTCATATTCAGCAATCCCCCACCAGATCCCAAAGGCCCATGGTGTTGTCCTCTGTTCCAAACTCTGTTTTGATATACCAGTATTTCAGTGGAGACCCGTTAAGGTTGAACATCCACCTAGAGCAAATAGCTACACCCCTCCACAACTGAACAATGGACTAAGCCTTGAATTGTCAATTTTGCGTGAAGGGGTTTCACCAAGTGTCTTACCAGTACTAGGCTGCCGAAGGCTGACCCCTCGGGTGGAGCATATTAGTCACTCCTGGCCCATTCATGAACTTACTAGAGATCACCCTAATCTCATAGACTGTGACCAGCAGTCAGGCTCATATATGTGTGTTGCTCCAAAGATCGCTCTGTAGGAAAGCATCTTGCTTATTCAAGCCTTGGAACACATTAAGACATAAGTCAACCTGCCATACAGTTACCGAGAGTTGTGCATCTCCAACGGAGCGGGTTAGTTAAAATACTCTTCTCAGTTAACCACTAGCTTGTTTTCCCAGGTCCTACTTCACGGGATCTCCGATCACATAGGTTGGGTTACTACCATGGCAACTCATGTGGGTCTCATACCCATCTCCCTCGATGCATTGTCTATCACAACACGTGATAGCCCTTTAGTAAAGGGATCTGCCAGATTCTTAGCCGACTGGATATAATCCAATGCTATCACTCCGGAGTTTCTTAAACGTCTGACAGCTTTTAATCTCATTCGTATGTGTTTGTTGGACTGCCCGTTGTCCTTTGAACTCTTTACTTTAACAATAACAGTCTGATTGTCACAGTTCATAAGGATAGCCGGAACCGGCTTTTCAACCACTGGCAAGTCCATCAAAAGATCTCGAAGCCATCCTGCTTCGACACCAGATGTGTCTAATGTTGTTAATTCTGCTTCCATTGTCGATCTTGTTAGGATCGTTTGCTTGCAAGACTTCCAGGAAACAGCACCACCTCCAAGGGTAAAAACATACCCCGTTGTGGCTTTCATCTCATCAGCATCAGAGATCCAATTCGCATCACTATATCCTTCAAGAACCGATGGGTATCCAGAATAGTGAAGTCCATAGGTCACAGTACCTTTCAAGTAGCGCATAATTCGTTCAATAGCATGCCAGTGTACATCACCCGGATTGGAAACAAACCGGCTCAGTTTGCTCACAGCAAACATGATGTCAGGCCTCGTAGCACTCGCTAGGTACATAAGTGAACCAATGACTTGAGAGTATCTCAGTTGATCCTTAGCTGTGCCTTCGTTCTTTCGAATCCGCACACTAGGATCATATGGTGTTGGAGAAGTCTTGCAGTCCGAATATTCAAAACGACTCAAGATCTTCTCAACATAGTGAGATTGCAGAAGTGTAATCTCACCCTCATTATCTCTCAACAGCTTGATGTTTAAAATAACATCAGCCACCCCAAGGTCCTTCATCTCAAAATTCTGAGATAGAAACGACTTAACCTCCTCAATGACTTTGAGGTTGGTCCCAAATATCAGTATGTCATCAACATACAAGCACAGTATAACTCCTTCGCCCCCACCATGGCGATAGTATACACATTTGTCAGCTTCATTAACAACAAAGCCAACCGATGTTAAAGTTGTATTAAACTTCTCATGCCATTGCTTAGGTGCTTGTTTCAAGCCATATAAAGATTTCAGTAACTTACACACTTTTCCTTCCTAACCATCTATTACAAAGCCATCTGGCTGTTGCATATAGATTTCCTCGTCTAGCTCTCCGTTCAGGAAGGCCGTCTTAACATCCATTTGATGGACGAGAAGACCATGCGAGGCCGCCAACGAGAGTAATACTCGTATGGTGGTCAGTCTGGCCACAGGTGAATAAGTATCGAAGAAATCCTCATCTTCTTTCTGGGAATAACCCTTGGCCACAAGCCTAGCCTTGTATTTTTCAATCGTACCATCAGGCCTAAGCTTCTTTTTGAACACCCACTTACATCCCAATGGTTTACAGCCATAGGGACGTTCTGTGATTTCCCATGTCCCATTAGCCAAGATGGAGTCCATCTCGCTACGGACCGCTTCTTTCCAGTAGTCAACATCCGGAGACGCATAAGCTTCTGAAATAGAAGTGGGAGTATCATCCACAAGGTACACAAGGAAATCATCACCAAAGGACTTTGCAGTCCTCTGTCTCTTGCCCCTACCAAGGGTTTCCTTGTCCTCCTCCTCAGGATTTTCATCATGTGTTTGTTCATAATATTCCATCGGAATGGCAGGTTCAGGAGTCTCATCAGATTCCAGTCTAGAAGTGCTTTGCATATCTCTCATAGGAAAAATATCCTCAAAGAATGTAGCATCTTTAGACTCCATAATCGTACCGACTTTCATGTCAGGTACCTCAGATTTCACTACCAGAAATCTATAGCCGACGCTATTCTTAGTGTAGCCCAAATTAACGCAATCCACAGTCTTTGGTCCAAGCTTACGCTTTTTGGGGATCGGCACATTGACTTTCGCCAAACAGCCCCAAGTACGTAAGTATGAGAGTGTTGTTCTTCTCTTTTCCCATTGTTCATAGGGAGTGATCTCATTGTCTTTTGTCGGAACTTTATTCAGGACATGACATGATGTCAATATAGCCTCCCCCCACCATGCCTTGGATAAACCCGATGTATCTAACATGGCGTTAACCAAATCAGTTAGAGTACGGTTTTTCCGTTCGGCAACCCCATTTGACTGAGGTGAGTAGGGAGGCGTCCTCTCATGAATAATACCATGTTCCGCACAAAAGGAATCAAACTCATTAGAGAAATACTCTCCACCACGATCTGACCGGACTCGTTTTATTTTCTTTTCAAGTTGATTCTCAACTTCTGCCTTATAGATTTTAAAGTAGTGTAGAGCCTCATCTTTAGTGTTTAAAAGATATACATAGCAGTATCTAGTATAATCATCTATCAGTGTCATGAAGTATCTCTTTCCACCTTTAGTCAACACACCATTCATCTCACAAAGATCAGAATGTATGAGTTCTAATGGCGCCAAGTGTCTCTCCTCCGCAGCCTTATGGGGCTTGCGAGGTTGCTTTGCTTGCACACACGAATGGCACTTAGAACCTTTGGCTAAAGTGAAACTTGGGATTAAATTTAACTTTGCTAACCGCGTCATACAACCAAAACCAATGTGACAAAGACGTGAATGCCAAACTTCTGTTTCATTAACATTTGAATGAATATTGTTCACGACTTTATTACAAAAAACAGCGAGGGAAAAGCGGAATAGACCTCCACATTCATAACCTTTTCCAACAAACAGTCCATATTTCGTAACGACTACTTTATTAGACTCGAATACCAGCTTAAATCCTTCTCTACATAGAAGGGAACCACTAACGAGATTCTTCTTGATGGCGGGGACATGCTGCACGTTCTTCAGTTGCACGATCCTTCCCGAAGTAAACTTCAGATCAACCGTGCCAACACCATGAACAGAAGCACTCGCGCCATTCCCCATCAGTACGGACCTGTTTCCTGTGGCCTGATAAGAAGAAAACAATGAAATGTCAGCACACACATGAATATTTGCACCTGTGTCAATCCACCAATCGGTAGACTGGCAAACTGAAAATACAGTAAACAAATTACCGTACCCAGATGGCCCACTCTCATTGTTGCTCACAATCATGTTGACAGTCTTGGAGTCCTGTCCTGGCTTCTTGAACTTGTGTGGGCACTTGACAGCCCAATGTTCATCAGAACCACAAGTGAAACAGCCACCCTTCTTCTTATCCTTCTTGAAAAGCTTCTTGCCCTTCTTCTTATACTCGGTATTCTGTTGGACACCAGTCTTTCCCTTGGGCTTGTGGGGGTTGAAGTTCTTCTGCACCATGTTGGCGACAGAGGTCCCTTCGTTCCCTTTTCCATTCGAGTCCTTTGCTCTCGAGTTCTGCTCAACACTCAGATGGCCAATGACATCCTCAACTGAGAATTCACGCCTCTGATGTTTCAGAGTGGTAGCAAAATTCCTCCAGGAATTGGGTAGCTTAGCGATGATGCATCCCGCGACAAATTTGCCCGGCAGCACACACTTCAGAACCTCAAGTTCCTTAGCGATGCACTGTATCTCATGAGCCTGTTCCAATACAGGACGGTTTTCAACCATCTTGTAATCGTGGAACTGCTCCATAATATACATCTCGCTTCCAGCATCGGTTGCGCCGAATTTAGATTCGAGCGCCTCCCACAAGTCCTTGGCAACCCGCATATGTAAATATGCATCAACCAACTTATCTTCGATCACGCTCAGAACGCATCCAACAAAGACGACGGTGGCCTCCCTGAACGCCTTCTCCTGTTCAGGAGCAATCGTTCCCGTGGGAGTCACACCGGCGACCCAGAACACGTTCATCGCCGTGAGCCATAAGACGGTTTTGGTCTGCCAACGCTTAAAGTACGTCCCCGTAAACGGGGCAGGTTTCAGTGCAGCAGCAAAACCATGGATCGAAAATTGCCTACACAAATTAGGTTTTTGGATTGTTGAGAAATTAAGCAATTGTTCGATTAATTTAATCCAAGAATAAATCATGAACATGATATAGACAGTGCTAATGACATACTGAAAATTCATGATGTACGCACATACTAGACATATAGTAGAAACATCTACGCAAACCACTAGTACTGCACACATAGAAATAATCAGGATAAGGGTAAGCATGTTATACCCTCCAGTAGGCCAGTTGGCCGGATCAGCAGCAGAGGCGGCGGCCTCATCGGCGATGCGCTTGTCGGAGGCGGCCTTGTCGGCAGCAGCCTTGTCAGCGTCGGTGCTGGTGCTCATGGTGAAGGCGAAGGCGACGCGGACGAAGATGTTGTCGACGTAGAGGAAGCAGTCGAACCGAGGCGAGCAGTCGCGTAGAAGACGCTCCCTAAAAACATAATCGCCCCTCTCCCGTACAGGATCTGGAGAGGCGGGGTTTCGGAGGCCTGCTCTCCCGTCGGCCGTGTACGCGGAAGACGGGATGGAGTCACCGGCGACAACAGCAGCGAGAGGAACGACAGAGGTGGTGGTGGCAGAGCAGATGTGATCTGTGTTGTTCTCTGGAGAGGAGCGACCTCTCTTATATAGGCGCAGAGGAGGAGACAAACGGTCCAGCATAAACACACATAATGAATCACAATGAATTCTGGTAACGGCCGTACTTAAGACGAAACGTTTCAGCTCGTATTCATTTTACATTGATCGTTTTCAGTTGACTGTTCAAATTCCAATCCTGCGTGACAAAAAGAACACATCGGCTCGGCGAGATTTCCGCAACGCGCGGCGCGGCGCGGCGAGACGGGCGGGCGGCGGAGGAGGAGGAGCGCGCGTGTGGAACACCTCTCCTTCCTTCACACCAACTCATACTAGTGGGGGAATGTCTCACCTTATAAATTGGTGTACATCTCTCTCAACTAGCAATGTGGGACTAAACTCCCACCACTTGCTAGGCAGCATGGGCCCTTAGGGATTTTTCTGTAATTGCTAAATGGGCCCAAAGCCCATCTCATATTCAGCACCAAGTGTGTAGAGTTATATTGATCTATGATGGTGGTGAGTGTGCGTCAGTTGATATGGTTATTTGTGAGCATATATTTATATTTATATTTCATATACTCCCTTCATTCCTAAATATAAGTCTTTATAGATAGGGACAATTACATTTGAGCCCCTAGTTGTGTCACACCCATGCGTTTTGCCCCTAAATTCAAAAAACCCTCGTTTCTGCCCAAGTTTGTTTGCTCTTCTTATGCTTTTGCCCTTTGACCGTTTGACTTTAACTTTGAAAACATCATAACGAATTCATACTAACTCAGAAAAATGCATATAAGATATCAAAATGTTCGAAAAAACATCACCTATATGTGCACGTCATTTGCATTCATGACAAAAGTGTTGAAAATCCAAAAAAATCATATGATCTCAAACTGAGGTATAGACTTTTCAGCATTGTTGTCATGAATGCAAATGACATGTACTTATGGGTGATGCTATTTCAAACATTTTGATATCTTATTTGCATTTTTCCGAGTTAGTATGAATTCGTTATGAAGTTTTCAAAGTTGTGGTCAAAAGGTCAAAGGGCAAAAGGATAAGAGGAGCAAACGAGCTTGGACAGAAACGAGTGTTTTTTGAATTTAGGGGCAAAACACATGGGTGTGACACAACTAGGGGCTCAAATGTAATTGTCCCTTATAGATATTTACTATAGATCACATACGGATGTATGTAGATGCACTTTAGTGTGTACATTCATTCATTTTGTTTCGTATGTGGTTCATAGTGAAATCTGTCCAAAAACCTATATTTAGGAGCGGAGGGAGTATAATAGATGACCCAACTTTATACTAACTTTGTATAAAGTTGAGTCGTCTATTTTGGAACGAAGGGAGTAGAAGATAAAGCATTTTACACGTGTCTCCTTTGTCAACCGTATAATTGCTGCAGCACGTAACTGGGGTTCCATTTGACTGAATTCTTCCCATAAAAGTCATGGCAAGAAAACTGCACGTCCGTGAGAGAAAGGAGAGAAGATTAGCACGAGTCTTCTACAGGCTTGTAGGCGTGCGTTTTGGTGGCTCGCTTTCGTTGTCTGTAGTGTTCTACTGATGCTTTTACCCCAAATATAATATTTGTCAAATCAAACTTCATAAAGTCTGATCAATTTTCTTCATAAAGTTCGATCAACTTTATAGAAAATAATATAAAAATTCACAATACGAAATTAGTAACATTAGATGTGTTATATGAATTTAGAAAATAATAAAGTTTGATTCTTGCTGGTCAAATGGGATGCTCTAAACTGCTTGTCGAGTCAGATTGCATGGAGGGGACGGCGACCCCCTCCCCCGACCGAATCCCCCTCCCGCTACTCCCTCTCCCCCCGTCGCCGCCAATAGCTCCTGCCGAGCAAAGCTCGCGCAGATCTGGCGGTGGCGGGCCGTCGTTCCTCATGCAGATCGCTCATGAGCCGGGGGTGCTCTGTGCGGCGGCGTAACTCCGGCGCGCTTCGTCTCTGCTAGTGGTGGTCGGGGACGGTGGGGTGGACGCGATTGCGGATCCCACCCACTAGCCTTCCGATGAACTGGCGTCTCCTTGCTGCGTTGGCGCCCGGCGGGCATCGGTGGTGGCTGCTGGTTCGACTAGGTGGGGTCCAACGGAGGCTGCTCCTGTGAGGCGCAGGGTGGTGGTGCTCGCCCTTCCCCCGCGGGCTGTTGGCCTCGGGTTGGCTCAGTTCGGGTGCGGAGCGGCGGGGGCAGGTTGGATCCTGCCGGATCTGGCATGCGGTGGCCTGGATTTGGTCACGTGTGGCGGCGGAGCTGCAGTGGCCCTTCTGTGTGGTGGTGCAGAGAGCTGCGCTCCACAGTAAAAAAAATGATGCTATGTTGGAGGTGGTGTGCTCACTTGGGCGAAAGTCCTGCTCCTGGCGGAGCCGGCGACGGCGACGCCTGCGGGTGCCGTGAACCTCCTGAAGAATTTGGCACGCTAGTGTCTGGTATGAAAATTGGATACCCAGGAACTATAAGTTAAGTCCCATATGCGTGCGCACACAACACCCTCTTGAACTTGTTTCTGAATTGATAGATAATACTACAACGACATGGAACAAGCAGGTACTTGAGGAGCATTTCATCGCGTCAGATGTTGAAGTTATTCTAAATATACCTCTTAGCTCAAGGATTCAAGATGATTTCTGGGCATGGCACTACAGCAAGAGGGGCGTTTTCTTGGTCCATTCAGCATATAGAATGACCACCACCATAAAATCTGAGAGGGAGGATTGGTTGGAGTATCGAACTAATCAAATCAGGGAGCGGACATGAAATCTTGGTTGCAGCTTTGGAACGTGAAAGTCCCTTCGCAAAGTGAGGGTGTTTGCATGGAGATTAGCACATACTCCCTCCGTTCCTAAATATAAGTTTTTGGAGAGATTTCACTATGGACCACATACGGAGCAAAATGAGTGAATCTATACTCTAAAATGCATCTATATACATCCGTATGTGGTTCATGGTGAAATCTCTCCAGAGACTTATATTTAGGAACGGAGGGAGTACATCCTTAGCAACATGAAGCACAAGACATGAACGCAACATGGCAACATATTCAGTTTGTTCCATATGCAATGTATCGGAGGATACTTGGAGACACTTATTGTTTGAGTGTTATTATCTGATTGTCGGATGGCTCACTGTGGCCTTAGGGGATGAAGAGATCCTTTGTGACACCCCGAGACCGATGCGCCAGGTGTCAGCCAGTTATTCGTCGTCGTTGTCTTGTCATCTGCTTGCTTGTTGCATTTTGCCATGTCATCATGTGCATTGCATCATCATGTTTTCAAAACTTGCATCCGTCCGAGTCCGCCCGTCCTCTCTGTTGTCCGTTCTGAGCCCAGACACACTTCCAGGCGCCCGCGGCACGTCCGAATATTTATTTTATGAGTGGCCAGAAAATGTTTTCAGAATGGGATGAAACTCGCTGTGTGATCTTATTATAGCATAGGTAGACCGCCTGTCAAATTTCGTCGCATTTGGAGTCCATTTGCTAGCGCCCAACGGATAAATATAGCGGCACTAGTCGCCGGTTAATTCGTCGGACGTTTTCGGTCTCCGAAAACCCCCGCGGGTCTCTTCTCTTCTCTCCAAAAACCCCTCCTACACAACCCACCAACTCCACCTAGGCCCATCCTACCCCGCTCTCGACCGGAGCCGTCCGATCATCATCGAAGGGTCCATAAGCCCCCAAAACACCTAACCCTAACCCTAACCCCCTACCCTATATATAGACCCCCCCCCATGTCCATTTTTGGCATTCCCTAGTCTAAATCTGGCCTTCTCCCACCTCCAGTCGGAGCCCCCTCCTCGGATTCAGCGCCCGGCCACCTCACAGGCACCACTTGGCGCTCTCTGGTTGGCTAGCGCCGCCGCAACCGCCAACCGCGGCCATTCCGGTCGTGCCCCGTGGCCTCTCCACGTCGCGCCCTGGGCGCCCCTGTCTCCCATTGCCGGTCAGTCTTCTTTTGAAAACTGATGTCTAGAGTTGTTGGCGTGCGTCTCCTCCGACGATTGGCCGGCGACGGCGCACGTCAGGCTGCGGCTCCCGATCCCCTCTTTCCTTTCTCGATAGAACCCTAGGTGGAGGAGGGGCGATCATGTACACCAGAATGGGCCGGCCCAGCGGACAACAGACCTTCAACGCTTTCTTTTTTCTTTCTTTATTTCTTTAATATTTTTCGTACACAGACATGTGTTAGTTTGATTCAAAACTGGAGTACTAAGCACGTGGCAGAAAAAAAAGGATTGGTAGTAGAATTCTAATTTTGCGGTTAGGAATAAATAATCCCAAAAGTTTTTTTTTAAAAGCAATAATCCCAAAAGTTGTATCAGTGGTAACAGTCCATACTTCTTAAGGAGTTGGAAAATAATCCACAAGTTGATTTGTATTAACCAATACTAATAAAAAAAGTCTTAACCATCCTATTTTTTCCTAGATTAGGCGTTCAAAAGTTCTATATAACTTTTTATTTTAGACGGTGGACTCAAGTACACATGTGTTATTTTCATTCGAGAATTATTGAATTTTCCATGTCGATGTATAAGAAAATAAAGCTTTTACAAACTTCGATATTAATGAACATTCTACTATTTTTATATTAGGTGTTTGGTCCATATGGTCAACATCTGACCATTTTCATTTGTTCACGGTTATTCTGAAATACATATGATAGATTTACTCGATTATATGTTCTTGATAGCAAACAATTAAATAGAGGCAAACTACATAAGGCACATATAGGCGACTATCCAGTTTTTCTATACTACTATATGAAGCACACCCATTCTTATAGTTAGAGAAAATAGCTACAAATTTCACGTTGATATAACATGGTTGAGGAATTCTTGGATCTATTTATTTGATACAAAGACATAGTACAACAAATGAGTGATATATACTACGAATCGATCATAGAAAAACAGCTAGCTATCAATGCATTAGAGAAGGGTAGGCATTCACCCAAATGGTCCATCTTACCAAGTGTATCTAACAAGATCGTAATAAACAAACCATTGTATTGCAGCTGATAAACAAGTGTATCACCCAAAATGGTCCATCTTAGAGAAGGGTAGGCATTCACCCAAATGGTCCATCTTACCAAGTGTATCTAACAAGATCGTAATAAACAAACCATTGTATTGCAGCTAAACAAGCCCCCCCCCCTCCCCCCTTGGTCACATTTACAAGGTTGGTGCGGGTTTTAAGCCCTTAGTTTCGCTAACCAAACATGTATCATATATACCATAAAACGCATTTCATTTGGATTTGTAACTGAACAAAGCTTCTAAACATATAATTTTAGTGGTATATAACATGTATTTCGGTAGTCAAATTGATGTCCTAGGAACACGCACATGCCCTATGTACATGTTTGGAGGGAGTAATAAATATTAATATATTATTATATATTAAAGAGTTTGTGGTCGAAATAGAAAAATATCATCGTAATTCTCACACACAGAAAAACGCCCAATCACATGTCTGGTGCATACTTCTTTTAATAATATCATAGGATACTTGTGGCCACTAGCGGAGCTTAGGCAAGGCCGAATGGGCCATGGCCCGCCCAGCTCAGCAACTTGTTCTTACAATATTGTTCATGATTTTCAAAAAAGTTGATGGATTTGGCAAAATTTATAGATTTGAAAAAGTTCATTCGTTTTGAAAAATCAATAAATTTGAAAAAAGTTCATAAAAAACGTTTACATATTTGAAAAAGGTTAAGAATTCGGAAGAGATAATTATTTTCTTGAAAAAAATCATGAAATTAAAATGAAAATAAAAACAAAAGAAAAAACTGAATATAAATCAGCCCAAAACTAGACAAAAAAAAGAATTAAAAAATGAATCGACCATGAGAAAAAACGCCGGAAACCCACACTATTGGTAGTGGTACAGTCCTAAGTGAGCCGGCCCATCGGTCGTAGTGGATGTGCACCCTGTACGAATTATCCTCTATTCTGACGACTTTAAGATGCAAGCACTCAAAGAGTCAGGTTTCTGGAGGAGGCGCCAAATTGAACAGTTCTATATCTTGGAAGCCCAATCCCTCCTGTGAACTTGGGTTTTAGCTATGAACTTGGGTTGTTAGAGCATCTCTAGCAGATCCGGTATGTGCCCGTCACGCAAAATTTGTTTACGTGGACATGTAAAAATAATTACGGTACCGCAAGGTCTCCGACGAAATATATCCCGTAAGCATCCCACAAATTTGTAGGATCCCCCCAAAAGATATTCAGGGTGACGGGATCTATTCCGGCCGAGAAAATCGCCTCCATCGATTATTTTGCCAAATGGCCCGGTTTACGGGATCTGATGCTCTTTGAAGAAAACCGTCAACAGATGAGGAAGCCCACCTCGGTCTATGGGCTTTTGGGAGGTAGCAGCGAGGTAACGGGCCTGAACTGGCACGACGGCCCCTAAAAAAACTCCGGCACGACGACCCTAATTCGCTTCAGCATTCCAGATCTCCACCCCTCGCCGCCGGCGACTCCGGCTCCGGCAAGGAATCCTCACAAATCCCTCCGGCACCGGCCCGAGTACAGCGTGGGCTCACCATGGTGAAGAACTTCCGCAAGCGAAGCCTCGAGTCAGACGCCGCCGACAACTCCGACGACGAGGACACCCGCCGGTACCCCCCCCCCC
>LR738714.1:705498800-705546319 GCA_902687465.1 Secale cereale
CCCTCTTGCCTCGTTAGGGTTTCTTGCTGATGCCTCCTGCCTTTCACCCCTCGCAGCGTTGCCCTGGAGGAGATCAGGTACACGCAGAAGCTCCGGGAGAGGAAGCTGGGCATCCCCGCGGAGTCCGTAGCCACCGGCGCCGCCGCCGCCACCACTGACGCGTCCTCCACTCGGGGCCGAGGTGGCAGCGGGGCAGGGGGAGCGGGCGAGGAGGACCTCGTGCTACAGGACACCTTTGCGCAGGAGACCGCTGTTACCATCGAAGACCCCAATATGTGCGTTGTTATATCTGTCTCTGCTTGTTCTCATGTGTGTGTGTGTGTACAATCCAATATCCAGAACTGACATAAGCCTGATCGTTGAAGGTTGAGGTATGTGGAGAACGAGCTGTTGAAGAAGAAGGGCAAGACGGTTGAGGTGAACGACAAGGACGATAAAGACGAGGTGGATGAGCTCTATGTTGTGCCGGACCACCTGAAGGTTTGTTTGTGGCTGATGAGCAGCCCTGTGATTCACTCCTCAGGATGAGATTGTTGTGGGACTGCAATGATATTATGTTGTATTATTTGCTTGCAGGTGAGGAAGAAGAACATGGAGGAGAGCTCAACCCAGTGGACCACTGGCATCGCTGAAGTTCAGCTGCCCATCGAGTGTGTGCTTGCACCCCTCTTTTTCTTTCTTTAATTACAGTAAAACTTGCTTAAGTTATGTCGTTATGTTGGATTGAGAGGGGAAGGTGCCTAAATGAAGTCTCAAGTGTTGTGTACTTGTTATTGTTGCATATATCGATCAGTGAGGGAGAGCAATTTACTACGGTTCAGAAATCTCTAGATAAGTGCATGAAACCTACTGGTTAATTCCCATTTGTTCAGATCAGGTATAACCTGTGCCAGCTATTTGGTCCAATGGTCCATTGTCGACAAAGTTTCTTTGCTGGGTGCTGGCAGTTCTACTTCCAGTGGTTGCTGCATTTAATCAGCTAGATAGGTTTAATTTTGTGTGAACTCCAAGCATCCTATTTTTTAGATTTTTATTTTTTGTTTTTCATGATCAGCAAAATCCTTGCTGCCGGAAGTCTAGGAAATCATATGGACGTTTGGTGTTATTAAGTGCGCTATGCATTTTATCCCAGTAATATCTACAATGCCAATTCAAGATTGCTTTGCAGTGAGTTCGGTCTATCATGGCTAGTTTATTGATCTTCTTTGTCATTGATGCATGCTAAATAGGAACTGAACCTATTAAGTTGTGTAAGGATGCAGAAAACCTACATACATATCTCTGCTGCACTAATGCTATTGTTGATATTCGAGGCCTAGCAGTGTGGTTAATGTCTAGGTTAATAAATTTCTCCCTGACAATTTCTCGTGGATATAGGATTTTCAGTCATATAACCAGGTTTCGTGCTTACAATAATTCAATATCGGTGATAATATTATATTTCTTGCTTTCTAAAATTAATCTTGGTGATCTCAAAAGATTTTTCTGTGAATATCATCACTAACAGAAACAATCGTCACATGATAGGTACAAATTGAGAAATATTGAAGAAACCGAGGCAGCTAAAAAATTGTTGCAAGAGAGAAGGCTTGCGGGTAAAACAAAATCAGATGCAAACATTCCATCAAGTTACAGTGCTGATTATTTCCATCGTGGGAGAGATTATGCTGAAAAATTGCGAAGAGGTTTGTATACACTTAAGCTCATTTCCTTAGTTTTATTTTCATAGTGAGGACATGTATCACTGTTACATGAAATATTTATATGATATTTGTTCGGCATGCTATGTGTCAAGAAGACAGTTTTGTTCCTGTAGCAGAAATCTTCAGAGAGTATCTGCTATTGGTATTTTGAGTCTGTGGTAGGATTAGTTTAGAAAGTTGAATGTAAGATTTATTTCATATTTTCCTATCATAAAAAATGCACTATTGATCAAATCCGACTGCGTAACAATCTGTGCTTCTGCAAATTTACATACCATGGAAAATCTAGTGGCAGTGATGCCATTTTAATGCAATTATGTTGTCATGTTATTGATATCACATCTTTGCTATGTTTCTTGCCATTTACAATGCAGAACATCCTGAGTTGTACAAAGGTCAAGATTCACAAGCTAATGAAACTGGAGGCAAACCAACAGACAGTAACAATCCGGGTGGTCCACCTGCAGGACGTAGAGAAGCTGCTACCGATGAATTATTGCTCGAGCGTTTCCGCAAGCGAGAAAAATTCCGTGTCATGCGAAGATAGCAATAGCTGACCGAGTAGGCTGCTGGCTGGCCTGGTACTGTTGCCCTTTAAGCAGAAAACCTGCTAGTGGCAACACACGATGGTCCTATATGTTGGGTTATTCACTGAAAACCCACACTAAAGCAGGTAGGCTCCCTTGGTTGGTTACTCTGCTTCTGCAGCTCCTGTTATGGAGAAAGAAGCGCACAGGCTTATTACAGAGGGGCTATGAGACAGATTTGAGTGGGTCTGTTTCCTTAAACGTGTTGCATCGATCTGGGGGCTTCATACGGTTCGAGGACTTCACAGTGGATGTCAAATTGCAGGAGCCACTTTTGTTTTAGGGATTTGCGACTCTCGCAAATTGTCCGCCTGCATGTTCATCTCCCTCGAAGAAACTCTGTTCTCAGTTGTGCTCTTCTGCTAATCTGCTATACGTACTACTATGAATGAGCAGAATCTTGAGCCAAGGGGTGGTCGGTCTAGTGCATTTTCTTATGTTCACTTTAGCCTAAGTGCATTTTGGCGTGGAATCTAGCCTGAAAGCGCAATTACCTCTGTGAATTGCTGGCAGTTTTTTTTTTTTTTTTTTTTGCTGTTCTGCTGTAGTATCTTCATCAGTTTCTGCTTTGGTTCAACCGCTTACAGTTTCTTCAGTTAACATAATAAGAGCAACTCTAATGGCTATCGTATCCCTAAAAGAACTGCGGCTTATGGATAGTCAAGGCAAAACTAGCCGTCCAACAGCTCTCCTAAACCTGGAATCTTTTTATGGGATCCCATATACTCCCTCCATCCTTAAATGTAAGTCTATTTCGAGATTCAAATATGGACTACATACGGAGCAAAATGAGAGACTCTACACTCTAAACTACTTCCTCCGTCCCACAATATAAGAACGTTTTTAACTCTAGTGTAGTGTCAAATTATGGGACAGAGGGAGTATGTCTATATACATCCCTTCACGCTTATGGGAAGATGACTTTTTTGTATAATTTTGGTGGGCGGAAACCGCTTGAACTTTCACGCTCAGACACCCTCCTGCGGCTGCCGCCGTGTTGCCATCGCCCCCCTTATCTGCCACCAGCACTCGTGTCGCCGCCACTCCTCCGTCGTCTGGCCACTCATGCCCGCTTACCTTTCCCTGTAGCCACTGCTCCGCCGCGGTTTATGTCGCCCATCCGCCTCTCCATGCCCGCTGGCTCGCTAAACCTTATCCGTGCCGCCCCTTTCGCCTCACCGGAACTTCCCCGACCGACTGCATCTTCCATTTTCTCAAATGACATGTGGGGTACCTTGTGTTGTGGACCGGTCTTTAAAAGAGAAATAGAAAAAAAAAAAGTAGGGGAAGATGTTTACAGGAACGGAGAAAAGTAGTCATCAGTTTACTTCCCCAAAATTAAAGACATCCCATAAAACGATTTTTACATGAGCTATTGGAGTTGCTCTACCACTTGATGATTAAACGAGAGTAATTTGCAGTCTATTTTGCCACAATGTTTCTTGCTTTGCTTTTGGCCACGAAGTTAAACCGTTAAACCTGAAAACATCCAAGTTTCGAAAGCAGTACATGAGACGAACAAATTAACACATAAAACATAAATCATTTTGTGAAACAAGGAACTCATTTTATGAGAGGAGGCGATTAAAACATTACACACAAAAACATTTTGACAGTAGCAACTAAATAAAGTAGGTTCATCAAACAAAGGTCCATAGATACAATATAATACGTTTACTAGCAATACAGTTTCAGTTGACCAGATAAAAGAGTATGCAGTGCATTCTCGACTGCCATATAAAACACACTTGCTAACACAAACTGTCAAAAGGGTGCATGTATACTCTTGCCCAGCCCTTCAGATGACATAAGCAAAATTCAGCCAAAGTAATGCAAACCCGGCAAATGAACCCTTACACGCAAGCTGATTCCCATGTCCAATATGTTCACAGGCGTGGCCGGCTGACTGTTTCTCCGCAGAAATTTGCGCTCCCATGCAGTGTACTTGCAGTATTCACACTTTGGCCTCTCATACAAGTATATGTCCTCCAGGGCGGCCGTTGATTTCATGAAACTTTCGATGCAATTCACAATCTTGGCCTCCCACTGAAACCCAAAGACCCGGAGCACAGACAAATTGCGGTGCTTGAAATCCGATGCAGGTGCTCTCCATAACACGTGCGCATCCTTCTTCTCGTTGCTAAACCCATACTTAATCCTCTCTTGCTCATCCACTGTCATTTCACATAGATGGTCCCACACCTGCGTTTTGGCAAGCAAGATTTAGAAATGTAAGAAAACCATGTGATTGCTCAAAAAAATTAATGCGCTCGGGAAGCTTGAGATGGGAAAATTCTGCTGTAAGTTGAATGGGCAGCAGAAAGGGGAATTGTGGAGATTAGGTACAAAACTTTACTACCTTGATGCATAGCTCCTGAAGGGACGGTGCACCTTGGAGAATGAACATTGTCCAATTCAGATCACATTCTTCTGAAATGTGGGTCAAAGTCACATGCCTTAATTTGTGGAACATAGGCAACAATTGATTTGGTTCTTCTGGCTTAACCCAGATCTGCAGAAGACAAAATATGTTTGTTAACCTACCTAAAGAACAGAACGTAACGCTGGCGCGAAGAGGATAACTTATAGATGATGACAAGACTATCACGGTTCACTAACCTTTTCACACAGAAAGTTCAAATTCAGGTCGCTTATGGTGGTGGTTTTGCCAAGGAAGTCACTTAACTTGAGCACCTTCTGCCGGAAGCGAGCCCTATTTGCGATGCTCAGAGTCTGGAGCAGTGGGACATAATCTAAAGACAAAGGATCATGCTCACCGGTCCACTGAGAAAAAGTCAGCACTGTAAGCTTTGGTAGCCACTTGAGATCAACCCTCTCAAAATAACACCTGACAATCTCCAGTTCACGGAGTAGTGGGTGTGACACTTGTAGCAAAGACAGCATCCCCATGTCGCAGTTGAACAGACGGAGGAACTCTAGTCGCTTGCATATACTGAAAATTTCAGGTAAGCCCGATCCACCTAGCCTCAAATTTTCTAGCTGGAGTCGTGCAAGACCACTGAATGCATTTGGACAGTTATCAAGAAATGACTTGAACTGCCTCCCGTAAGTGAGAACATCATCGTTTGTGCATCGGTCGGCGTCCTTCATTGTAAAGAGGGTTAACTCCGCTGACCCAACCGTCTCCGTTACCATGGTGTTGGCAACAGTCTGGCCAATACTGACAGCTCCATCGCCCAAGAAGAATTGCAGACACAGGAGGTTAATGGTGCATAGACTTGTAGTCCTGCTTTCCAGCACGCTCCTGCTTGCTCCAAGCACGACGGCATTGGCCCGAGCTATATCATCACAGGTCAACTTTCTTTTGTGCTCATTGTCAAAAGAACCAACTGTTATAAAAATTCTGGAGAGCATAGTAGGAATCTGCTTCCACCGTCTGGCGAGGGTTCTGGTTCTAACAGCATCCGCAATGTCAAGCTGGTCGACAATATCGAGCAACACGCCATCGGGCAAACTACTGAGCCGATCCGACAGATCTTCTTCCTCTGCCTGCATTTAGCATGGAATAAAATCAGAGTTGATTTCTTACAGTCTCTGCTGGATGCTATGTTCATTCGTGTTTCCAGAAGAAAAAAATAGATGTAATTTTTGCTGCTTTGCAACAGCAAAACTGCAATTGCGCTATTTTACGCAAACAAAAACGCAATTTTGACCACTCGTTTGTACCATGATTCCTACTTTGCGTCTGTAAGAGGATTTAGAGGAACAAATATATCAGGAAAAAAAGATGTACAGGATAAGTAACTCACCAGATTGGCTAGAGGGGACCATCGGTTATAGTAGCTGCTGAGGCCTTTGATTGATGGTTTGGCCATCGGTCTGGCAGCCGGTGGCCGGCGAAGAGAGCTGGACGTCGCCTGAGTTGTTGATCACTCTGAAACTTGAAGTCTATGGAGCTCCCTTAAAACTGGCGGTTTCCGCGGTGCTGCCCGGCTAGATTTATAGCGGCCACCGATGGCAACTCGGAGACTGAATTCGACAGAGGGCCTGCTTCTCATTGTATTGTAGCCCGGGAAGGACTGCTAGGATTGCGGATTGCTTCCATTGCTGCTGCTTCTTCGATTCGGCCCTCTGCTCAAGCGCCGCTCGATCCTCATTCGAGAGGTCTCCCACGGCGATGGGCGACGGCGACGGCGCGAGGGGGACGGCAGGCGGCGGCGCATAACTGATCTGACCTCCTATCCCTTTTTTTTTTTTTTGAGGGACCGATCCCCTTTTCTTGTTTGTTAGGATTTCCGGCGCGGCAGCGGAAATGGGCCCAATCTTTACCTACTAATAAAGCGCCTAACGCTTCTGCCCGTACGTCGTCCGTAATTTGCACAAAACACCCTGCATTTTGGCTAATTTAACCCGCAGTCCTTGATAAGTGAAGGAAAAACGGTTCGAGATTTTTTTTTCCCATCTGTTCGCTTCAGATCGAGTGGCGTCGCTCCCGAACCGACCGAAACATGATGTAGGACGACGGTGGCAGGGCTCCGGGAGGCGGGGAAGCGGCGAACGTCGGGTGAGGCGGATGATTTCGGGATCCGGCATGGAGGCCGGTGGTGGCACGACTCTGGAAGGCACGGAAGCGGCGGACATTGGGTGAGGCGGATGAGTTCGGGATCCAACGCAGAGGCCGGCGGCGGTGACGCTCCATGGCCACGGCGGCCACAACCAGCCGAAGAAAAGACCGGGCTGAGCCGTTGTCCCCAGGAGGTCGGAGCAGCCAGAGGTCGAGGAGAGGGAGGGTGGGATGGACCCGGATCCTGCAGATCGAGGACGCGCGCCGGCACCGGGCAACCGTGTGGGTGGCGGAGGAAGGCGAGGAGCGGTGATGCGCGCGCCACGGGAAGTAACGGGAGGGTGCGGCCATCGAAGCAGACGCCCTGGATCTGTCACCGGGGGCCACTCCGTCGACCGGAGGGACATGGGAGCAGCCGCCCCGGATCTGCCACGAAGGGCCACTCCGTTGGCCGGCAGGCAACCGAGAGATGCCCCACCGGACCTCCGGAGCACCGGGCTGATAGCTGCGAGGGAAGGGGGCGCACGGCTCCGGAGCATGGGCTGACAGCCGCGAGGGAAGCGGGCGGACGCCTCCAGAGCACCGGACTGACACCCGCAAGGGAAGTGGGCTACGCAACGGGCGTGAGACGATGACAGGCCCTGACGCAGTGATGCAGGACTCTGGCAGCGGCGAGGGGAGCTGGAGATGGTGTAATGTTGTTTGGTGGAGGCGCGATCGGGGGAAGCCGCCGTGTCCAGGGTAGGCAACGACGCTGGGCCCTGTGGTTACATCGGTGAAGAAAGATATGCAGATAGATATGAGAGCGATGGATAGCGACAGAAATAAAACAGTGAGCGGTGGAGGTGTAGACGAATGGATAGTATTGACGTGGAGGTGGCGGTGTACGTGTCGGCTCCAACCAACAACATATCAGCGGTTTAGCAAATGCACGATGCATCTTTCTTCCCATTTTTTTCAGGCAAAAATAACAAACCAACCATATCTGTGCTAGAATGGGAGTATGGGACAGAGACGCATCAAGACAAATTCTTGCGTTTGGGCCAAGCCGAATACTGAAAAGAAAACCATTAAGAATGAAATAGAATCTTACAAATCAAACAATCTTCAATAAAAATCATACATAGTCAAAATAATTAGAATTCAAATCTTTCGATAATTATATAGGAATCCTTTAAATGAATTACACTATATATCTACCCCTAATAATAAAGGGCTTATTGCTTCTGGTCGTACATCATCGGCGCTTTTGCATAAAAGCCCTCCATTTCTGAGAATTCAACAAGTGGTCCTATTTTAAGTGGGTATCTAAGAAAACATTTTGTTTTTGCAAAAAAAGACCCTATATTTTTTAGTATTCAACCGCGATGTAGAATAGCGGTGGGGCTGGAGCTTGCACGTCCGGATCTATGTGTGGCATGGGCTAGGGAGGCGGATCCAGAGGCGGGGTCGCCGGTGACGACGAGCAAAGCCGGAGCACGGCTTCCCGAGAAGATCATGGCAGCCGCGGCTCCTAGGCAGAAACAAGACAAGGAGGTGAGGGAGAGAACAAGGGAGAAAGTAGGGGCGGTGCGGCGACAGGAGGTCGAACGAGGCGGCGGCTTGCTGCAAAAATACCGCAACACGAGCAGGAGGTGCGGCGGCGCGGTGTAGTGCAGTGTGCAACCATGGCGGTTGTGGCCACAAGCGTCATGGGGACGGAGGTGAGTGGCTCGGCCATGGTGGCGTGATGCAGCAGGAGAGGAGGAGCACAAAGTGAGGTGAGGAAGAGCGAGGCCAACGACGCTACAGCCTCACCGGGGCGGCGAAGCTGTGTGGTGCTGGGGATAGGGCGCGCGCGTGGGGCGCTTCCCCTGGCGCGCGCGAGGTGGGAAAAAGGGATTGGGGGCTTCGATTAGGAGAGAGGAGCGAGGAGATCGATTTGATATTTTTTTTGGAGGATGATCGATCCGATGGCTAGGTTAGATTAAGGTGCGACTGGGCTAGGCTTTAGAACAAATGGGCCGGACGGTTTAGTTGCAGCGCTGCTATCTCTCTCTCCTAATTCTCCTCTCTATTCTATTTAGTAAATATCAATAGAGAAAGAGTAAAAAAAGTAAAGAGGGTTATGAAGTGTTTTTTTGCAAGGTCTTATTTTTTGCACTCGCAAAATTGTTCTTATTCCACGAAAAATAGAAGTATGCAATGCAAGGTTTAAATTGAAACTCATTTAAATTGAATTCAAATGGGTTTGAACTAGGACTAGGTTTTAGAAGTGTTAAAAATGTTGAGATTTTTTTGGAGCTTCGGGAAGAGACAAAAAAAATTGCCAAAGTTTGGGGCCAAATTGAAGTGTAAAAATGCATGGCATTTCTGGAAGGCTCAAATGAAATTTGGAAAATAATTGTATAAAATAAAAGGAAGGATCAAATGATTTTTTGAGAATGTTCATTGCTTTTAATTTGGTGTCAATTACTTAATGGCATGATGAAATGCAAATACAAAAAATAAAACAAGATGAACATTGTAAAATATGCAAGTTAGTGGAAGGTATGGAATTTATCGCTTAAAAGATCAAAATGAATACAAGGGTGGAATCATAGGCAGGTGACGTGTCGTGCTGCCAGGGATAAGCTCTTCTGTGACACCTGTCATTACTCATGAGGACTCCTCAGAGTTTCCAAAGTCTGGCGTAAAACATGGCATTTTTCTCTATGTTCCACCAATAATGTTGGATCCCCGTGTCCTACCATGCTCACCAATCCACGGAGTCAAGCCCGAGTTCACGTTGCTTGAGGAAAGTATGATTTAATTAGTAATGATGCACAATTCCATCTGGTCTGGTTTCACCATTTTAGGTCATGGAACAAACCATGTATTGGGATGGACAAATGTGAGATGTATGATTCATCAATATAGGTTAAGAAGGGTCTATCAAGTGCTTGAGATATCTAACATGTCTACACAAGCCTTACGTGGTTTGCTCTCCCGTTGCAACGCACGGGCATATTTCCTAGTGTATCACAAAGCGTACATCGGACCGTACTGTTACGTATTCTCAAGTCCCAGGATTATATTGGAGCAGTTTGCAAGTACGAGGTTGGTGGTGATTGTGCTTTTCCCCAAAACCCTAAAACCCTCTGGCGGCGCTGGCGGCGATTAGGGTTTTGACCGTGGAACTCGTCCTCGCCCGGAGATTAGTCGACGGTGTGAGTTCCTGTCCGCTGTATGATGGCTGCTCCCGACGGTGCTCCGAGCGGGGGGATGGAAGGCGCGGCCCAAGAGGCTCGCGGCAAGGAAGAGGATGGAGGAAGCCCTAGGAAAACTCGATATCTCAGAAGAAGAGGCTACTCCCTTGGTAATTGATGACCGCGTTGATGGAACTCCGGCAAGATGGTTGGTGGCTGGTAAGATTCTCCACCGCAATCTGTTCCATATACAAACCATCACCAACGCATTGAGGCCGGCCTGGGGTAACCCAAGGGGATTGAAGTTCAGATCGGTGGGCTTCAACACTTTTGTGGCTGAATTTGAAACCCAACGTGATCGAGATCGCGTGTGGGGTGGATCGCCATGGCACATCAATGAGCATGCTGTGGTGCTCGCTGAATTTGAGGAACATATGAGACTGGATGAGGTTAAGTTCGACAAGCTCCAAGTCTGGGCGAGGGTTGTGAATCTCCCCTACAATTTACGAGATGAATCGTGGTGGGCGCCGATTGCAAAGCAGATGGATAAAAACGCCCAGTCAATTAGTTTTGATCACACTGGTGGTTTTTTGCGAGCTCGGATTACCATTGATGTCGCGAAGCCTTTGAGGAGGTGGATCCTCATTGATTCTGTCAGGAGGAAGCAAGTGGATATGTATGACATACAATATGAACAAGTCCCATATTTTTGCTTCTCATGCGGCAGGTTGGGACACTCGGATCCGTATTGCCCAACACCGGGGATCGCGAGATGAGAAGGGTGAACTCCCTTTTGGATCTAAGCTGCGGGCACCAGAAGACTATCGCAAGCAGGCGTCGTCAGAAAACTGTTGGAAATATGCTCTAGAGGCAATAATAAAAGAGTTATTATTATATTTCCTTGTTCATGATAATCGTTTATTATCCATGCTATAATTGTATTGATTGGAAACTTAAATACATGTGTGGATAAATAGACAAACTTTGTGTCCCTAGTAAGCCTCTTCAGGACTAGCTCGTTGATCAAAGATGACCATGGTTTCCAGGTCATAGACATGAGTTGTCATTTGATAACGGGATCACATCATTAGGAGAATGATGTGATGGACGAGACCCAAACGTTAAACATAGCTTTTTGATCGTATCAGTTATCGCTATAGTTTTCTGCATGTCAAGTATAAGTTCCTATGACCATGAGATCATGTAACTCACTGACACCGTAGGAGTGCTTTGTGTGTGCCAAACGTCGCAACATAACTGGGTGACTATAAAGGTACTCTACAGGTATCTCCGAAGGTGTCTGTTGAGTTGACATGGATCGAGACTGGGATTTGTCACTCCGTATGACGGAGAGGTATCTCCGGGCCCACTCGGTAATACGTCATCTCAATGAGCTCAAAGTGACTAGGTAGTTAGTCACGGGATTATGTATTACGGAACGAGTAAAGAGACTTGCCGGTAACGAGATTGAACTAGGTATAGAGATACCGACGATCGAATCTCGGGCAAGTAACATACCGACGAGACAAAGGGAACTGTATACGGGATTGCCTGAATCCTTGACATCGTGGTTCATCCGATGAGATCATCGAGGAACGTGTAGGAACCAATATGGGTATCCAGATCCCGCTATTGGTTATTGACCTGGGAGTGTCTCGGTCATGTCTGCATAGTTTCCGAACCCGTAGGGTCTACACACTTAAGGTTCGGTGACGCTAGGGTTGTTAGTGAGAACAGTGCATGGTGACCGAAGGTTGTTCGGAGTCCCGGATGAGATCCCGGACATGACGAGGGTCTCCGGAATGGTCCGGGGACGAAGATTGATATATAGGATGAGAGTTATCGGAGTCCGGAAGTGTTCCGGGGAGCATCGGGGAGTCGTCGGATGACCGAAAGGGGTTTCGGGGGTCCCGGCAAGTGTTGCGGGCCCTATGGGCCATAAGTGGGAGACGCAACAGCCCTCATGGGGCTGTGCGCCCCCCCTTGGGCCCTCTCCACCTGCGCCAAGGGGGCTGGGCCCCCCTAGGGCTGCCGCACCCCTAGCTTGGGGGGCAAGGCGCCTGGGGGGGGGGAACCCTAGCCCTGGCCGCAGCCCTGGCCGCCGCCCCCCCCCCCATCTGCCCTGGCCGCCGCCCCCTAGGGGGAACCCTAGGGGCGCCCCCTCCCCTCTCTCCCTCCTATATAAAGAGAGGCAGAGGGTGGGCAGCCACACACGTTCGTGCCTCGGCGCTGCCCTCCCTCTCCCACAAACATCTTCGTCAATTCCGCAGTGCTTGGCGAAGCCCTGCTGGAATTCCTCCACCACCATCTCCACCACGCCGTCGTGCTGCTGGTTTCTCCATCAACCTCTCCTTCCCCCTTGCTGGATCAAGAAGGAGGAGACGTCCCCGAGCTGTACGTGTGAAGAACGCGGAGGCACCGTCCGTTCGGTGCTAGGATCTTCGGCGATCTGAATCGCGGCGAGTACGACTCCATCAACCGCGTTCTTGAACGCTTCCGCTTAGCGATATACAAGGGTATGTGGATCCAACTCTCCCCTCGTAGATGCATCTCCTAGATTGATCTTGGTGAACGTAGGAAAATTTTTTGTTTCCCATGCAACGTTCACCAACAGTGGCATCATGAGCCAGGTTCTTGCGTAGATGCTTTCACGAGTAGAACACAAAGGGGTTTGTGGGCGTTGATGTTTAGATTGCTTCCCTCCTTGGTCTTTCTTGATTCAGCGGTATTATGGGATGAAGCGGCCCGGACCAACTTTACATGTCCACGTACATGAGACCGGTTCCATCGACAGACATGCGACTTTTGTTGCATAAGATGGCTGGCGGGTGTCTGTCTCTCCTATCTTAGTTGAATCGGAATAGACAAAGGCGGTCCTTGTAGAAGGTTAAATAGCAACTTGAATATCACCGTTGTGGCTTTGCGTAGGTAAGAAGCGTTCTTGCTAGATACCCATAGCAGCCACGTAAAACATGCAACAACAAATTAGAGGACGTCTAACTTGTTTTTGCAGGGTATGTATGTGATATGATATGGCCAATGACATGATGAGATATATTTGATGTATGAGATGATCATGTTGTAATAGTTAATATCGACTTGCATGTCGATGTATACGGCAACCGGCAAGAGCCATAGGGTTGTCTTTAATTTTTGTATGACCTGCGTGTCAATCATTAAGCGCTATGTAATGCTTTACTTTATCGCTAAACGGTAGCAATAGTAGTAAGAGCATGGTGGGCGCGCGACAACCCCGATGGCGACACGATGATGGAGATCATGATGATAGGGATCATGATGTTACGCCGGTGACGATGGAGATCATGCCGGTGCTTTGGAGATGGAGATCAAAAGCACGAGTTGATGGCCATATCATGTCACTTATGATTTGCATGTGATGTTAATCCTTTTATGCATCTTATTTTGCTTAGGACGACGGTAGCATTATAAGATGATCCCTCACTAAAATTTCAAGATAAAATTGTGTTCCCCCCGAGTGTGCGCCGTTGCGAAGGTTCGTCGTTTCGAGGCACCACGTGATGATCAGGTGTGATAGACTCTACGTTCACATACAACGGGTGCAAGCCAGTTTTGCACATGCAGAACACTCGGGTTAGACTTGACGAGCCTAGCATGTACAGACATGGCCTCGGAACACGGAAGACCGAAAGGTCGAGCATGAGTCATATAGTAGATATGATCAACATGAAGATGTTCACCATTGACACCACCTCATCTCACGTGATGATCGGACTTGGGTTGGTGGATTTGGATCATGCCACGCTCGAATGACCAGAGGGATGTCAATTTGAGTGGGAGTTATAAGTAATTTGATTAGTTAAAAACTCACTTATCATGAACAATAGTCTAAGATGTCTTTGCAAATCTTTTGTTGTAGATGGCTCGCGTAGTAGCTCCCCTGAATTTTAATGCGTTCCTAGAGAAAACTAAGCTGAAAGATGATGGGAGCAACTTTGTGGACTGGCTCCGCAATCTGAGGATCATCCTCACAGCTGCCCAAAAGGTTTATGTCCTAAGTGCACCGCTAGGTGAACCCCCCGCTCCGGCCTCTGTGGACGTTATGAACGCCTGGCAGACGCGTTCGGATGACTACTCAGTAGTGCAGTGTGCCATGTTGTATAGCTTGGAAGGAGGACTTCAAAGGCGTTTTGAACGTCATGGAGCATATGAGATGTTCCAGGAGTTGAAGTTCATCTTTGAAAAGAATGCCAAGATCGAGAGGTATGAGACCACCGATAAATTCTTTGCTTGCAAGATGGAGGAGAATTCGTCTGTCAGTGAGCACTTGCTGAAGATGTCTGGGTACTATACCCGCATAGCTGATCTGGGACTTGTGTTCCCGGAGGAGGCTATCATTGACAGAATTCTCCAGTCACTCCCACCTAGCTATAAGAGCTTCGTGCAGCAGTATAACATGCAAGGGATGAACAAATCCATCGCCGAGCTGTTTTCAATGCTGAAAGTCGCTGAGGCAGACATCCAGAAGGAGTATCAAGTGTTGATGGTCAATAAAACTACCAGTTTCAAGAAAAATGGCAAGGGCAAGAAGGGTAACTCTAAGAAGGGTGGCAAGGCAGTTGCTCATCCAATGAAGAAACCCAAGGCTGGGCCCAAGCCAGAGACTGAGTGTTTCTATTCCAAGGGGAACGGCCACTGGAAGCGGAACTGCCCCAAGTATCTGGCAGACAAGAAGGGGGCCAACAACAACAACAAGCAAGGTATATGTGATATACATGTTATTGATGTGTACCTTACCAACTCTCGTTGTAGTGCCTGGGTATTTGATACCGGTTCGGTTGCTCACATTTGCAACTCTAAACAGGAACTACGGAATAAACGGAGGCTGGCGAAGGACGAAGTGACGATGCGCGTGGGGAATGGTTCCAAGGTTGATGTGATCGCCGTCGGCACGCTCGCTCTTCGATTACCATCGGGATTAGTTATGAACCTGAATAATTGTTATTTAGTGCCTGCGTTGAGCATGAACATTATATCTGGATCTTGTTTAATGCGAGACGGTTACTCATTTAAATCAGAGAATAAAGGTTGTTCTATTTATATGGGTAATATCTTTTATGGTCATGCACCCGAAGTAGGGGGTTTATTCTTATTGAATCTCGATAGTGATAATACACATGTTCATAACATTGATGCCAAAAGATGTAGAGTTGATAACGATAGTACCACTTTCTTGTGGCACTGCCGTCTGGGTCATATCAGCGTGAAACGCATGAGGAAGCTCCATGCTGATGGACTTTTGGAGTCTCTTGATTTTGAATCACTTGACACATGCGAGCCGTGCCTCATGGGCAAGATGACTAAGACCCCGTTTTCAGGAACAATGGAACGGGCAAGTGACTTATTGGAAATCATACATACTGATGTGTGTGGCCCGATGAGTGTCACGGCGCACGGTGGATATCGTTACTTTCTCACCTTCACTGACGACTTAAGTAGATATGGGTATATTTACTTGATGAAGCATAAGTCTGAAACGTTTGAAAAGTTCAAGCAATTTTAGAGTGAAGTTGAGAATCATCGTAACAAGAAGATCAAGTTCCTACGATCTGATCGAGGGGGAGAGTATCTGAGTTATGAGTTTGGCAATCACTTAAGAAAATGTGGAATTGTTTCACAGTTGACGCCACCTGGAACACCACAGCGTAATGGTGTGTCCGAACGTCGTAATCGAACCCTATTAGATATGGTGCGTTCTATGATGTCTCTTGCCGATTTGCCACTATCATTCTGGGGATATGCGTTAGAGACAGCTGCATTCACTTTAAATAGGGCTCCATCTAAGTCCGTTGAGACAACATCGTATGAACTATGGTTTGGTAAGAAACCTAAGTTGTCTTTTCTCAAAGTTTGGGGTTGCGATGCTTATGTCAAAAGGCTTCAGCCAGAAAAGCTCGAACCCAAAGCGGACAAATGTGTCTTCATAGGATACCCAAAAGAGACGGTTGGGTACACCTTCTATCTCAGATCCGAGGGCAAAGTGTTTGTCGCTAAGAACGGGTCCTTTCTCGAGAAAGAGTTTCTCTCGAAAGAATTGAGTGGGAGGAAGGTAGAACTTGATGAGGTTATTGAACCTCTGCTTCAACCAGAGAGTTGCACAGCACAGAAAGATGTTTTTGTGGAGCCTGCAGCGGTTGAAGAGGAAGCCAATGATGATGATCAAGAAGCTTCTGATCAAGTTACTACCGAACCTCGTAGGTCGACAAGGGTACGCACTGCACCTGAGTGGTATGGCAACCCTGTCTTGGAGGTCATGTTGTTGGACAACAGTGAACCTACGAGCTATGGAGAAGCGATGGTGGGCCCGGATTCCGACAAATGGTTAGAGGCCATGAAATCCGAGATGGGATCCATGTATGAAAACAAAGTATGGACTTTGGAAGTATTACCTGAAGGGCGGAAGGCCATTCAGAATAAATGGATCTTTAAGAAGAAGACGGACGCTGACGGCAATGTCACTGTGTATAAAGCTCGACTTGTGGCAAAGGGTTTTTCACAAGTTCAAGGAGTTGACTACGATGAGACTTTCTCACCCGTAGCGATGCTTAAATCCGTCCGAATCATGTTAGCAATAGCTGCGTATTTCGATTATGAAATTTGGCAGATGGATGTCAAAACGGCGTTCCTTAACGGTTTTCTTAAGGAAGAGTTGTATATGATACAACCGGAAGGTTTTGTCGATCCAGAGAATGCTGACAAAGTTTGCAAACTCCAGCGTTCCATTTATGGACTGGTGCAAGCGTCTCGGAGTTGGAATCTTCGCTTTGATGAGGTGATCAAAGCGTTTGGGTTTGTACAAGTTTACGGAGAAGCTTGTATTTACAAGAAAGTGAGTGGGAGCTCTATAGCGTTTCTAATATTATATGTGGATGACATATTGCTGATTGGAAACAATATAGAATTTTTGGATAGCGTGAAGGGGTATTTGAACAAGAGTTTTTCGATGAAGGACCTCGGTGAAGCTGCTTTCATATTGGGCATCAAGATCTATAGAGATAGATCGAGACGCTTGATAGGACTTTCACAAAGTACATACCTTGATAAAGTTTTGAAGAAGTTCAAAATGGATCAATCCAAGAAGGGGTTCTTGCCGGTATTGCAAGGTACAAAGTTGAGTAAGACTCAATGCCCAGTGACTGCGGAAGATAGAGAAAAGATGAGTGTCGTCCCCTATGCTTCAGCCATAGGCTCTATCATGTATGCAATGCTGTGCACAAGTGTGACGCCCGAGACTGACGTCCCAGAAGATCCCAGAAGATTCCAGAAGATTCCAGATGTTCCGGGTTGCCCGTGTGTTTCTTTTGCTTGTGTTATTTATTTTTGCATTGCATCATGTCATCATGCCTTCATGTCATATTTTATTTTGCATCTCAACCTAATAAATTGTGTGGACCTTCGGTCCATTTAAATCGAGGGAAGGTGACTTCTCTTTATAACATATAAAAGTCTCTCAATAGTTAGGGAGCTATATAAATAATATTCCATTGCTCCGGAATCACCATAACACACTTGCATAAATTCCCCATTGTCTTTTCACTTCGAGTTTCACCTTAAAAACCTTGTCTTAATTCTTTCCGTTGTTTCGAGGTTCCTCCAAAACCACCCCAACTATTTTATTTTAATTCCTGACATTTTGCGGGTCCAGGGAATTTTACTTCTTGCCCTAACCCCCCTCCTCTTTTTCTTTTTCCTTCTCTTTTGTTTTTCTGCTAAAAAAAATCCGTTAAAGAGCAAGACCTGCTGGGCCGGCATCTTCTCCTCCCAGCCGGCCCAAGTCTCTCTCCTCCAGCCTCTTTCCTCTTGGCCAGGCCTCCCTCAAGGCCCAGCCCGCAGCCAACCTTCCTAACCCTAGCTCAGGCCGAGCGCTTCTCCCTTTCCCTCTATCGACCGCCGCCACCTCTTCCTCTCTCTCGCACGACCCCGCTCCCTCCTCCCTCGTTTCTCCCTCGATCTCTCTTTCTCCCGAGGCCCAGCGCCCGATTTTCCCCTCTCGTCGCCTCGATCTCTCCTCTCCCCGAGCTCAGGTCCCGCATCGCCCGGTCGCCGAATCGTCCCGTGCGCCTCCTCACGAGCGCCCTCCTCCTCTGGCAGGAGCTGGCCTCGCCCAGGCCCTTCGCCTCTCGCGCCCTCGTCCAGGAGCCAGCGCCTGGCTCCTCTCTCCCCCGCCGTCCAGCGCCCCGAGCGCGCCATCCGCAGCACCCCTGCCTGGCGTCCCCTCTGGCCGATTCCCAGCGCCGGGAGGACCCCGCGCCGTGCCCTGCCTCGACGCCTCCTCCTCGCCTCGTCTTCCCGTCTTCCCACCGCGGCCAGGCCAGGGGCCTCTTCCTCGCCGCGACGGCGGCGTCCTTCCCGCTGCACAGCCCGCGGCCAGGAGCCAGGCATCAGCGCCCTCCTGCCGAGCGTCTCGCGTGGCCTCCCTCGTCCGGCGTCCCTCCGATCCAGCAAGGCCGCGTCCTCGCCTCGTCGCCCGTCAAAACCGCTGCTGTTGTTTTTGTTGTATTGCCGTGTCTGCTGCTGTTTTGTTTTTGTTTTCGCCAAGAGCTTCGAACGAGGACCCCGAGCTCCGTGTACAACTACCGTCGCAAGAACGAGTACGCCTACACGACGACCAAGTACGACTACGACCGGGACCGAGACTGGCAAGTACATCTACGGCCGAGTACACCACGACACGATGACGTGAACAACTACATGACCCGACAAGTACCACTACATGTACAAGTACCTCGACGCCCGGAGCACTCGAGAACGACAAGTACCCCTTCGGAAACGAGAACGTCTACGTCCCTCTACGACACGTGTACCACGACTCGCGAGAACGACTTCTTCCCTCTACGGCATGTACCACTACCGTCGCCCCGCGTACCACGACTCGTGTACCACTACTTCCCACGACGACCACGTGAACAACTACGCCTTCTTCCTCTACGTCTCGAACCGCCCCGAAACGCACGCTTCAAAGGTATAACCCCGAGACGTGACCCGTGCATGCTTGTTGTGTTGTATGAAATGTTTCCCGTGTGTGCTCCGTGCCCGTTCCGACCTCTTGTCATGTTCCTCGGTTGCCTCGTCACCGACTCGTGGGAACCCGGTGACGGGATCCACCCACTTTCATCTTGTTCGACTTGCTCACGTCGATTCTACCTTTTGCACCGGACTCTCAACGAGTTACCGGAACCGAGATGTTGCTTTGCATCATTTTCGGATCGTTGCCGTGGCACCTTTCCATTCCACCACGGTGACAATACTTCATATCATCTTCTTGTCAACCTTTTTAATAACTTGCATAAAAACTTGTTCATGTCATCCGCATCATGTTAACAACATTAATATGTGTGTTTGTTGTTTGCTTATAATTATTAAACATGCTCATGAGGATTTTCCGGATATGTTGTTGTTATTTTCCGGCCTCATTTAAATTGCCTAGTTAGTTTACTTATGCTACACCTCTTGCCATGTTAAAAACTTTTAATCTTGTCTTGTAAATAATGAGAGTCAACTAAATAATAAAATGCGGTGTTTCGTCAATATGCAACTCGTTGCATATTGAGCTCCACTTAACTTGTAGTATTTGTTTGTGCACCTGCCATGCCTTGCATATTTAAACCGGACATGCATCATACTTGGATGTGCATCGTATGCCATGCTTATGCTTGGGTGTTTACCGTGTTGTTTCTTTCTTTCCGGTTGCTTCTCTTGTTAGCTTCGGTTTCGTTCCGGAGTTGTGAGGTTTCGCTCGACTGTGTTGCTCCGTCTTCTTCTTGGACCCGTTCTTCTTCCTTGTGGAATCCCAGGCAAGATGACCGAACCCGGATATCATTACTATTTTTGCCTATTGCTAGAAGTCTCGATCTATAGTTATGCCTCGATGCACATGTCTTTCTTGTCAGCCTCCTACTTGTAACCAATTGCCATGTTTAACCACCCTACCTATGCAAACCTTTGCTTGGCTAAGTACGCTTCGCTCAGCCCTTCTTATAGCATTGTTAGTTGCAGGTGAAGATTGAAGATGCTTGCTTCATGTTGAAGTTTGGTTGGGTTATATCACACTATATAAATGCTTAAAATGAAATCATCTATATACTGGCAGGGTGGAAGGCTAAGCCTTTTGCTTGGTGTTTTGTTCCACTCATGCCGTTAGGAACCGTATAAACCGGTGTTATGTTCCTTGATTATGCGTTCCTAACACGGTTGGGGTGTATGGGACCCCCTTGATAAACCGCTAAGTGCTAAGTCTTTTCCAGCAAGTCCCAACATTTGGTACTATTTGCTTCATAATAACAACTTAATTAATTAATTAAATTTGCATAGGGGGTCGCTCCCTCGAGGATCCTTTATTTCTACATAACAGGGGGGGCCAGTGCCGATGGTGTTGGTCCCAAACGGGGGTCCTGCGGGAACCACCACGGGGAAACTCGAGGTTTGGGTCCTGTAGCATCGCCCATCCGGTCGTGTCCTGAGACTTAGATACACGCGGCTACTATCAGGGTGTCGACACGCCGGGAGGATTTGCTGGATTAGCCTTACCTTAGTTCGGTTTAACTCGAGCACGGGATTCCGAGAATACTCGGGTCTTCCCACCTATGGAGTTGCGACTCCGCGGATCGTGGGCTTGTGATGGGCCAAGTTGGAACACCCCTGCAGGGTTTGAACTTTCGAAAGCCGTGCCCGCGGTTATGTGGCAGATGGGAGCTTGTTAATTCCGGTTGTAGATAACTTGACACAATGTTTCAATACACTACCAGCGTGTGTACCGTGACTGTCAATTTCCGATTAGGGATTCGGGAGTTGAACACGGTGGGGTTATGTTTGACCGGTTTTTAGTTAGGATCACTTCGTGATCATCTTTCGACCGATGCTCTTCTCTTCTCGCTCTCTATTACGTAAGTTAGTGCTAGTTGCTGCTGCAGACTCTTATTTGTTCCTTCACCTCTCGTTCTTTCTTCAGCCTTGTCCTCACCCAAGGCTTAAATAGTCTTGTTACCCGGGAACGGGATTGCTGAGTCCTCTGTGGCTCACAGTTACTTCACCACACCAGATGCAGGTTCAGCCGAGTTCGATGCAGGAGCTGGTTCAGTGCTTCACCAGGAGCTCGTTGAAGTTTGTGGCCGTTTGCTTGTGACGTTTCGATGTTCAGTAGTGGTTTCTACTAGGATTCGATCCTGACCTGTGGCTTTATGTTGTTTTGGTATCTTTCTTTTGGTTCTTCACCCGTAGTCGGGTTGTGATGTTTTGAATGATGATTGCTTATGTAATGTATTGTGTGAAGTGGCGAGTGTAAGCCAACTATCTCCTTTTGCATTTTAATCCCTCTTTTACATGAGTCGTGCAAAGATACCAAACTTGAGATCATTCTAGGATGGATTTATGCCTTTAAGTCGTGCCTCGACACGTAGGAGGTATAACTCCATCCTGGGCATTACAAGTTGGTATTCAGAGCCTTCTCCGACCTAGAAGCCCCCACTGATTGATCGAATCGTTGACGGTTGAGTCTAGGCACACACTGAAAAAATTTTGAGTCCTATATTATATCGGAGAGTAGGATTTCTTTGCTTCTCATCTCCTTTCTCTCTGGTGAGGACTCCTGACGATTACTCTTTTCTCTTCTACTTTCAAAAATTGCACCAAATTTTTTTTAGGATCCCGCGAGTATTCTGGGATTGTTTCGATGTTCTTGTGACAAGGATATTGTTCCCGATGCCTCCTGTTACCGAGGAGTTGAGCTTCGGGGTATCATTGACACAAGCATATCGCGGCAGTACTAAATACTTAAGACGGCCGACATCGAAAATCTCTCCTATACGGCCAGTGGCAAGATAACCCCGACATCACCCAGTACTGGGGAGGTAGTTCGAGAGTATTGCCATAGCTTGTTATAGTGGATGCTTTTCGAAGGTCCGAGGTAAGCAGTTTCCGAGAAAGACTGGTTATGTGTTGAAGGATGGATACACCTGGATGTAGGTTTAGAGTTGATTGCGCGGTGCTTCCCGTGTATCCCCAACACCTGATTGCATAACTGGAAACTTTCGGAAATCTATAGGTGGGTTCATCAAGTAGTTCTAGGCATTCTTCCAACGGATGCTCGATATGAAGTTTGGGGTTCTACACTGAGTGAAGTGGTTTTATGGACTTGTTCTGATCGGGAGTTGCATCTTAAAGGGTCCTTGGCTATGCTGATCCGGGGATTGCAAAACCCTTTTGTAACACGTTCCATGAGCTTTCAGCACGAAGATGTCAAACGAAGCTTCTATCTTGTATTTGTTCTATCTGTTCCTTGTTCCTTTTTATTTTCTTTGTGTTCTCCAAGTGGCTTCTCGTCGAGTTGATGTACCTGCGGAATTCATTCGTTCAATCCTCTGTTCGAATGATATTGTGAAGATGATGCTGCATATCTATCCTTTGTTTTGTTTTGATTCTGGTATTCGAGTTGCTTCGATGTCAAATGTTGATTCCATACCTTTCCTAATCGGTATTCTCATATTGATATGGGAGTGCTAGTCCTTCTTAACCATCGAGATCTTCATGTTAATTCTTTTCAACCGGTGTCCTTTTGGTTCATCTCAAGTTGTCCTTGTTTTCCCCACCCTCCCACCCTTCTTCTTCTTGGAGCCAGCAATTCTTAAATGAAATATCCATTTTATTAATGTGATGTTTCTTCTTTCTTTTCCTTCAATGTTCTTATCCGGTGATTATCGTGAAGATGCTCAAGAGCTTCAAGTTTATCATTCTTTTGTTCTCTAATTCTTCCGGTGGATGTAATTCAAGATTTCGGTGTTGATCTTATCCTTTTCCTCTTTTCACAATGCTTTCTTATTCCGGTGCACTAATTAATCATTATCCTCTTGTTATTCTTATCCGGAGTGCTGAAGATTCATAATTCCTTTCTTAACCCGTTCAAGCTATTTTGAGATTGCTATCTTACTCAAGTCATTTAATTCAACCGGTGCAATATCTCTTAAGCAATCTTTTCCAACGGTGTTTTCTTTAGTGGGCCCTAACCCACAGGTCTTTTCCCAGGATCTTACCTGACTCTTCTAATTTTTCCGGAGTTATACTCAAATTCTTTCAAAGTGTGACGTAAGAATGATTTCCATCAGTCACATGCCTTCTCCAAGCTTGTTTTCAATTATTTCCATCTTTAGCTCCACCTTCCTCTTGTCATTCGTCCGGACAATCTCGAAATTCTTCATGGCATTTCTCGTCTTCATTCTCAACATTTGAAGACCGGAGAAGTGTTTCTCTTAAATCTTGGTCTCTTCTCTCAAGAGTTGTGGTTCTACCTTCTTGCCATCCTCATTATCGTTTGATTGTGATGAATTCTTTTATGCCATCCGAAGCATTTCATGGATTTTTTTTCTTTGTGATCCTCCGAAGGACATCATTTCAGAATATTTCTTCGTTCTCAGTTTTCAACTTCAACCTCCACATATTCTTCATTGATGCCTCTTCGTTCGTCTCCATATTCTTACGGTGGTTCATTCAAGTTTACTCTTCCGTTGTTATCGTTTTAATTCATTTGTTCTTTTCATAATCCTACCGGTGGTTCGTTGAAGTTTTACCCAAGCTTGTGCTAGTTCTCTCTTAATCCTTTCAAATGAGAATAAGTAGTATGCCAAATCCTTTGGTTGTCATCAATTTAAATTGGTGAAGGATATGCATGACATAATTCTTATTCTTACTCCGTCAAGGTGTTTTAATTCTTTTGTCTGGAGCTTGTTCATCATATCATATCCTTGGTTCTAAGTTGTCCATCTTGTTTTTCGGAGCTCCAAGCTATTTCAATGATATCATTTCAACTTCATCTAATTCATCGCAGGCCTTGAGTCTTATTCTTTTCTTCTTTCACTTCCATGCTTTCTTTACCGGAGTTCTCATGGTGGTTCATCATCATTTAATTCATCCTTAAAGTCTTCATCAAGATTCTTGTTGGAGCTCAAGCAGTCTTCATCATGCTTCCAAGTGCAATCCTTTCTACCTTTTCTTTTTAGATGGTGTTATGTCATTCTTGACAATTCCTTCATGTTCATGATTCACGAGTTTTCAAGAATGAGATATTTAAAACCATCATTTCTTCTCTTTAGGAGATCCTTTCAACCCCTCTTTTATTTCATTGGAGTTATCTTGGGTTATAATTCACCTAAAAGCTTTCCCTAAGGATTGTTGATATTATGGTGCTTATTAATGACCCAAGTTCTTCTTTTATCATTCCGGTGAAATAAGTTTTTCGTCTCCTTGTTGCTCTCAATCAAATCAATTGTTTTTGTCAGTGGCTGGTTATCACCGTATAATTTTGATGTTTTCCATAAGCCCACATCAAGCTTATTCTTTTGTTGTTGAAATTCCAACAACTATATTCAACCCTTCTTCGTAAGGATGCTCTTTCAAATCCAATTTGAGAGAAGTTGTCATTTTTCTTCTCCATTCATTTCTTTCTTTGATTATAGGCTATTCTTTCATTCCGGAGGTGTTGTGTTGTTGTTTTCTTTAACAATCATCTCGTTTTATCGAGTTCATGTTCTTTCCCTTGCTTATCTTTTAACCGGAGTGTTGTATTATTCATTCTAGTTCCATCATCTATCTAGTTTTGCCTATCTTTTAACCGGAGTGCTGTCTCAATCTTTCTTACCCCTTGGCCATTCTTTTATTCGTTCAGAGACTGTGTGTTGTTGCTTTCATCAAGTATCACTCCATCTTCTCTAGTTTTTGTTCAATTCCTTCTTTTTTCAGACGGAGTGCTGTCCAAATTCTGTCATTCTTATTCCTTGGCTATACCGTTGCGGTTTCATATTCTTTTGGTTCCTAAGCTCTTGTTTCATGTCTTTCAACCTTCAAGGTTCTCATAGTGCTCTTTGTTCCTCTTTTGTAACGGAGTGTTTCATCTTCGTTCATCTCCGTTGTATTCTTTCTTTCAACTTGTTCAACCTCTCAAGGTTCCTGGTTTCACTCGTTTCTCGAAGAAGCAACTTTGTTTTACCTCTTCCTCTTCCGTTTTTACCCGGTGATATCTCTAGGATCTCGGGTCGAGATCCTCTGTTAGTGTGGGAGAGTTGTGACGCCCGAGACTGACGTCCCAGAAGATCCCAGAAGATTCCAGAAGATTCCAGATGTTCCGGGTTGCCCGTGTGTTTCTTTTGCTTGTGTTATTTATTTTTGCATTGCATCATGTCATCATGCCTTCATGTCATATTTTATTTTGCATCTCAACCTAATAAATTGTGTGGACCTTCGGTCCATTTAAATCGAGGGAAGGTGACTTCTCTTTATAACATATAAAAGTCTCTCAATAGTTAGGGAGCTATATAAATAATATTCCATTGCTCCGGAATCACCATAACACACTTGCATAAATTCCCCATTGTCTTTTCACTTCGAGTTTCACCTTAAAAACCTTGTCTTAATTCTTTCCGTTGTTTCGAGGTTCCTCCAAAACCACCCCAACTATTTTATTTTAATTCCTGACATTTTGCGGGTCCAGGGAATTTTACTTCTTGCCCTAACCCCCCTCCTCTTTTTCTTTTTCCTTCTCTTTTGTTTTTCTGCTAAAAAAAATCAGTTAAAGAGCAAGACCTGCTGGGCCGGCATCTTCTCCTCCCAGCCGGCCCAAGTCTCTCTCCTCCAGCCTCTTTCCTCTTGGCCAGGCCTCCCTCAAGGCCCAGCCCGCAGCCAACCTTCCTAACCCTAGCTCAGGCCGAGCGCTTCTCCCTTTCCCTCTATCGACCGCCGCCACCTCTTCCTCTCTCTCGCACGACCCCGCTCCCTCCTCCCTCGTTTCTCCCTCGATCTCTCTTTCTCCCGAGGCCCAGCGCCCGATTTTTCCCTCTCGTCGCCTCGATCTCTCCTCTCCCCGAGCTCAGGTCCCGCATCGCCCGGTCGCCGAATCGTCCCGTGCGCCTCCTCACGAGCGCCCTCCTCCTCTGGCAGGAGCTGGCCTCGCCCAGGCCCTTCGCCTCTCGCGCCCTCGTCCAGGAGCCAGCGCCTGGCTCCTCTCTCCCCCGCCGTCCAGCGCCCCGAGCGCGCCATCCGCAGCACCCCTGCCTGGCGTCCCCTCTGGCCGATTCCCAGCGCCGGGAGGACCCCGCGCCGTGCCCTGCCTCGACGCCTCCTCCTCGCCTCGTCTTCCCGTCTTCCCGCCGCGGCCAGGCCAGGGGCCTCTTCCTCGCCGCGACGGCGGCGTCCTTCCCGCTGCACAGCCCGCGGCCAGGAGCCAGGCATCAGCGCCCTCCTGCCGAGCGTCTCGCGTGGCCTCCCTCGTCCGGCGTCCCTCCGATCCAGCAAGGCCGCGTCCTCGCCTCGTCGCCCGTCAAAACCGCTGCTGTTGTTTTTGTTGTATTGCCATGTCTGCTGCTGTTTTGTTTTTGTTTTCGCCAAGAGCTTCGAACGAGGACCCCGAGCTCCGTGTACAACTACCGTCGCAAGAACGAGTACGCCTACACGACGACCAAGTACGACTACGACCGGGACCGAGACTGGCAAGTACATCTACGGCCGAGTACACCACGACACGATGACGTGAACAACTACATGACCCGACAAGTACCACTACATGTACAAGTACCTCGACGCCCGGAGCACTCGAGAACGACAAGTACCCCTTCGGAAACGAGAACGTCTACGTCCCTCTACGACACGTGTACCACGACTCGCGAGAACGACTTCTTCCCTCTACGGCATGTACCACTACCGTCGCCCCGCGTACCACGACTCGTGTACCACTACTTCCCACGACGACCACGAGAACAACTACGCCTTCTTCCTCTACGTCTCGAACCGCCCCGAAACGCACGCTTCAAAGGTATAACCCCGAGACGTGACCCGTGCATGCTTGTTGTGTTGTATGAAATGTTTCCCGTGTGTGCTCCGTGCCCGTTCCGACCTCTTGTCATGTTCCTCGGTTGCCTCGTCACCGACTCGTGGGAACCCGGTGACGGGATCCACCCACTTTCATCTTGTTCGACTTGCTCACGTCGATTCTACCTTTTGCACCGGACTCTCAACGAGTTACCGGAACCGAGATGTTGCTTTGCATCATTTTCGGATCGTTGCCGTGGCACCTTTCCATTCCACCACGGTGACAATACTTCATATCATCTTCTTGTCAACCTTTTTAATAACTTGCATAAAAACTTGTTCATGTCATCCGCATCATGTTAACAACATTAATATGTGTGTTTGTTGTTTGCTTATAATTATTAAACATGCTCATGAGGATTTTCCGGATATGTTGTTGTTATTTTTCGGCCTCATTTAAATTGCCTAGTTAGTTTACTTATGCTACACCTCTTGCCATGTTAAAAACATTTAATCTTGTCTTGTAAATAATGAGAGTCAACTAAATAATAAAATGTGGTGTTTCGTCAATATGCAACTCGTTGCATATTGAGCTCCACTTAACTTGTAGTATTTGTTTGTGCACCTGCCATGCCTTGCATATTTAAACCGGACATGCATCATACTTGGATGTGCATCGTATGCCATGCTTATGCTTGGGTGTTTACCGTGTTGTTTCTTTCTTTCCGGTTGCTTCTCTTGTTAGCTTCGGTTTCGTTCCGGAGTTGTGAGGTTTCGCTCGACTGTGTTGCTCCGTCTTCTTCTTGGACCCGTTCTTCTTCCTTGTGGAATCCCAGGCAAGATGACCGAACCCGGATATCATTACTATTTTTGCCTATTGCTAGAAGTCTCGATCTATAGTTATGCCTCGATGCCCATGTCTTTCTTGTCAGCCTCCTACTTGTAACCAATTGCCATGTTTAACCACCCTACCTATGCAAACCTTTGCTTGGCTAAGTACGCTTCGCTCAGCCCTTCTTATAGCATTGTTAGTTGTAGGTGAAGATTGAAGATGCTTGCTTCATGTTGAAGTTTGGTTGGGTTATATCACACTATATAAATGCTTAAAATGAAATCATCTATATACTGGCAGGGTGGAAGGCTAAGCCTTTTGCTTGGTGTTTTGTTCCACTCATGCCGTTAGGAACCGTATAAACCGGTGTTATGTTCCTTGATTATGCGTTCCTAACACGGTTGGGGTGTATGGGACCCCCTTGATAAACCGCTAAGTGCTAAGTCTTTTCCAGCAAGTCCCAACATTTGGTACTATTTGCCTCATAATAACAACTTAATTAATTAATTAAATTTGCATAGGGGGTCGCTCCCTCGAGGATCCTTTATTTCTACATAACAGGGGGGGCCAGTGCCGATGGTGTTGGTCCCAAACGGGGGTCCTGCGGGAACCACCACGGGGAAACTCGAGGTTTGGGTCCTGTAGCATCGCCCATCCGGTCGTGTCCTGAGACTTAGATACGCGCGGCTACTATCAGGGTGTCGACACGCCGGGAGGATTTGCTGGATTAGCCTTACCTTAGTTCGGTTTAACTCGAGCACGGGATTCCGAGAATACTCGGGTCTTCCCACCTATGGAGTTGCGACTCCGCGGATCGTGGGCTTGTGATGGGCCAAGTTGGAACACCCCTGCAGGGTTTGAACTTTCGAAAGCCGTGCCCGCGGTTATGTGGCAGATGGGAGCTTGTTAATTCCGGTTGTAGATAACTTGACACAATGTTTCAATACACTACCAGCGTGTGTACCGTGACTGTCAATTTCCGATTAGGGATTCGGGAGTTGAACACGGTGGGGTTATGTTTGACCGGTTTTTAGTTAGGATCACTTCGTGATCATCTTTCGACCGATGCTCTTCTCTTCTCGCTCTCTATTACGTAAGTTAGTGCTAGTTGCTGCTGCAGACTCTTATTTGTTCCTTCACCTCTCGTTCTTTCTTCAGCCTTGTCCTCACCCAAGGCTTAAATAGTCTTGTTACCCGGGAACGGGATTGCTGAGTCCTCTGTGGCTCACAGTTACTTCACCACACCAGATGCAGGTTCAGCCGAGTTCGATGCAGGAGCTGGTTCAGTGCTTCACCAGGAGCTCGTTGAAGTTTGTGGCCGTTTGCTTGTGACGTTTCGATGTTCAGTAGTGGTTTCTACTAGGATTCGATCCTGACCTGTGGCTTTATGTTGTTTTGGTATCTTTCTTTTGGTTCTTCACCCGTAGTCGGGTTGTGATGTTTTGAATGATGATTGCTTATGTAATGTATTGTGTGAAGTGGCGAGTGTAAGCCAACTATCTCCTTTTGCATTTTAATCCCTCTTTTACATGAGTCGTGCAAAGATACCAAACTTGAGATCATTCTAGGATGGATTTATGCCTTTAAGTCGTGCCTCGACACGTAGGAGGTATAACTCCATCCTGGGCATTACAACAAGACCAGATGTCAGCCTTGCCATAAGTATGGCCGGAAGGTTTCAAAGTAATCCTGGTATGGATCACTGGACAGCGGTCAAGAATATCCTAAAGTACCTGAAAAGGACTAAGGAGATGTTTCTCGTTTATGGAGGTGATCAAGAGCTCGTCGTAAAGGGTTACGTCGATGCAAGCTTTGACACTGATCCGGATGACTCTAAGTCTCAAACCGGATACGTATATATTCTCAACGGGGGAGCGGTAAGCTGGTGCAGTTCCAAGCAAAGCGTGGTAGCCGATTCTACATGCGAAGCGGAGTACATAGCTGCCTCGGAGGCGGCAAAGGAAGGTGTCTGGATGAAGGAGTTCATGACAGATCTTGGAGTTGTGCCTAGTGCATTGAACCCAATGACTCTATTTTGTGACAACACTGGTGCCATTGCTCTAGCCAAGGAACCAAGGTTTCACAAGAGGACCAGACACATAAAGCGACGCTTCAATTCCATCCGCGATTCAGTCAAGGAGGAGGACATAAGCATTTGCAAAGTACACACGGATTTGAATGTTGCAGATCCGTTGACTAAGCCTCTTCCATGGGCTAAGCATGATCAACACCAAGACTCTATGGGTGTTAGATTCATTACCTTGTAATGCTAGATTATTGACTCTAGTGCAAGTGGGAGACTGTTGGAAATATGCCCTAGAGGCAATAATAAAAGAGTTATTATTATATTTCCTTGTTCATGATAATCGTTTATTATCCATGCTATAATTGTATTGATTGGAAACTTAAATACATGTGTGGATAAATAGACAAACTTTGTGTCCCTAGTAAGCCTCTTCAGGACTAGCTCGTTGATCAAAGATGACCACGGTTTCCAGGTCATAGACATGAGTTGTCATTTGATAACGGGATCACATCATTAGGAGAATGATGTGATGGACGAGACCCAAACGTTAAACATAGCTTTTTGATCGTATCAGTTATCGCTATAGTTTTCTGCATGTCAAGTATAAGTTCCTATGACCATGAGATCATGTAACTCACTGACACCGTAGGAGTGCTTTGTGTGTGCCAAACGTTGCAACATAACTGGGTGACTATAAAGGTACTCTACAGGTATCTCCGAAGGTGTCTGTTGAGTTGACATGGATCGAGACTGGGATTTGTCACTCCGTATGACGGAGAGGTATCTCCGGGCCCACTCGGTAATACGTCATCTCAATGAGCTCAAAGTGACTAGGTAGTTAGTCACGGGATTATGTATTACGGAACGAGTAAAGAGACTTGCCGGTAACGAGATTGAACTAGGTATAGAGATACCGACGATCGAATCTCGGGCAAGTAACATACCGACGAGACAAAGGGAACTGTATACGGGATTGCCTGAATCCTTGACATCGTGGTTCATCCGATGAGATCATCGAGGAACGTGTAGGAACCAATATGGGTATCCAGATCCCGCTATTGGTTATTGACCTGGGAGTGTCTCGGTCATGTCTGCATAGTTTCCGAACCCGCAGGGTCTACACACTTAAGGTTCGGTGACGCTAGGGTTGTTAGTGAGAACAGTGCATGGTGACCGAAGGTTGTTCGGAGTCCCGGATGAGATCCCGGACATGACGAGGGTCTCCGGAATGGTCCGGGGACGAAGATTGATATATAGGATGAGAGTTATCGGAGTCCGGAAGTGTTCCGGGGAGCATCGGGGAGTCGTCGGATGACCGAAAGGGGTTTCGGGGGTCCCGGCAAGTGTTGCGGGCCCTATGGGCCATAAGTGGGAGACGCAACAGCCCTCATGGGGCTGTGCGCCCCCCCTTGGGCCCTCTCCACCTGCGCCAAGGGGGCTGGGCCCCCCTAGGGCTGCCGCACCCCTAGCTTGGGGGGCAAGGCGCCTGGGGGGGGAAACCCTAGCCCTGGCCGCAGCCCTGGCCGCCGCCCCCCCATCTGCCCTGGCCGCCGCCCCCTAGGGGGAACCCTAGGGGCGCCCCCTCCCCTCTCTCCCCCCTATATAAAGAGAGGCAGAGGGAGGGCAGCCACACACGTTCGTGCCTCGGCGCTGCCCTCCCTCTCCCACAAACATCTTCGTCAATTCCGCAGTGCTTGGCGAAGCCCTGCTGGAATTCCTCCACCACCATCTCCACCACGCCGTCGTGCTGCTGGTTTCTCCATCAACCTCTCCTTCCCCCTTGCTGGATCAAGAAGGAGGAGACGTCCCCGAGCTGTACGTGTGAAGAACGCGGAGGCACCGTCCGTTCGGTGCTAGGATCTTCGGCGATCTGAATCGCGGCGAGTACGACTCCATCAACCGCGTTCTTGAACGCTTCCGCTTAGCGATCTACAAGGGTATGTGGATCCAACTCTCCCCTCGTATATGCATCTCCTAGATTGATCTTGGTGAACGTAGGAAAAATTTTTGTTTCCCATGCAACGTTCACCAACAAAAACTCTTCCAGAGACCATGCTGGGGCCAATAGCAAGCAGGAGACAAGGAATTCTAGCAACAAGAGAGATAAGGGGGAGGAGGTGAACTCCCAAGTGAAGAACAAGCAGCAGCAGAAACGTAAGGATGCATCGAATCATGTCTATAAGCCGGTGACTAAAACCACACTGCTGCTCATCGATGGAGGTGCAGATTCGGGTGTTGATGGTAATACTCTGGCTAGAACTGATGCAACATCAACAAGCCGCGAAGAGGGAGATGACTTTGTTAGGGAATTAAAGAAAAAGAAACCTACACCTGAAAACTCGGCAGAGACCGCGCCGCGGTCCTGCCAGCCCCAATGAGTTGCATCGGCTGGAACTGTCGGGGGCTTGGGAACCCTGAGGCAGTTCGAGAACTTCGCAGCATTGTGAAGTTGGAAGGGTCCGCTCTTCTTTTTGTTATGGAAACAAAAATCAGAGCTAAAAGAGTAGAAGATTTGAAGAGCAGTTTGGGTTTTGCTGGCTGTTTTGCCGTAGACAGTGCATGCCTTAGTGGCGGCATTGGTCTGTTTTGGTCCCGTGATGTGTCGGTTGAACTAAAGAACTACAGTCAACGACACATTGATGTGATGGTTACCAACAAGTTATTGAACTCTCCACCTTGGAGGTTCACGGGTTTTTATGGTGCACCGCAAGCGGAAGAGAGGCACCATAGTTGGAGGTTTTTACGCTCCCTTCATTCTATTCCTCATAATGCATGGCTATGCATGGGGGATTTTAACGAGACTTTATATGGCAGCGAACATTTTAGCCGGAGTGCTCGTCCGGAGCGACAAATGCGAGCGTTCAGAGAGGTGACTGATGATGTCTCCCTCCAGGACTTAGGATGGTCAGGAACTGCATACACATGGGATAATCGTCAGTCTGGAGTGGATAATGTAAAAGCAAGGTTGGATCGAGCATTTGCTAATGAAAGTTTTCAGCAACAGTTTCAGTATATCAGGATTCGGCATCTGTCCTCGGTGGAGTCCGACCACTGTTTTGTTGTTGCAGAAATAAACGAAAAGTTTGAGGCAAGATCTAGGGCCAAGAAACAGTTCAGGTATGAAAATATCTGGCAAACTCATTCGGATTATGATCGGCTCGTCTCCGACACCTGGCGAGGAATCCAACGTGACCCAGGGCTACAAGGTATTGCCTCGGCATTAGGTGATTTGCAAGCAACTTTGGAACCTTGGGGATCCAGAGAGTTTGGGTGTTTGACAAGACGAGTCAGACAACTCCAAAAGAAACTTGATCGGCTTCGTTCCTTGTCCATTGATCGTGGCCCATCAGAGGAGGAACAAAGCACAGTCAAAAAGTTGAAGGAGGCACTACATTTGGAAGAAGTGTGGTACTGCCAGCGGTCATGTGTGCCTTGGCTAAGGGAGGGAGATCGCAATACAGGCTACTTTCAGGCCCAAGCCAGGCAGCGTAAGAGGATGAACAAAATCCAAGGACTTAGACGTTCTGATGGAACGGTTTGTATGGATGAAACCGAGGACAAAGAGGAAGTGCAACAGTTTTACAAAAACTTGTACCAATCAGAAGGGTTCCATGATCCAGGCGAGTTACTAGCTCATGTTCCAACAAAAATCTCAGAAGCTATGAACTCGGAGCTCACTAAACCCTACACCGCGGATGAGGTCAAAACTGCGCTATTCCAGATGGCTCCTTCGAAAGCTCCTGGTGTAGATGGGTTTACGACGGGATTTTATCAGCGGCATTGGGATCTTCTCAGTGGAGACATCACTAATGCAGTTCTGGAATTCTTAAATGGCGGGGAGCTGGCGCCGGGCCTGAATGATACCTCCATTACTATAATCCCAAAGGTAAAACACCCCCAGTCCATTTCTCAGTACCGTCCAATTGCATTATGTCCAATTTTGTATAAGATTGCGAGCAAAGCAATTACGAACCGACTGAGATGCTTAATGGATGAGGTTATCAGTGAAGAACAAAGCGCTTTTGTACCAGGGCGCCTCATTACTGATAATGTGCTTGTGGCATACGAGAGCGTGCACACAATGCGGAGGAGGAAAAAATGGAACATTTTTTCTTGTGCGGTAAAGCTAGATATGATGAAAGCTTACGACCGTGTCGAGTGGCACTACCTTGAAGCAGTTCTAACCAAGCTAGGATTCAGTATTGTGTTTATCAGGTTGATCATGAAATGTGTATCTTCAGTTCGCTTTTCAGTTCGAGTTAATGGTGAGCTCTTGCCGTTCTTTACCCCTTCGAGGGGGCTTCGTCAAGGTGATCCAGCGTCGCCATATCTGTTTCTTCTATGTGCGGAAGGTTTTTCCTCCTTGTTGAAATTCTACAACGGAGGAATTATAGACAGAGGTCTGAAAGTCAGCTATAGATCACCATGGGTCTCTCATTTGCTTTTTGCAGACGACAGTCTCATTTTTATTGATGCAAAAGATCAGAGTGCCCTCAGACTTAATGAGATCTTGAGAATTTATGGAGATGTTTCTGGACAGCAAGTAAATCGGGACAAAAGCTCTATCTTCTTCAGCACAAATACTCCTGACCAGGTGAAGCAAGGCATGAAAACAGCGTTGAATATCCAAGTGGAAGCTTTCAATGAGAAACATTTAGGGCTACCAACGGCTGTGGGTCGCATAACGAGCGGAACTTTCGATCATATCAGTGAAAGATATCGCGGCCATATGCAAGGGTGGTCGGAAAAGCTGCTTGCTTGCGCTGGGCGTGAAACTCTTATTAAGTCCACTGCTCAAGCTATTCCAACTTACCCGATGAGCATGTTTTTGTTCACAAAAAAGGTAAACAAGAGTCTGACCTCTCCAATGGCGAAATATTTTTGGAGCAGCTCTCTTGATAAGAAATCGATGCATTGGTTGTCATGGAAGGAGATGACAAAACCAAAGTGCATGGGCGGAATGGATTTTAGAGACCTACACCTGCTCAATCTTGCCATGCTAGGCAAACATGGGTGGCGGTTCATTACTACCCCTGACTCCTTGTGTGCGAGAGTTATGAAAGGACGATATTTCCCGGATGTGGATTTCATGCACGCGTCCGTTCCGAAATCGGCTTCGGCTACTTGGAGGACGATCATTGTGGGACGAAAGGCTCTAAGTGCGGGGCTGATCGCACGGGTGGGAGATGGCTCTAATATTTCTATGTGGAACCAAAAATGGATACCGGGCACCATCTCCATGGTACCTGTCTCAAGACCAGCTCACACCAGCATCGAGCGAGTTTCTGAGCTCATCGATTCAGATAACTGGTCCTGGAGACAAGATGTTGTTAGGGCAACCTTCATTGCCCCCGATGTGGAAGCCATTCTTAATATCCCTATCCGGCGGGGGGGGGGAGGACTCCTTTGCCTGGGCTTTCGAGAAAGCTGGTAACTACACTGTGAAGATGGCGTACCGAGCTCTTATGACTCAAAACGAGCGACTGGCTCAAGAGGAAGGGACGGCTACCGGGACCACAAGGAACAATCAACAGTTGTGGAAGGCTTTATGGAAGCTCAATGTTATACCTAAAGTACGGGTCTTTTGGTGGAGAGTTCTTCGTGGTATTCTCCCAGATGAAAGTACCCTCAAACATCGTCACATTGCAGTCATAGATCGATGCAAAGTCTGCTTGGCCATGAATGAGGACTTGAAGCACGCATTGATACACTACGCGCATGCGCGTCGCTTCTGGGATGAAGCATATGCGTGGTTTGGGTTGCGGCTACGGCGACTACACCCAGAATCATGGGCGCGGGATATCGTATGTGACACGAGGTTTTCGGCAGATGACCGTGCTAAAATCACAACAATTATGTGGTCAATTTGGCACTCCCGTAATCACATCAAGCATGGGGAAGCTGGGCGAGACCCTGTTGCCACCATCCGATCTACTAAGGAGGCCATCGCGCTCCTGAATCTTCCACGCAAGGCTACTGCAATCTTGCCAGGTTTTGGATGGCGACCACCTGAGGGAGAAGTGGTTAAGATCACCACTGATGGTGCGCTTAACTTTGAGGATGGTCGAAGTGGAGCGGGAGGGGTTGCCCGCTCGGCCGTGGCTCTACTAGGGTCCTGGGGCAAACCTTACACGGGGATCTCGGATCCTCTTATCATCGAAGCATTTTCACTACGAGATGGAGTCATGTTTGCTGCATTAAGGGGACTCTCGCATGTGATCATGGAAGTGGATTTCCTGGAGCTGGTGATGCTCTGGAAAACCCGCCACAATTCCCGCTCAGTTATGGCCCCTATCTTACTGGAAATAGGAGAGCTTAGCATTAATTTTACTTTATTTGATGTTCAACATGTAAACCGGTCGGCAAATCTTCCCGCGCATCTCTGTGCTAAGCATGCTTGCACTTTGAATGTAACGGATTGCTGGCTAGATGATACTCACAGCTTCCTTGTGACCAGTCTACTGGCTGATTGTCCGGGGAATGCTTTTGTTTGAATAAAGCTGTCTGAATTGCCCGCAAAAAAAGTACGAGGTTGGTGTTTTCCCTGACCTAGCCGCCAGGAGCGGCGACCAGGCAGGCGACCAGCCTACCACCGATCTTCACCGGCGAGATCGCTGGTCCCCTCTCCCCCCGTCTCCTGCTCCAGCGGCGGGAGAGAGGGGGACCCCGTTCCTCCGCTCTGTAGTTAGGTTTTGGTTTTGTATGTCGTGGTGTGTCGTTGGGGTGGTGGGTGCGGCGTCCGGGCGAATAAATCTGCCTCAGCTCCACTCCCACACCGACGTTGTTCTTCATGGCGGCGTCTCGGAGTTGATGGCATCGTGTGTTTGCCGATCCTTCAGATCGGTGAAGTTAGGGTTCATGGATGGTGTCGGCGAGGCGGCGGTGGCGACTCCATCAGGTGCGTCTCTCCTTCTGCTCTGTCCCCGTTGTTGCGGTGTTGTCTCTGACGTCATGGTGGAGCAGGGAGGTTTTGTCGTTCGGGAGTACGCGCAGACGGCGGCCTACGCAGTTGACAGCTGGAAGATGGTGCATCCTGTGTTGGGTGTGTGGTTGGAGGCTGACAGTTCTGGTTTTCTCCTTCGACGTTGTAGTCGTGCGGGGATGTCAGGTCTGGAGTTCGATGGCGTGTCCGGGGACACGTTGCCCCGGCCTGATTCTTTCAACGGCAATGGTTTTGCTTTTGGCAAACTACTTTGGAGATCCGTAAAGCTACAGATGAGCGATGGAGCCGCGTCGAGCTCGAGTGAAGATATGATCTGTCTTCTCTCTCTTGGTGGTCGCTTCGGTGGTGCCGGAGGAGAGGGACAGGCGCTGGTTTTTTTGCGTAGGATTATCCTATCCTTTCAGTACTATAATGTCGGTGTTTACGTGTCTTGTAACCGAATCTTTATTTTATGAATGAGAAACGTATTACCTTGCAAAAAAAAGTACGAGGTTGGTTGCGAATCAACCTACGGTTGAGTTGATTAGGTGGACAATGGTTGAGGTTGGTATCCCCAGTCCACCAGGGTTCAAATCCTGGTGCTCGCATATATCTTGGATTTATTTCAGGACATCCGGCGACATGCTTTCAGTGGGAGGAGATGTTCCCGTCGACTACGAGGCGCCTACGGTGACTTCGTAAAATCTCAAGATGATATGCCGGCTCAGTCTCTCGGAGGTGCTCATAGGGATAGGGTGTGCGTGTGTGCGTTCATAGGGTTAAGTGTATGCGCGTATGTATGAGCGCTTGCGTCTGTACTGTGTTCAAAAAAAAAGTACGAGGTTGGTTTTGTTACAAGCCAGCAAGTATAGGGATGAAGCATGCAATTTACTCTTGGATCTTTGCTTAGATGCGTTTCCGTCGTCTGATTTGTTGTCAACTCCCCTCTCTCTCTTTTAACCTAGGAGCTTAATCGATTATACTTAAGAGGTAACACATAACTGAAAAAGACTTTCCCCGCTTTGTACAAGGATAGGTGCCGGGGCGGAAGCAGCACACTCATGTCCAAAAGAAACCACAGAGAAAAAGCAAAAGAAACAAATGCCGACAACGGCGGATCAACAAAAACGAAGAAGCCTCGCGATCGCTGCGTCCACCGGGATCTTCCACTAGGCTCCAAGACTCCGAAGCGCCGGCACCTATCAACACCTCCAAGAAGGATCGTGACGATGACGACGTTGCTGCCAAGGGTTTCCCTCGGTACACAACGAGACGAGAGGAAGGGTAGCCCCGACGCCCTCCCGGAAGGTCAGGTGGCACCCACAGGCGCCACCGCGCCGGTGTCGGCCATGCCGACATGGGTTTCCCCCGATCCCAACCCGCACCTCGGGCGCTCCGGAGCTTGCCACCAAACCAACCACCACCCAGCGCCAACACGCTCATGAGGCCCCCACGCCGTCTCACCACGGCACCGCGACGTGAGGACAACACGACGAAGAATCAGAGCCGGGACTAGGGCATCAGCACCGTCGGCACGCGGGAGGGCCCCACCTCCACCGTCAGCGACGGTAGCCGTCCGGACGCAATAGCAGGAGCACACCAGGCCCGTGAGCCCACAGGCTCGGTCGAGCCCTCGTGGGCCTGTAAAGCTCCCGCCCTCGCGCTGCTGCCGGCACGCTATCGGCGCCGCCGCCCCATATCCGAGTCGCTCGTCCTTCTCACCGCGCCACAGACAACGAGGCCACGCCGGGGGGCCGGCCCGCTAGGACCCATATGGGGCCCGCCGGGCCCAGATTTGGGCCGGGGGCGCGACGTCGGCCACCTAGCACCACCACGCCGCCCCGCCGCCAAGGAGCGGCACCGACACCACGCCTGCCGCTGGCCGCCGTCGCAGGGCCGCCGGACCGCATCCAAGCGGGGCTGCATTGCCGCCGCCTCCCTGCCCCGGGAAGGGAGCACGCGCGCGCGGGGACGAGAAGGCACGTCGCCAACGGCACCACACGGGCCAGCGGCGGCGGAGGGAGACGAGGGAGGAGGGGGCCCGCAAGAGAGGAGCTCGAGCTCCGCCCCGGCCAACTCCCGGGGAGGCGGCGTGAGGCGGATCTGTACGGGGGCGGAGGCGGGGCGCTAGGCCGGCGGCAGCGGAAGGAGATGAGGGGGAACCCTAGCCGCCTAGTCGCGGGAGGGGGCACCAGTGCACTTCTCAGACTTGACTGAACTTTGGAGAGACAAAGGGAACACTTTTCGGAATACACGGTAACATTTTCCAAATACACGTTTTACATTTTTTAGAAACATGTGAATCTATCTTTCAAATGTCACCTACTTTTTTTAATGGACATAAACATTTTTTGAACCTACGGGGACATTTTTTTACATTGTTTTAGAAAAGTCACGAACTTTTTTGGACACACTAGAATTTTTCTTTGAAATGTTATGTACATTTTTTAATGGGATGAAACATTTTTTAACATTACAACACATTTTTTATATTGTGTACTGTTTTTTTAAAATGTCATAAATACAGTTTTGACAGTAGTGAAGTTTTTTTAATGTTCAAAGCATGTTTTTGAATTATGCAAACATTTTTGGTACATAATATAAACATTTCTTAAAATGTCATGTACATGGTTTTTAACCATGTCACAAAACATTTTTCTACAGATGGTTAACATTTTTTATACATGGTTACATTTTAAAATATTTTATGTGAAGTGTTTTTTGCAATATATATACTTAGAATATTTGTGAATATACATTCTGAAATAATAAAGGGAAGAGAAAACAAAACGAACATGATGTCAGATGGCGCGCGGTTATCGGGCCGGCTCAACTCGTGCAGCGGGCGGCACATAGCCGCGCGTCGCGCCCACTGCAAAGCCCGTCTCTCCTCTCGCTCTCTCCTCTCGCTTGGGGACGCCGGGCGCGGCCGCCACCTCCGCCAATGCCGCGGAAGGGCCGGGAAGAGCAGGGCCGCGGGTGTCAATGCCGCAGCGGGCGAGGGCTCCAAGGAGAGCCCCGGCCCCGACCCTGCCCCTTAGCTCGGACCGCGCCTAGCGCCTGTGTTTCCCGCAGATGGGGGCGGGGTACGTGCCGGAGAAGCCCGGCCTCGACGCCGGCGACCCCCCCCCTCCTCGGCGCCTCGAGGTTTCGGTGGTTTGTTTGTGCCGCGAGGGTCTGGTGCCTGGTAACAGCAATCATATTTTCCGGTTGAACTGGAATCGGGACCTGAAGGACCAACATTTTGTTGCTGGTAGGGCGAGGAGAAGGAAAATGAAGGCGCACCCCAAATGCCACTGATAATGAAGCTGCAGAAGAAGCAGTTGCAGAGCTGAAGCATGCTGTTGAGGTGCTGTTGAGGTGCAATGCCTATAACTGTCCCATGCTGTTGCGACGTCTATGTGGACATCTATCTATGGTATCTTTGCATGAATGCGCTCTTCATCTCACATGTGCTTTGTTGTTTGTTTCCCTTGCTAGGTCTTGGGATGGTAATGCCCCTGATCCGAAGTTGCTCGTATATCTGAAAGTTTCTGCAGGTTTGTGAGTTTTGAAACAACTATCTTTAAGTATGATAAACATGTTTGTGAAACTAGTTGCTCGGTAAGTCTGTATGCAGAAGATGGTTGCATTGCAAGTCAGCCAGGGAGTGGGTGTGGGAGCATGTGCACTGGGGAGGCTTGTTTGCCCACTTTTATCCTACCATAAATTTGTAGTGTCCCTAAAATTTGGTCGCTTGGCCTAATTCCTATATTTAGCATGCTCTGCAATATTTTGGTTGTGCCAAGGCTTTTGTTAGTGTATAGTAGGAAAACTCTAAACACATTGTCACGCCTGCTGCTTGTGCCCGTTTGCTGACATGGCTAGGGATAGTTGGCTATACTAATTAGTTATTTATTTGAGGTCCCCTTTTGCTGACATGTCTAGAAATAGTTGGCTGTACCAAGTACTCCCTCCGTTCGGAATTACTTGTCGCAGAAATGGATGTATCTAGATGTATTTTAGTTCTAGATACATCAATTTCCAAGACAAGTAATTCCGAACGGAGGGAGTAGTTATTTATTTGAGTAACAGGATTCAAACATTAATTCTTCTGAAATGTCAATCCAGTTTGTGATCTGTTTGAATAACTATATCCTTTGTGATTTAATCAGTAAACAATGACATGTGGAACCCATGTGCAACAACAATTAGAGAAGTTGTCATCGTCTGTACTCCAATTGTTCCGGGTTCCAGAAGATTCCAGAAGATTCCAGAAGATTCCAGATGTTTCGGGTTGCCCGTGTGTTTCTTTTGTGCTTGTGTTATTTATTTTGCATTGCATCATGTCATCATGCCAGCATGTCATAGTTATCTTTGCATCTCAACTTAAATAAATCGTGTGGACCTTCGGTCCATTTAAATCGAGGGAAGAATGACTTCTCTTTATAACATATAAAAGACTCTCAATATTTAGGGAGCTATATAATTAATATTCCATTGCTTCGGAATCACCGTAACACACTTGCAAAAATCCCCATGCCTATTCCATATCAAATTTGACTTCAAAACCTTCCCTATATTTCTTTTCTCGTTTATCGAGGTTCTTCCAAAAACCCCTCCAACAATTTTATTAAATTCCTTACATTTTTGCGGGTCCAGGAAATTTGACCTCATGTCCTAATTCCATCCCTAACCTCTTTTTACTTTCTTCTCTTCTTTGTTTTTTTAATAAGAAGAGAGCAGTCCAGCCGCGAGTCCAGCCAGCCTTCTAGGCCAGCCGGCCCGATTCCCTCCAGGCCTCCCAACCTCCAGCCGGCCCGCGGCCCATCAAACCTCCCCCCGTAACCCTAGCTGGACGCCCAGGCACCCGATCCCTCGCTTCTCCCTCTTTCCCTTCGACCGCCGCCACCCCTCGCACTCCTCATCCCGCAGCCTCGCTCTTCCCGAACCCCTCGTCGGCCCGATCCCATCGCTACCCCGATCCACTCCTTTTCCCTCGATCCCCTTTTCCCTCTGCGATCGAAGCCCGAGCCCCCCTCCCAAGCGCCTCCTCCGCCTCGCTCCCTCAAGCCGCGCCCGCATCGCCGGGGAGAGGATCCCCTCGCCATCTCCCTCGTCGTCCGCTTGCTCACAGCCCGATCTCCTCGGCCTCCCTCGTCGTCCGCCGCCAGGGGCCCTCCGTCACTGTCCCGGCCCCGAGCGCCTTGTCTCCCTCCGCGCCATGGAGCCCTCGAGCCCGACGCCCGAGCCCCTTCTCCTCGTCGGCAGCCTCGCCCTGCGACGAGCAGCCGGCGCCCCTGTTCCTCTCCAGCGCGCCCGCGCCATGGCCGTGGCCAGCCAGGCCGCTGTCCTCGCGCGCCCGGCCTCCTCCTCCAGTGGCTAGGAGCCCCGCCTCCCCCCGTCCTCAGGCAGAGACCGCGCTCCTTCCACCAGCGCCTGGAGCTGCGGCCTCCTCTCCAGCAAAGCACGAGCGCCTCCATCCCGCGCCACAGCGCCCCGGCCCTGTCCAGCGCCCTCCGGCCGGTCTCCTCGCCGCGGTACTTCTTCTGCCTGCGTCTGCATCGCCAAGGCCGCGGCCACGAACAGCTCCACCGCGACGGCTCCGTCCCTTTTTCCAGCTCGTCGTCGCCCGCAGTTTTCCCCTTTGTTTTGTTGTTTTGTTGCTGTTATTGTTATCTCAAGCACCATGAAACAGCAAGTTTATCTTCTTTTGGACCCGAACGTCTACCGTCGCCCCGTGTACCTCTACGGCAAGTACCTCGACGACATGTACAACTACGACTCGAGACGAGACCGGCAAGACCGAACGAAACGAGTACATCTACCGATGCCAAGTACCACGACCAAGTACCACGACGACTGAACAGCTACGATGACGAGTACATCTACGAACGTGAACAACTACCGTCGCCGCGTACCCCTACCGTCGCCGAGACCGCAAGTACCTCTCCGAACGGGATGTGAACGACTACACGTGTACCTCTACGTGAACAACTACTTCCTCTTCGGAAACGTGAACCACTACTTCCTCTACGACTCGCGAGAACGACTCCTTCCTCTACGATCTCGAACCGTCCCGAAACGAATGTTTCGAAGGTATAACCCGAGACGATGACTCGTGTGATGCTTGCTTGTGTTGTATGAAATGTTTCCCGTGTGTGCTCCGTGCCATTTCGTCCGTTTGTCATGTTCCTCGGTTGCCTCATCACCGACTCGTGGGAACCCGATGACGGGATCGCCCCACCTTTCTTCTCGTTTGGCTCGCTCACGCCATCTTTCCTTTTGTACCGGACTCTCAACGAGTTACCGGCACCGATATGTTGCCGTTGCATCATTTTCGGATCGTTGCCGTGGCACCCTTTTCCTTCCACCACGGTGACGATGCTTCATATCATCTTCTTGTTAACCTTTTAATAAAAAGTGCATAAAACTTGATCATGTCATCCGCATCATATTAACAACATTAATATGTTTAAAATGTGTGAATTGTTGTTTGCTTATAATTACTAAACATGCTCATGGGAATTTTCCGGAATTGTTGTTGTTTTCCGGCATCATTTAAAAATGCCTAAATAGTGTAGTTTTATTATGCTTCACCTCTTGCTATGTTAAAAACATTTAACCTTGTCTTGTAATAACGAGAGTCAACTTAATAAATAAATGTGGTGTTTCGTCAATATGCAACTCGTTGCATATTGAGCTCCACTTAACTTGTAGTGCTTGTTTGTGCACTTTGACATGCCTTGCGTAATTAAACCGGACATGCATCATACTTGGATGTGCATCGTATGCCATGTTAATGCTTGTGTGTTTACCGTGTTGTTTGCTTCTTTCCGGTTTGCTTCTCTTGTTAGCTTCGGTTTCGTTCCGGAGTTGTGAGGATTCTCTCGTCTATGTTGCTCCGTCTACTTCAGGGATCCGTTCTTCTCCTTTGGGGAATCCCAGGCAAGATGACCGGACCCGGATACCATTACTATCTTTGCCTATTGCTAGTAGTCTCGATCTATAGTATTTGCCTCGATGCCCATGTTTTCCTGTCAGCCTCCTATTGTAACCATGAACCTGTCTAACCACCCTACCTATGCAAACCGTTGAATGGCTAAGTACGCTTCTCTCAGCCCCTCTTATAGCGTTGCTAGTTGCAGGTGAAGATTGAAGATGCTTGCTTCATGTTGAAGTTTGTTGGGTTATATCACACTATATAAATGCTTAAATGAAATCATCTATATATTGGCAAGGGTGGAAGGCTAAGCCTTTTGCTTGGTGATTTGTTCCACTCATGCCGTTAGGAACCGTATAAACCGGTGTTATGTTCCTTGATTATGCGTTCCTAACACGGTTGGGGTGTATGGGACCCCCTTGATAAACCGCTAAGTGCTAAGTCTTTTCCAGCAAGTCCCAACATTGGTACTATTTGCCTAATAACTAATAAAACTTGCATGTGGACTAGCTATCCCTTTTATTTTAATTCAACAACCCCGGGCCAGTGCTCCACATGAGTGTTGGTCCGAAACGAGCAGACTGCGGGGCCACCTCAAGGAAACTTGAGGTTTGGTAAAAAACTGTAGGATGACTCATCCGGTCGTGTCCTGAGACTTAGATACGCGCGGCTACTATCAGGGTGTCGACACGCCGGGAGGATTTGCTGGATTAGCCTTACCTTAGTTCGGAGTATCTTGAGCACGGGATTCCGAGAATACTCGGGTCTTCCCACTTATGGAGTTGCGACTCCGCGGATCGTGGGCTTGTAATGGGTCAAGTTGGAACACCCCTGCAGGGTTTGAACTTTCGAAAGCCGTGTCCGCGGTTATGTGGCAGATGGGAGCTTGTTAATATCCGGTTGTAGATAACTTGACACCATGTTCCAATACACTACCAGCGTGCGTACTGTGACTGTCATTTTCCGAAAGGGCTTTCGGGAGATGAACACGGTGGGGTTATGTTTGACGTGTTGTAGCTAGGATCACTTCGTGATCATCTTTCGACCGAGGCACTTCTCTTCTCGCTCTCGTATACGTAAGCTAGTGCTAGTTGCTGCTGCAGACTCTTGTTGTTCCTTCACCTCTTGTTCTTTCTTCAGCCTTGTCCTCACCCAAGGCTTAAATAGTCGTGTTACCCGGGAACGGGATTGCTGAGTCCTCTGTGGCTCACAGTTACTTCACCACACCAGGTGCAGGTTCAGCCGAGTTTGATGCAGGAGGTGGATCAGTTCTTCACCGGGAGTTCGATGAAGAGTTTGGCCGTATGCTTGTGACGTTTCCGACGATCAGTAGTGGTTTCTACTAGGATTCGATCCTGACCTGTGGCTTTATGTTGTTTTGGTATCTTTCTTTTGGTTCTTCGCCCATAGTCGGGTTGTGATGTTTTGAATGATGTTTTGCTTATGTAATGTATTGTGTGAAGTGGCGAGTGTAAGCCAACTATCTTCTTTTGCAATTTAATCCCTCTTTTACATGAGTCGTGCAAAGATACCAAACTTGAGATCATTCTAGGATGGGCTTATTGAAGGAAATATGCCCTAGAGGCAATAATAAAGTTGTTATTTATATTTTCTTATATCATGATAAATGTTTATTATTCATGCTAGAATTGTATTAACCGGAAACTTAGTACATGTGTGAATACATAGACAAAACAGAGTGTCCCTAGTATGCCTCTACTAAACTAGCTCATTGATCAAAGATGGTTATGTTTCCTAGCCATAGACATGAGTTGTCATTTGATCAACGGGATCACATCATTAGGAGAATGATGTGATGGACAAGACCCATCTGTTAGCATAGCACTATGATCGTTTAGTTTTACTGCTATTGCTTTCTTCATGACTTATACATGTTTCTATGACTATGAGATTATGCAACTCCCGAATACCGTAGGAACACCTTGTATGCTATCAAACGTCACAACGTAACTGGGTGATCATAAAGATGCTCTACAGGTGTCTCCGAAAGTGTTCGTGGTGTTGGCATAGATCAAGATTAGGATTTGTCACTCCGAGTGTCGGAGAGGTATCTCTGGGCCCTCTCGGTAACACACATCACAATAAGCCTTGCAAGCAAAAGACTAATGAGTTAGTCACGAGATGATGTGTTACGGAACAAGTAAAGAGACTTGCCAGTAACGAGATTGAACTAGGTATAGAGATACCGACGATCGAATCTCGGGCAAGTAACACATCGATGACAAAAGGAACAACGTATGTTGTTATGCGGTTTGACCGATAAAGATCTTCGTAGAATATGTAGGAGCCAATATGAACATCCAGGTTCCGCTATTGGTTATTGACCGGAGATGAGTCTCGGTCATGTCTACATAGTTCTCGAACCCGTAGGGTCCGCACGCTTAACGTTTGATGACGATCGGTATTATGAGTTTATGAGTTTTGATGTACCGAAGGTAGTTCGGAGTCCCGGATGAGATCACGGACATGACGAGGAGTCTCGGAATGTCCGATACATAAAGATTGATATATTGGACGACTATATTCGGACACCGGAAGTGTTCCGGAAAAGTTTCGGATTTAACGGGATTGCCGGAGGGGGTTACTGGAACCCCCTACGAAGGGGGATGGTCCATAGTGGGCCTTAAGGGAAAGAGAGAGGCAGCCCATAGGGCTGGCCGGCGCCCCACCTAGGGTTCCTAGTTGGACTAGGATTGGGGGGCGCCACCTCTCCCTCTTTTCCTTTCCCTCTCTTCCTTCTTTGGTGATTCCTACTAGGAATAGGATTGCAATCCTATTCCTAGTAGGATTGCTCCTCTAGCCGCACCAAACAAGGGCCGGCCGGCCTCCCCCCTTACTCCTTTATATACGGGGGCAGGGGGGCACCCAAAGACACACAAGTTGATTTGTTCTAGCCGTGTGCGGTGCCCCCCTCCACAGAAACACACCTCGGTCATACCGTCGCGGTGCTTAGACGAAGCCCTGCGCCGGTGAATACATCATATCCGTCACCACGCCGTCGTGCTGACGAAACTCTCCCGTGAAGCTCAACTGGATCAAGAGCTCGTGGGACGTCATCAAGCTGAACGTGTGCCGAACGCGGAGGTGCCGTACGTTCGGTGCTTGATCGGTTGGATCGCGAAGAAGTTCGACAACATCAACCGCGTCACTTGACGCTTCCGCTCCCGGTCTACGAGGGTACGTAGACATACTCTTCCCTCTCGTTGCTATGCATCTGGTAGATAGATCTTGCGTGATCGTAGGAAAATTTTAAAATACTACGTTCCCCAACAGTGGCATCAGAGCCAGGTCTATGCGTAGATGATATGCACGAGTAGAACACAATGAGTTGTGGGCGATACTAGTCATACTGCTTACCAGCATGTCATACTTTGCTTCGGCGGTATTGTGAGATGAAGCGGCCTGGACCGACATTACGCGTACGCTTACGCGAGACTGGTTTCACCGTTACGAGCACTCGTTGCTTAAAGGTGACTGGCGGGTGTCTGTCTCTCTCACTTTAGCTGAATCAAGTGTGGCTACGCCCGGTCTTTGTGAAGGTTAAAACAGCACATACTTGACGAAACATCGTTGTGGTTTTATATGCGTAGGTAAGAACGGTTCTTGCTAAGCCCGTAGCAGCCACGTAAAACTTGCAACAACAAAGTAGAGGACGTCTAACTTGTTTTTGCAGGGCATGTTGTGATGTGATATGGTCAAGAAATGATGAGTTATACGGTTTTGTATGAGATGATCATGTTTTGTAATGTTATCGGCAACTGGCAGGAGCCATATGGTTGTCGCTTTATTGTATGAAATGCAATCGCCATGTAATTGCTTTACTTTATCACTAAGCGGTAGCGATAGTCGTAGAAGCAATAGTTGGCGAGACGACAACGATGCTACGATGGAGATCAAGGTGTCGCGCCGGTGACGAAGGTGATCATGAAGGTGCTTTGGAGATGGAGATCAAAAGCACAAGATGATGATGGCCATATCATGTCACAT
>LR738714.1:705546329-705582144 GCA_902687465.1 Secale cereale
GTTGCGAAAGTTCGTCGTGCCGAGACACCACGTGATGATCGGGTGTGATAAGCTCTACGTTCAAATACAACGGGTGTAAGCCAGTTTTGCACACGCAGAATACTCGGGTTAAACTTGACGAGCCTAGCATATGCAGATATGGCCTCGGAACACTGGAGACCGAAAGGTCGAGCGTGAATCATATATTAGATATGATCAACATAAGATGTTCACCATTGAAACTACTCCATCTCACGTGATGATCGGACATGGTTTAGTTGATTTGGATCACGTGATCATTTAGATGACCGGAGGGATGTCTATCTAAGTGGGAGTTCTTTAAGTAATATGATTAATTGAACTTTAATTTATCATGAACTTAGTCCTGGTAGTATTAGCATATCTATGTTGTAGATCAATAGCTCGCGATGTTGCTCCTCGTTTATTTTTATATGTTCCTAGAGAAAACTAAGTTGAAAGATGTTAGTAGCAATGATGCGGAATTGTTCCGTGATCTGGGGATTATCCTCATTGCTGCACAGAAGAATTATGTCCTTGATGCACTGCTAGGTGACAGACCTATTGCAGGAGCAGATGCAGACGTTATGAATGTTTTGACAAAAGCTCGATATGATGACTACTTGATAGTTTACTGCACCATACTTTACGGCTTAGAATCGGGACTTCAAAAACGTTTTGAATGCCATGGAGCATATAAGATGTTCCAAGAGTTGAAATTAGTATTTCATACTCATGCCCGTGTCGAGAGGTATGAGACCTCTGACAGTACTTTGCCTACAAGATGGAGGAGAATAGCTCAACCAGTGAGCATGTGCTCAGATTGTCTGGGTACTGCAATTGCTTGAATCAAGTGGGAGTTAATCTTCCCGATAAGATAGTAATTGACAAAGTTCTCTAGTCACTATCACCAAGTTAGTGAACTTCGTGATGAACTATAATATGCAAGGGGTGACGAAAGTAATTCCCGAGCTCTTCGCGATGCTAAAATCGGCGAAGGTAGAAATCAAGAAAGAGCATCAAGTGTTGATGGTTAACAAGACCACTTGTTTCAAGTAAAGGGCAAAGGGATAGAAGGGGAACTTCAAGAAGAATGACAAGCAAGTTGTCACTCCCGTGAAGAAACCCAAAGCTAAAACTCAAGCCTGAAACCAAGTGCTTCTACTGCAAAGGAAATGGTCACTGGAAGTGGAACTGCCCTAGATACTTGGCGGATAAGAAGGATGGCAAAGTGCACAAAGGTATATTTGATATACAGATTATTGATGTGTATTTTACTAGTGTTCATAGCAATCCCTCGGTATTTGATACTGGTTTAGTTGCTAAAGAGTAGTAACTCGAAATAGGAGTTGCATAATGAACAGAAACTAGTTAAAGGATGAAGTGACGATGTGTATTGGAAGTAGTTCCAAGATTGATATGATCATCATCGTACACTCCCTATACTTTCGGGATTAGTGTTGAACCTAAATAAGTGTTATTTGGTGTTTGTGTTGAACATGAATATGATTTGATCATGTTTATTGCAATACGGTTATTCATGTAAGTTAGAGAATAATTGTTGTTCTGTTTACATGAATAAAACCTTATATGGTCATACACCCAATGAAAATGGTTTGTTGGATCTCGATCGTGTGATACACATATTCATAATATTGAAGCCAAAAGATGCAAGGTTAATAATGATAGTGCAACTTATTTGTGGCACTGCCGTTTAGGTCATATTGGTGTAAAACGCATGAAGAAACTCCATAGTGATGGACTTTTGGAATCACCTGATTATGAATCACTTGGTGCTTGCGAACCATGCCTCATGGGCAAGATGACTAAAACTCCGTTCTCCGGAACAATGGAGCGAGCAACAGATTTGTTGGAGATCATACATACAGATGTATGTGGACCAATGAGTGTTGAAGCTCGCGGCGGGTATCGTTATTTTCTGACCTTCACTGATGATTTGAGCAGATATGGGTATATCTACTTAATGAAGCATAAGTCTGAAACATTTGAAAAGTTCAAAGAATTTCAGAGTGAAGTGGAGAATCATCGTAACAAGAAAATAAGAGTTTCTACGATATGATCGTAGAGATAAAATATTTGAGTTAGCGAGTTTGGCCTTCGGTGAAAACAATGTGAAATAGTTTCACTACTCACGCCACCTGGAACACCACAGTGTAATGGTGTGTCCGAACATCATAACCGTACTTTATTAGATATGGTGCGATCGATGATGTCTCTTACCGATCTACCACTATCGCTTTTGGGGTTATGCATTAGAGACAGCTACATTCACGTTAAATAGGGCACCATCTAAATCCGTGGAGATGACACCGTATGAACTATGGTTTGACGAGAAACCTAAGCTGTCATTTCTTTAAGTTTGGGACTGCGATGCTTATGTGAAAAAGTTTCAACATGATAAACTCGAACCCAAATCGGAGAAGTAAATCTTCATAGGATACCCAAAAGAAACTGTTGGGTACACCTTCTATCACAGATCCGACAAGATATTCGTTGCTAAGAATGGATCCTTTCTAGAGAAGGAGTTTCTCTCGAAAGAAGTGAGTGGGAGGAAAGTAGAACTTGATGAGGTAATTGTACCTTCTCCCGAATTGGAAAGTAGTACATCACAGAAAATTGTTCCAGTGATTCCTACACCAATCAGTGAGGAAGTTAATGATGATGATCATGAAACTTCGGATCAAGTTTCTGCTGAACGTCGTAGATCAACCAGAGTACGTTCCGCACCAGAGTGGTACGGCAACCCAGTTCTGGAAATCATGTTACTAGACCATGATGAACCTACGAACTATGAGGAAGCGATGATGAGCCCAGATTCCGCAAAATGGCTTGAAGCCATGAAATCTGAGATGGGATCCATGTATGAGAACAAAGTGTGGACTTTGGTTGACTTGCCCGATGATCGGCAAGCCATCGAAAATAAATGGATCTTCAAGAGGAAGACCGACGCAGACGGTAATATTACTGTTTACAAAGCTCGACTTGTTGCGAAAGGTTTTCGACAAGTTCAAGGAGTTGACTACGATGAGACTTTCTCACCTGTAGCGATGCTTAAGTCTGTCCGAATCATGTTAGCAATTGCCGCATTTTATGAAATCTGGCAAATGGATAACAAAACTGCATTCTTTAATGGATTTATTAAAGAAGACTTGTATATGATGCAACCAGAAGGTTTTGTCAATCCTAAAGGTGCTAACAAAATGTGCAAGCTCCAGCGATCCATCTATGGACTGGTGCAAGCATCTCGGAGTTGGAATATACGCTTTGATAAGTTGATCAAAGCATATAGATTTATACAGACTTGCGGTGAAGCCTGTATTTACAAGAAGTGAGTGGGAGCACTACAACCTTTCTGATAAGTATATGCGAATGACATATTGTCGATCGGAAATGATGTAGAATTTTCTGGAAAGCATAAAGGAGTGTTTGAAAGGAGTTTTTCAAAGAAAGACCTTGGTGAAGCTGCTTACATATTGGGCATCAAGATCTATAGAGATAGATCAAGACGCTTGATAAGACTTTCGATGAGTACATACCTTGATAAGATTTTGAAGTAGTTCAAAATGGATCAGTCAAAGAAGGAGTTCTTGCCTGACTTGTAAGGTGTGAAGTTGAGTAAGACTCAAAGCCAGACCACGGCAGAAAAATATAGAGAGAATGAAAGTCATTCCCTATGCCTCAGCCATAGGTTCTATAAAGTATGCCATGCTGTGTACAAAACACGTTGTGTACCTTGCCATGAGTTTGACAGGGAGGTACAATAGTGATCTAGGAGTAGATCACTGTACAGCGGTCAAAATTATCCTTAGTAATTGGATGACTAAGGAAATGTTTCTCGATTATGGAGGTGATAAAGAGTTCGTCGTAAAGGGTTACGCCGATGCAAGCTTTGACACTAAATCCAGATGACTATAAGTATCAATCTGGATGCGTATTGAAAGTGGGAGCAATTAGCTAGAGTAGCTCTATGCAGAGCATTGTAGACATAGAAATTTGCGAAATACATACGGATCTGAATGTGACAGACCCGTTGACTAAACTTCTCTCACAAGCAAAACATGATCACACCTTATTACTCTTGGGTATTAATCACATAGCCATGTGAACTAGATTATTGACTCTAGTAAACCCTTCGGGTGTTGGTCACATGGCGATGTGAACTATGGGTGTTATTCACATAACGATGTGAACTATCGGTATTAAATCACATGGCGATGTGAGCTAGATTATTGACTCTAGTGCAAGTGGGAGACTGAAGGAAATACGCCCTAGAGGCAATAATAAAGTTGTTATTTATATTTCCTTATATCATGATAAATGTTTATTATTCATGCTAGAATTGTATTAACCGGAAACTTAGTACATGTGTGAATACATAGACAAAACAGAGTGTCCCTAGTATGCCTCTACTAGACTAGCTCATTGATCAAAGATGGTTATGTTTCCTAGCCATAGACATGAGTTGTCATTTGATCAACGGGATCACATCATTAGGAGAATGATGTGATGGACAAGACCCATCTGTTAGCATAGCACTATGATCGTTTAGTTTTACTGCTATTGCTTTCTTCATGACTTATACATGTTCCTATGACTATGAGATTATGCAACTCCCGAATACCGTAGGAACACCTTGTGTGCTATCAAACGTCACAACGTAACTGGGTGATCATAAATATGCTCTACAGGTGTCTCCGAAAGTGTTCGTGGTGTTGGCATAGATCAAGATTAGGATTTGTCACTCCGAGTGTATGAGAGGTATCTCTGGGCCCTCTCGGTAACACACATCACAATAAGCCTTGCAAGCAAAAGACTAATGAGTTAGTCACGAGATGATGTGTTACGGAACGAGTAAAGAGACTTGCCAGTAACGAGATTGAACTAGGTATAGAGATACCGACGATCGAATCTCGGGCAAGTAACACATCGATGACAAAAGGAACAACGTATGTTGTTATGCGGTTTGACCGATAAAGATCTTCATAGAATATGTAGGAGCCAATATGAACATCCAGGTTCTGCTATTGATTATTGACCGGAGATGATTCTCGGTCATGTCTACATAGTTCTCGAACCCGTAGGGTCCGCACGCTTAACGTTTGATGACGATCGGTATTATGAGTTTATGAGTTTTGATGTACCGAAGGTAGTTCGGAGTCCCGGATGAGATCACGGACATGACGAGGAGTCTCGGAATGTCCGATACATAAAGATTGATATATTGGACGACTATATTCGGACACCGGAAGTGTTCCGGAAAAGTTTCGGATTTAACGGGATTGCCGGAGGGGGTTACTGGAACCCCCTACGAAGGGGGATGTTCCATAGTGGGCCTTAAGGGAAAGAGAGAGGCAGCCCATAGGGCTGGCCGGCGCCCCACCTAGGGTTCCTAGTTGGACTAGGATTGGGGGGCGCCACCTCTCCCTCTTTTCCTTTCCCTCTCTTCCTTCTTTGGTGATTCCTACTAGGAATAGGATTGCAATCCTATTCCTAGTAGGATTGCTCCTCTAGCCGCACCAAACAAGGGCCGGCCGGCCTCCCCCCTTGCTCCTTTATATACGGGGGCAGGGGGGCACCCAAAGACACACAAGTTGATTTGTTCCAGCCGTGTGCGGTGCCCCCCTCCACAGAAACACACCTCGGTCATACCGTCGCGGTGCTTAGACGAAGCCCTGCGCCGGTGAATACATCATATCCGTCACCACGCCGTCGTGCTGACGAAACTCTCCCGTGAAGCTCAACTGGATCAAGAGCTCGTGGGACGTCATCAAGCTGAACGTGTGCCGAACGCGGAGGTGCCGTACGTTCGGTGCTTGATCGGTTGGATCGCGAAGAAGTTCGACAACATCAACCGCGTCACTTAACGCTTCCGCTCCCGGTCTACGAGGGTACGTAGACATACTCTTCCCTCTCGTTGCTATGCATCTGGTAGATAGATCTTGCGTGATCGTAGGAAAATTTTAAAATACTACGTTCCCCAACACTTATACCTTTAAGTCGTGCCTCGACACGTAGGGGGTATACTCCCATCCTGGGCATTACAAGTTGGTATTCAGAGCTTTCTCCGACCTAGAAGCCCCCACTGATTGATCGAATCGTTGACGGTTGAGTCTAGGCACACACTGAAAATGTTTTGAGTCCTATATATATATCGGAGAGTAGGATTTCTTTGCTCCTCATCTCTTTTCATTCTGGTGAGGACTCCTGACGACTACTCTTGCCTCTTCTACTTTCAAAAATTGCACCAAATTTTTTTTAGGATCTCGCGAGTATTGTTTGGATTGTTTCGATGTCTTTGTGGCGAGAACATTGTTCTCAATGCCACCTGTCATTAGGGGTTGTGGCAGTGTCCCGGGGAGTTGAGCTCCGAGGTGTTGTCGTCACAAATCCATCGCGGCAGTACTAGAATACTTAAGACGGCCGACATCGAAAATCTCTCCTATACGGTTAGTGGCAAGATAACCCCGACATCACCTAGTACTGGGGAGGTAGCTCGAGAGTATTGCCATAGCTTGTATAGTAGATGCGTTTCGAAGGTCCGAGGTAAACGGTTTTCGAGAAAGACTGGTTATGTGTTGAAGGATGGATACAGCTGGATGTAGGTTTAGAGTTGATTGCGCGGTGCTTCCCCTGTATCCCCAACACCTGATTGCATAACTGGAAACTTTCGGAAATCTATAGGTGGGTTCATCCAGTAGTTCTAGGCATTCTTCCAACGGATGCACGATATGAAGTTCGGGGTTCTACATTGAGTGAAGTGGTTTATGGACTTGTTCTGATCGGGAGTTGCATCTTAAAGGGTCCTTGGCTATGCTGATCCGGGGATGACAAAACCCTTTTGTAACACGTTCCATGAGCTTTCAGCACGAAGATGTCGAACGAAGCTTCTATCTTGTATTTGTTCCATCTGCTCCTTGTTCCTTTTTATTTATTTTTGTTCTCCAAGTGGCTTCTCGACAAGTTGATGTACCTGCAGAATTCATTCGTTCAAGTCTCTGTTCGAATGATATTGTGAAGATTAGGCTGCTACACATCTATCCTTTGTTTTTGTTTTGATTCTGGTATTCGAGTTGCTTCGATGTCAAATGTTGATTCCATACCTTTCTTAATCGGTATTCTCATATTTCTATGGGAGTGCTAATTCTTCTTGACCATCAAGATGGTCATGTTAAATTCTTTTCCAACCGGTGTGCCTTCTCTTCAAGTTATTCCATACGGACGTCGTTGAGAAATTTGACGATTTGTCTGTTTCATTCATCCCAAGTTGTCTTTGTTTTCCCCACCCTCCCACCCTTCTTCTTCTTGGAGTCAGAAATTATTAGATGAAGTATCCATTTTATTCATGTGATGTTTCTTCATTCTTCTCCTTCAATGTTCTTATCCGGTGTTTATCGTGAAGATGCTCAAGAGCTTCAAGTTCATCATTCTTTTGTTCTCAAATTCTGCCGGTGGATGTAATTCAAGATTTCGGTGTTGATCTTATCATTTTCCTCTTTTCACAATGCTTTCTTATTCCGGTGCACCAATTAATCATTCTCCTCTTGCTATTCATATCCGGAGTGTTTAAGATATCTCAGATGATCCGCGTTTCCATTCTTAATCATTTCAAGCTATTTTGAGGATTGTCATCTTATTCAAGCCATTTAATTCAACCGGTGCTATATCTTAAGCAATCTTTTCCAACGGTGAATTCTTTAGTGGGCCCTAACCCACAGGTCTTTTTTCAGGATCTTACCTGACTCTTCTTTTTCCGGAGAATTCTTTTCAAGTGTGACGTAAGAATGATTCCCATCAGTCACATGCCGTCTCCAAGTTCGCTTTCAAATTCTTTTCATCTTGGGTTCAACTTTTTAATTCTTCATTCCGGAGTGCTCAACAATTCTTATGGCATTTCTCGTCTTCATTATCAGCGTTTGGAGACCGGAGAAGTGTTTCTCTTAAATCTTGGCCCGTTCTCTTGAAGATTCGTGGTTCTAGCTTCATGCCATCCTCATTATCGTTCAGATTGTGAGGAATTCTTTTATAACCATCCGAAGCATTTCATGAATTCTTTTCTTATTGTGATCCTTAGAAGGCCATCATTTCAGAATATTTCTTCGTTCTCAGTTTTCAACTTCGCCCTCCAACTATTCTTCATTGATGCCTCTTCGTTCGTCTCCATATTCTTACGGTGGTTCTTTCAAGATTACTCTTCCGTTGTTATCGTTTTAATTCATTTGTTCTTTCACAATCCTACCGGTGGTGTGTTGAAGATTTACCCAAGTTTGTGCGAGATCTCTCTTTAATCCTTTCCAACGAGAATAAGTAGTATGCCAAATCCTTTGGTTGTCATCAATTAAATTGGTGAAGGATATGCATGACATAATTCTTATTCTTATTCCTTCAAGGTCATTTAATTCTTTTGTCTGGAGCTTGTTCATCATATCATATCCTCGGTTCTAAGTTATTCATCTTGTTTTCCGGAGCTCCAAGTTATTTCAATTATATCATTTCAAGCTCCATCTAATTCATCGCAGGCCTTGAATCTTATTCTTTTCATCTTTCACTTTTCATGCTTTCATTACCGGAGTTCTCATGGTGGTTCATCATCATTTAATTCATCCTTGAAGTCTTCATCAAGATTCTTGTTGGAGCTCAAGCATTCTTCATCATACTTCCAAGTGCAATCATTGCTACCTTATCTTTTCACATGGTGTTATGTCATTCTTGACAATTCCTTCATGTTTCATGATTCACGAGTTATCAAGAATGAGATATTTAAACCCATCATTTTCTGTGTTCAGGAGATTTTTCCAACCATTCAATTTATTTGTTGGAGTAATCTTGGGTTGTATTTCACCTAAAAGCTTTCCCTAAGGATTCTTGCTAATTATGGTGCTTATAAATGACCCAAGTTCTTCATTTATCATTCCGGCGAAATAAGTTTATCGTCTCCTTGTTGATCTCAATCAAATCAATTGTTTTCGTCAGTGGCTGGTTGTCACCTCTTAATTTTGAGATGTTTTCCATAAGCCCACATCAAGCTTATTCGTTTTCGTTGTTGATTTTTTTCAAACAACTCTATTCAACCCTTCTTCGTAAGGATGATCTTTCAAATTTAATTTGGGAGAAGTTGTCATTTTCTTCTCCGTTCTTTTCTTCCAACGATCTTGCATCTATTCTTTCATTCCGGAGGTATTGTGATGTTGTTCTCTCCAAACCATCACCTCGTTTTTTATCAAGATCATGTTCTTTTCTTTGTTTATCTATCTAACTGGAGTGTTGTGCCCAACATTCTAGTTCCGTCATCTTATCTAGTTTTGCATCACTTTTCAACCGGAGTGCTGTCTGAATCCTTCTTACCATTTGTGCATTTCTTTCAATTGTTTCAGAGGCAGCGTGTTGTTATTTTAATCAAGTATCATCCCAACTTGGCAAGTTCTTGTTAATTCCTTCCATTTTCAGACGGAGTGTTGTCCAAATTCTGTCATTCTTATTCCTTGGCTATACCGTTGCGGTTTCATATTCTTTTCGTTCTTAAGCTCTTGTTTCATGTCTTTCAACCTACAAGGTTCTCATTATGTTCCTTGTTCCTCCTTTTACCGGAGTGCTTTCATCTTCGTTCATCTCCATGGTATTCTGTATTCAACTTGTTTAACCTCTCAAGGTTCTTTGGTTTCACTCGTCTATCAAAGAAGCAACTTTGTTTACCCCTTCATCTTCCGTTTTTACCCGGTGCTATCTCTAGGATCTCGGGTCGAGATCCTCTGTTAGTGTGGGAGAGTTGTGACGCCCGAAGACCGACGTCCTAGAAGATTCCAGAAGATTCCAGATGTTCCGGGTTGCCCATGTGTTTCTTTTGTGCTTGTGTTATTTATTTTGCATTGCATCATGTCATCATGCCAGCATGTCATAGTTATCTTTGCATCTCAACTTAAATAAATCGTGTGGACCTTCAGTCCATTTAAATCGAGGGAAGAATGACTTCTCTTTATAACATATAAAAGACTCTCAATATTTAGGGAGCTATATAATTAATATTCCATTGCTTCGGAATCACCGTAACACACTTGCAAAAATCCCCATGCCTATTCCATATCAAGTTTGACTTCAAAACCTTCCCTATATTTCTTTTCTCGTTTATCGAGGTTCTTCCAAAAACCCCTCCAACAATTTTATTAAATTCCTTACATTTTTGCGGGTCCAGGAAATTTGACCTCATGTCCTAATTCCATCCCTAACCTCTTTTTACTTTCTTCTCTTCTGTGTTTTTTTTAATAAGAAGAGAGCAGTCCAGCCGCGAGTCCAGCCAGCCTTCTAGGCCAGCCGGCCCGATTCCCTCCAGGCCTCCCAACCTCCAGCCGGCCCGCGGCCCATCAAACCTCCCCCCGTAACCCTAGCTGGACGCCCAGGCACCCGATCCCTCGCTTCTCCCTCTTTCCCTTCGACCGCCGCCACCCCTCGCACTCCTCATCCCGCAGCCTCGCTCTTCCCGAACCCCTCGTCGGCCCGATCCCATCGTTACCCCGATCCAGTCCTTTTCCCTCGATCCCCTTTTCCCTCTGCGATCGAAGCCCGAGCCCCCCTCCCAAGCGCCTCCTCCGCCTCGCTCCCTCAAGCCGCGCCCGCATCGCCGGGGAGAGGATCCCCTCGCCATCTCCCTCGTCGTCCGCTTGCTCACAGCCCGATCTCCTCGGCCTCCCTCGTCGTCCGCCGCCAGGGGCCCTCCGTCACCGTCCCGGCCCCGAGCGCCTTGTCTCCCTCCGCGCCATGGAGCCCTCGAGCCCGACACCCGAACCCCTTCTCCTCGTCGGCAGCCTCGCCCTGCGCCGAGCAGCCGACGCCCCTGTTCCTCTCCAGCGCGCCCGCGCCATGGCCGTGGCCAGCCAGGCCGCTGTCCTCGCGCGCCCGGCCTCCTCCTCCAGTGGCCAGGAGCCTTGCCTCCCCCCGTCCTCAGGCCGAGACCGCGCTCCTTCCACCAGCGCCTGGAGCTGCGGCCTCCTCTCCAGCAAAGCACGAGCGCCTCCATCCCGCGCCACAGCGCCCCGGCCCTGTCCAGCGCCCTCCGGCCGATCTCCTCGCCGCGGTACTTCTTCTGCCTGCGTCTGCATCGCCAAGGCCGCGGCCACGAACAGCTCCACCGCGACGGCTCCGTCCTTTTTCCAGCTCGTCGTCGCCCGCAGTTTTCCCCTTTGTTTTGTTGTTTTGTTGCTGTTATTGTTATCTCAAGCACCATGAAACAGCAAGTTTATCTTCTTTTGGACCCGAACGTCTACCGTCGCCCGAACGTCTACCGTCGCCCCATGTACCTCTACGGCAAGTACCTCGACGACATGTACAACTACGACTCGAGACGAGACCGGCAAGACCGAACGGAACGAGTACATCTACCGATGCCAAGTACCACGACCAAGTACCACGACGACCGAACGGCTACGATGACGAGTACATCTACGAACGTGAACAACTACCGTCGCCGTGTACCCCTACCGTCGCCGAGACCGCAAGTACCTCTCCGAACGGGATGTGAACGACTACACGTGTACCTCTACGTGAACAACTACTTCCTCTTCGGAAACGTGAACCACTACTTCCTCTACGACTCGCGACAACGACTCCTTCCTCTACGATCTCGAACCGTCCCGAAACGAGTGTTTCGAAGGTATAACCCGAGACGATGACTCGTGTGATGCTTGCTTGTGTTGTATGAAATGTTTCCCGTGTGTGCTCCGTGCCGTTTCGTCCGTTTGTCATGTTCCTCGGTTGCCTCGTCACCGACTCGTGGGAACCCGGTGACGGGATCGCCCCACCTTTCTTCTCGTTTGGCTCGCTCACGCCATCTTTCCTTTTGCACCGGACTCTCAACGAGTTACCGGCACCGATATGTTGCCGTTGCATCATTTTCGGATCGTTGCCGTGGCACCCTTTTCCTTCCACCACGGTGACGATGCTTCATATCATCTTCTTGTTAACCTTTTAATAAAAAGTGCATAAAACTTGATCATGTCATCCGCATCATATTAACAACATTAATATGTTTAAAATGTGTGAATTGTTGTTTGCTTATAATTACTAAACATGCTCATGGGGATTTTCCGGAATTGTTGTTGTTTTCCGGCCTCATTTAAAAATGCCTAAATAGTGTAGTTTTATTATGCTTCACCTCTTGCTATGTTAAAAACATTTAACCTTGTCTTGTAATAACGAGAGTCAACTTAATAAATAAATGTGGTGTTTCGTCAATATGCAACTCGTTGCATATTGAGCTCCACTTAACTTGTAGTGCTTGTTTGTGCACTTTGACATGCCTTGCATAATTAAACCGGACATGCATCATACTTGGATGTGCATCGTATGCCATGTTAATGCTTGTGTGTTTACCGTGTTGTTTGCTTCTTTCCGGTTTGCTTCTCTTGTTAGCTTCGGTTTCGTTCCGGAGTTGTGAGGATTCTCTCGTCTATGTTGCTCCGTCTACTTCAGGGATCCGTTCTTCTCCTTTGGGGAATCCCAGGCAAGATGACCGAACCCGGATACCATTACTATCTTTGCCTATTGCTAGTAGTCTCGATCTATAGTATTTGCCTCGATGCCCATGTTTTCCTGTCAGCCTCCTATTGTAACCATGAACCTGTCTAACCACCCTACCTATGCAAACCGTTGAATGGCTAAGTACGCTTCTCTCAGCCCCTCTTATAGCGTTGCTAGTTGCAGGTGAAGATTGAAGATGCTTGCTTCATGTTGAAGTTTGTTGGGTTATATCACACTATATAAATGCTTAAATGAAATCATCTATATATTGGCAAGGGTGGAAGGCTAAGCCTTTTGCTTGGTGATTTGTTCCACTCATGCCGTTAGGAACCGTATAAACCGGTGTTATGTTCCTTGATTATGCGTTCCTAACACGGTTGGGGTGTATGGGACCCCCTTGATAAACCGCTAAGTGCTAAGTCTTTTCCAGCAAGTCCCAACATTGGTACTATTTGCCTAATAACTAATAAAACTTGCATGTGGACTAGCTATCCATTTTATTTTAATTCAACAACCCCGGGCCAGTGCTCCACATGAGTGTTGGTCCGAAACGAGCAGACTGCGGGGCCACCTCAAGGAAACTTGAGGTTTGGTAAAAACTTGTAGGATGACTCATCCGGTCGTGTCCTGAGACTTAGATACGCGCGGCTACTATCAGGGTGTCGACACGCCGGGAGGATTTGCTGGATTAGCCTTACCTTAGTTCGGAGTATCTTGAGCACGGGATTCCGAGAATACTCGGGTCTTCCCACTTATGGAGTTGCGACTCCGTGGATCGTGGGCTTGTAATGGGTCAAGTTGGAACACCCCTGCAGGGTTTGAACTTTCGAAAGCCGTGCCCGCGGTTATGTGGCAGATGGGAGCTTGTTAATATCCGGTTGTAGATAACTTGACACCATGTTCCAATACACTACCAGCATGCGTACCGTGACTGTCATTTTCCGAAAGGGCTTTCGGGAGATGAACACGGTGGGGTTATGTTTGACGTGTTGTAGCTAGGATCACTTCGTGATCATCTTTCGACCGAGGCACTTCTCTTCTCGCTCTCGTATACGTAAGCTAGTGCTAGTTGCTGCTGCAGACTCTTGTTGTTCCTTCACCTCTTGTTCTTTCTTCAGCCTTGTCCTCACCCAAGGCTTAAATAGTCGTGTTACCCGGGAACGGGATTGCTGAGTCCTCTGTGGCTCACAGTTACTTCAGCACACCAGATGCAGGTTCAGCCGAGTTTGATGCAGGAGGTGGATCAGTTCTTCACCGAGAGTTCGATGAAGAGTTTGGCCGTATGCTTGTGACGTTTCCGACGATCAGTAGTGGTTTCTACTAGTTCGATCCTGACCTGTGGCTTTATGTTGTTTTGGTATCTTTCTTTTGGTTCTTCGCCCGTAGTCGGGTTGTGATGTTTTGAATGATGTTTTGCTTATGTAATGTATTGTGTGAAGTGGCGAGTGTAAGCCAACTATCTTCTTTTGCAATTTAATCCCTCTTTTACATGAGTCGTGCAAAGATACCAAACTTGAGATCATTCTAGGATGGGCTTATACCTTTAAGTCGTGCCTCGACACGTAGGGGGTATAGTCCCATCCTGGGCATTACATGTTGGCTGTACCAAGTAGTTATTTATTTGAGTAACAAGATTCAAACATTAATTCTTCTGAAATGTCAATCCAGTTTGTGATCTGTTTGAATAACTATATCCCTTGTGATTTAATCAGTAAACTATGACATGTGGAACCTATGTGCAGCAACAATTAGAGAAGTTGTCATCGTCTGTACTCCAATTATCTCAAATTTACTGTCGTTTTGGAGACATATTGAACTCTTGATTATTTTTTTACCGGGCATAACCCCTTTCCATTATAAAGCATAACGGAAATACATCAGTTCCAGTAGAGTTTTAAAGGAAACTAGAAAGGGGATAGCGAGTTCAATGCATCTTTGGGAAACCCACTGTAAACACTCGTCATCGAGCAGTTTACTGTAGGGCGAAAACCCAAAGACACTATAGAACTAACCAACCACAACAAAACACAATAAGTCGAAAGTTCTCGGCAATTCAAGGCTCACAACCGAGCAGAAATAAGCTCACGCAGGAGCAAGGGCCATCAGCCACACAAGAGAAAGTATAGAGAAAAAGACGCTCTCGGTGATCAGCACTTCATCATTTTTCATGTTCTCCACTTGATGCAGCACACAGCCTCATCATTGTCGAAGCATTGGTTCTTAGCATCTTTGCGCCACGCTCCATAGCCTCCCGATCAGCACCATTCATCAGACCTGCCCAATAAGCCAAATATCCACACGCAGAGTACACAATATCAAAAGGGGTTCTCAGTTTTCTATCTTCAAAGGTAACTTGGTTTCGGCAGTTCCAAATAGCCCAACAAATAGCTGCCAAACCGAAGGTATAAAATCTAGCACCATCAGGAAGGAATATGTAGCACCAAGAAAAGTATTGCCAAATATTGTTGGGGCAAAGATCAGTGCCCAAGACACATCCCACAGTCCTCCAGATTACTCTGGCCACTGGGCACGTAAAGAACAGATGCTGGGCTGTTTCCTTTTCTTTACAGAACGAGCATTGTGGGTTGCCAGCCCACCTTCGCCTTTCCATCACCTCTCTAGTCAGGATAGAATCTTAAAAAAGTTGCCAAAGAAAGATTTGGATTTTCAGAGGTATTTTAGCTTTCCAAATCCATCTAAAGTTGCATCCAGCTAGATTACGCTTCATATATTCATAAACAGATTTGGTGGTGAATTTCTTCTTCTTGCCCAGAGTCCACACAATCTGATCTGGGCCCTCCGAGCAGGGCCATGCATCAACAGTGTTCCGCACTTTCTCCCATTGCTCGCTCAACTGAGCATGGAGTTGTCTCCGGAAGAAATCATTCTCAAACCCTTTCTTGAAATCATCCACCGTAATCTCTTGTTTATTACAGATGGAATATAAGATAGGATACTTTTGGGCTAGAGGAGGATTACTGTTAAAGGAATCATTCCAAACTCTCGCAATATTACCCGAGTTCAAGACCACACCCCTACCAGCCATATAATATTCCTTGACTTTCATAATAGCTTTCCAAATCGGAGAATCACCAAACCTGCATCTAACCGAGGCAATGGTATCTTTTTTAAAATATTTAGCTCTGATCACTTCCTGCCACAGACCTTGCTGTGTCTCAAGTTTCCACCACCATTTGGTGAGTAAGCTAATATTTTGTTTTCGGAGGTCTTTCACCCCCAGGCCCCCTTTATTCTTGGATCTACATATCCTGGACCATTTAACTAGATGATATCTTTTCCGACCTTCATGTTCTTGCCAAAAGAAACGTTTACGATGTTTGTCTAATTTGTATATAACCATCTTAGGAATCAGAAACATAGACATATAGAAGTATATAATGTTGGTAAGGGAAGAGTTGAGGAGAATAAGCCTCCCACCAGAGGAAGCTGCATTGCCAATCCAAGATTCGCAGCATTTGAGGAATCTCTCATCCATAAAGATCCAACTAAGGTTACGAAGCGTCGAGTAACTAACAGGTACTCCCAAATATTTCATTGGGAAGTGGCCAATTTGGCAATTAAAAAGATCAGCATAGAAGCTCAAGGTATCATCATCCCCCCCCCCCCCAATGCAAAGGATCTCACTTTTAAGGAAATTGATCTTGAGCCCCGACATAAGTTTGAACATATACAGGAGAAGTTTCATATTAACAACAGCTTCTCTGTTGTGTTCCAGGCAGATAACTGTATCATCGGCATACTGGAGGATAGCTACTCCATTGTCTACGAGGTCTGGTGCTAACCCGGTAAACAACTTCTCTTTCTGAGCGTTACGAATCATTTTGGAGAGTACTTCCACCGCTAGGTTAAACAAGAAAGGGGAGAAGGGGTTGCCTTGCCGCACCCCTTTATAACTCTGAAAATAAGGGCCCAACTCATTATTGATCTTAATACTAACTGTCCCATTAGAGAGGATCTTTTTAACCCACCCACACCAAGTAGGTCCGAATCCCTGATCTCGATGGCAATCAAGAAGGAAGTCCCAATTGATTTTGTCATATGCTTTTTCAAAATCTAGTTTCAAGACAACACCCACTTTTTTCTTAGAGTGAGTATGATGCAACACTTCATGCAGCGTGAGGATGCCATCTATTATGTTTCTATGTTTGATGAAGGCGTTTTGGTGTCTACTAAACAGCTTATCAGCAAAGATAACAACCCGATTATCTAGTACTTTAGTTATAAGCTTATAGGGGCATCTCAGGAGACATATGGGGCGATATTGTTGAATCTTTTTAGCTCCATTCAATTTAGGGATCAAATTAATAATCCCATAGTTCAGCCGAGCCACATCCAAAGAGTTCTTATGAAAGGCCTCGAACAACTACATTATGTCACTTTTAACAAAGTCCCAGCAATGAATATAGAATTCTGCCGGTATATTATCCGGCCCCGGTGCTCTATTACAAGACATACTGAAAGTGCAACTAATCCCCGGGTGGTTTTGGCAATTAATAACAACATATATATCATTGAACTAATAGTTACTTGAGAATCATTTCAGAGAAGTTCAGTGATATGGGTATGGAAAAGACTGAAGAAGTGGACCCCTCAAAATGCTAAGGCAAGCATTGGCAAAAGCTCAAGACTCCATTTTTGGTTTAGTGATCAAAGATCACATTGAGTCCATAGGAAAAGCCAATACTATTAAAAGGGGATGAGGTTGTGTTGATGATCTGGTTGCTCAAGTGCTTAGTGATATATCTCCTTTAGCTATCAGCAACTTTCACTACTAAACACACTCATAAGTAATCTCGGACAAACCGATTCTTCCAACTCAGTCCCACCGAGATGAACCACCTCAGCCATAAGCCAAACCCTAGAAAAATCGGTCAATCCGAGTTTGAGTTCGGTCTCACCGAAATACGGGCTGCCAACCTTCTGTAACCGTTTGACATCATTTCGGAATATCCGAGTTGATAATTTCGGTCTCACCGAAACTGGCAAGTTCCTATCTTTACTCAAATCGGACAAACCGAGATGGTATTTTCGGTCCCACCGAAAACCCCAACGTTCACTATATTTGAACTTTCGGTCTGACCGAGTTTCCACTTCGGTCTCACCGAGATTGCTCAATTATGTGTGTAACGGTTGGATTTTGTGTGGAGGCTATATATACCCCTCCACCCCCTCTTCATTCATGGAGAGAGCCATCAGAAAGAACTACCACTCCTACCTTACACTTTCTGAGAAGAGAACTACCTACCCTTGTGTTGAGATCAAGTTGCTCCATTCCTACCATATGAAACTTGATTTCTAACCTTCCCAAGTTGCTTTCCACTCAATCCTTTCTTCCACCAAAGCCAAATCAGTGAGGAGAGTTGAGTGTTGGGGAGATTATCATTTGAAGCACAAGAGCAAGGAGTTCATCATCATCTACAACATCTATTACCTTTTGGAGGGTGGTGCCTCCTAGATTGGTTAGGTGTCGCTTGGGAGCCTCCGTCATCGAGATGTGGAGTTGAACCAAGAAGTTTGTAAGGGCAAGGAGATCGCCTACTTCGTGAAGATCTACCCCGAGTAAGGCTAGCCCTCCGTGGGCGTAGGCCATGATGGAATAGACAAGGTTGCTTCTTCGTGGACCCTTCGTGGGTGGAGCCCTCCGTGGACTCGCGCAGCCGTTACCCTCCGTGGGTTGAAGTCTCCATCAACGTGGATGTACGATAGCACTACCTATCGGAACCACGGGAAAAATCATTGCGTCTCCAAATTGCGTTTGATCTTCTCCACCTCTCTTTACTACATGTGCAATTTACTTTCCGCTGCTTATACTCTAGAATTGCATCTGTAGGGTGATGCTTGTCTTGATCATAATTGTGAATCTGTCAAAAACTGTTCATGATCAAAAGGCAGAATTTTTATATTTACAAGTAGTCTAATCACCCCCCCCCCTCTAGACATACTTTCGATCCTACAAGTGGTATCAGAGCTTTGGTCTCCATTGTTTTGGTTTCCATTGCATTGGACTCCATAAGCTTGGTTTCACAACCTAGGAGAGTATGGCGTCTAGTGAGGGTAATTATCGTAGAGGTCCTTACTTTGATGGTACAAATTTTGCTAGTTGGAAGCATAAAATGAAAATGCATATTCTTGGTCATAACCCAGCCGCATGGGGCATTATTTGTGTTGGTATGCAAGGTGAATTCTTCGAGGAAGGAAAAGTTCCGGATCGCGAAGCTACACCGGAAGAGTTGCGGATGTTGCAAAACAATGCTCAAGCTTGTGACATTCTCTTCAATGCCTTGTGTCCCCAGGAGTTCAACAAAATCAGTCGTCTTGAGAATGCTAAAGAGATTTGGGATACTTTGGTTGAAATGCACGAAGGTACCGAATCTGTGAAGGAATCAAAGCTAGATATTCTTCAAGGTCAACTTGACAAGTTCAAGATGAAGGATGGTGAAGGAGTCGCTGAAATGTACTCTAGGCTTGCTCTCATCACAAATGAGATTGCCGGCTTAGGAAGCGAAGAAATGACCGACCGATTCATCATTAAGAAGATTCTCAGAGCTTTGGATGGAAAATATGACACCGTGTGCACTTTGATCCAAATGATGCCAAACTACAAGACTCTCAAGCCAACTGAAGTCATTGGAAGAATTGTTGCTCATGAGATGACACTTAAGGATAAGGAAGAGCTTCACAACAAGTCAAGTGGTGCTTACAAAGCTACAAGTGATGCTCCCACAACCTCAAGTGACAAGTTAATTTCCAATGAAGAGATAAGCCTAATGGTTAAGAACTTCAACAAGTTCTACAAGAATAGAGGCAAAGAAAGAAGCTCAAAGTCTAGATCATATGATGAAAAGAGATCTTCTAGTCGTGATCGAAACTGCTACAATTGTGGAAGACCCGGACACTACTCAAATGAGTGTACGTCTCCCCACAAGAGAAGAGAAGAATCTCCAAGAAGAAGATCAAGAGATGAGTCACCTCGGAAAGAGAGAAGGAGTAGAGATGATCGTTATGAACGAAGACCCTCTCGGAGAAGCAAGGATTCGGAGAGGAAAGACAAGTCATCAAGGAGCTACACAAGAAGAAGACATCAAGCTCATGTAGGTGAATGGGTCTCCGGCTCCGACTCCGACAATCAATCCGATGGAAGCTATCACTCCGACTCCGACTACAGTCAAGATGAAGGTGTTGCCGGTCTTGCACTCGTATCCTCCAACTCCAACTCCTACGACTTATTTGATTCACCAAATGAGGGAATTGGAAGATGCTTCATGGCTAAAGGCCCCAAGGTATCACACCCTGAATTCATTGACTTCAATAGTGATGAGGATGACTTGCTTGGTGAAGATGAGCTCTTGCATGATAAATCTAGTGAACTTAGTAACGATGAAAATGCTAGTAGTCTTTATAGTCGAGAAGAGTCGAATGACAATGCTATGAAGGAGATTGAGCGTCTAACTAAAGAACTAAACACTCTTAAGTTAGCTCATGAAACAACTCAAGAAGATCATAGAGAGCTCCTAAGATCTCATGAGAAGCTACGCTTCGAGAAGCTCACTCTAGAGCAAGAACATGAGTTTCTAAAAGCGATCAATGACGATCTTCGAAAGAAGAGTTCTTCATATCTTGCCAAACGACTTCTCTTGTCTAATTTCTTGCCACCTATTAAGACTAAGCATGACAAGCATAAGAAAAATTATTCCTCTAGTAGTAACAATAACCATGTTAAATCTAATGTTGTTACTTCTAGTAGTTCTCTTGATTCCACTAACAATGTTTCAAGCCAAGTTACACTTGAGCAAGAAAATAGCTTATTGAAGGAAATCATAGAGAAAGGTGTCTACAAGAGTCTTGCCGGAAGCAAGAACTTTGAGGAAATTGTTCGCAAACAAGGAAGGCACCGGAAGAATCAAGGGATTGGTTTTGAGCGAAAGTTCAACGCCGAAGGTGTTGAGTGGGAAGAAGGTCAATACCCTACTCCAAAGTTTGTTTCTCAAAAGGAGAAGTATGATCCTACTTCTTCCAATGTGGAACAAGCTCAAGATGACCTTCCACCACAAGACCACAAGCTAAAGGCCAAGGACAAGCTTCAAGAGGAGATTGATGCATTCATTGAAGCACCTCAAGCCATGGTCAAGTGGGTTCCCAAGGACACATCAAGTTCTACTTCGTCAAGCTCAACTACTACCCCAAGGATTCCCATCAAGATGATGTGGATCCCGAAGAAGAAGAACTAGAAGGTTCTTGAGGGTGACTCCGCCAACATACTTCACTCATATTCATTTTGGCAACTTGTGCAAACAACTTCCACATCATGCACTAGTTCATGGAGTCACAAACCCTCTTGTTGGTAAGTCAAGGGACAAGGTAATCATTGCTTTCATGGACATCATCTTTTGTGAACTTCAATATATGTCTATGGATATCCTTGCTTGTTCCTTGTGGGACTAACCCATGTAGGTATTGAAAGTGCCCTAATCCAAAGGATAGCTCCCAACTCTTGATGATCTACATCAACATTGAGCATCCACATCTTCAACATCTACATGAAGTCTTCTACGACAACCCTTTGACCCTTTAAAAGGGGTTCTCACATCTAGGTGGAGCTTTGCTCTAAAAAATTGAGCTAAAGCATCTCCAAATGATGTGAACACATCAATGCTTTATGTAAAAGTGGTAACCCCACTTGTGCTTAAACGATGAGTATGACCTATGATCAAATGTTCTCATTTGGCTCCTAAGTCAAAATACTCATATAAAGATGACCTAGTCATCGACAAATTGTGTGCTAGTAGCTAGAGTTTTGGTTGTGCATGTTTGACACATATTTCATTTGCTATCTTATTGTGTGAGCATGTTGAATGCATGATTTTATCCATTCGAGGACATCCATTTGTTGTTTTGGTTGTTTTGATCTTTCTGGCCAAATGGATGGACAAGAATGCCTAAGCACCTCCCCTAGCTATCTATGCTTTCTTGTCTCAAATCCTATTCATGCTTATATCACAAACTTTGAACAAGTCATTTTCGGACCCTCCGAGTGAGGAGCACTCGGAGCCACCGATCCGTCTAAGGCTGACTTCCAAAACCTTCTAAGTCAATTTCGGTCAGACCAACTTCTCCCACTCGGTCCAACCGAAACGCTTAGACTGATCTAGGTTTCATCTCGGTGAAACCGAGTTCTAAATCTCGGCGTGACCGATATGCGTAACTGCACAGCAGTTATCCATTTCGGTGTCACCGAGTTTTTCAACTCGGTCCCACCGACAGCAAGGGGATATAAATACTGAGGGCAGCGCGCGATTTTTCCTTCAAACCGTTTCGCCCCCAAGTCCCCTGCTGCCGTCGCCCTGATCTCCGGATCGTCGCCGTCATCGCCTGTGCGCCCTCGCCGCAGGTCTTCGCCGCCGTCAACGGTTTTCTCCTCCGCGTCGTTGCCGCCGTAGAGGGACTCCACCAAGTTAGGGTGAGTCTTGATCCCTCTCGTGCTCCCCATCCGATTCATTGCACGATTGGTTTGCCCTGTATCTAGCCACGTTTGAAATCTTCCTTAACATCAGATCGGTTCTAGTTTCTAGTAAAATTCTTAGGGTTAGGTTTCCACGGAATACATCTCGGTGAAACCGATTTTGAAAACTCGGAATGACCGATTTGGCCTCTGGCCATTGCACTGCACCTTTCGGTCTAACCGAGTCGTGCAAATCGGTGTGACCGAAGTAGAGTCTTAGTGAAACCCTAGTGTTTCGGCAGGTCCGAAACCCACTTCGGTCTGACCGAAAGTGGTGTGGTAAGCCTCTGTATACACTTCGGATTCACCGAAACTGAAAATCGGTTTGACCGAAATGCATTCTGTGAAAACTCAAAACTAAGATTTGAACTCTTTTTTTTTGCAAAAACCTCTGCAGTTTGTGATAACTCTTCTACTCTGCCTATACCTTATATATTCACAGGTTGTCAGCCATGTCAGATGCCAGTGACAGCCAGAACAGGTCTGAGTCACCTTTTGCAGAGATTCCTGAGGCAGATACTAGTCCTGAGGCTAGTAGTCCTATTGATGATGGTGAGAGGAGTACACCTAGTGGCTTGCCTCCTGCAGCCACCAGAACCAGAAAGCAGAGAAATTATGATGATGAGGACTCTGACTTCATTGCTGAGGAAGTAACCTCCAAGCCCAAGAGAAATGTTGTTGCCAAAGAGCACCAAGGGCAGCAGTTCAAGAAAGGCACCAGCAAGGTCAAGCAATCAGCTGTTGCCAAGAAGCTGAACTTGGAAGAGCCAGCTCCAAGTAAAGTGAAGAAAACTTCCAAGAGGAAGAGGGTAGTGTATGCTGAACCTCATGCAGATGCAGCAGTTGAGGAAGAAGAAGAAGAAGCACCCCAGCCTCCTCCTCAGAAGGCTAAGCTCATGGGTGATGCAATTAGGGCTCAAGCCACTTCTAAGCCCAAGAAGCCTGCTCAAGCTAAGGCAGCTCCAGCAAAGCCTTCTGCCAAGCCCAAGAGGACAACCAGGAACATTCCAGCCTCTGAGAAGAACAAAGGTGATGTGCCACCGTCTGAGTCTGAAGAAGAACATGTGTTGCTGAAGCTCCGTCCAAAATTGCCACTCCACAACGATGCTCATCCTCAAGCCGAGGATATGAAGGCAAGGAAAGATCGAGGTCTCAGGCTATGGAGACAGTCTGATCCATATGCCGTGAGGAGAAGGACTGCTGTGGACCCCAGATTCCACACCAGAGAGCAGCAGGACTTCTATGAGACTGTGTTGATGGATAAGAAGCCTATTGTTGCAGACACCAGGTACGTTGACTGGAAGTACATTGGCAGTGAAGAGCACCGAGACTTCTTTCCCCATGTGCATGAGAGCTTCACTGCATGTGGAGTTGATGAGTTTGTGGGTCAGAAGCTGACAGATTGTAACGATGAGATGATTATGCAGTTCTACGCCACAGCCCACTTCTATCCTGATGGCAAGATCACCTGGATGACTGAAGGTCAAAGGTTTTCTTCGTCTGTTGAAGAATGGGCAGAACTTCTGAATGCTCCAGTGCAAAGAGAGGACGACATTGATGTCTATGGGATTCCTAAGAAGAACCATGATTCCATGAAGAACATGTACAAGGAGATCCCCGCAGCAGATTTGGAAGGGTGGAAGCTTGGCTCAGTGTACTATCTCCAGGCAGGTCTCCCTACCACAAACACTATTCTGAGGCATACCTTGATGCCCAAGTCTGGAGACCATCGCATGATCCGAGGCTATTCTATCAACATGCTGCACATACTCGATGAGAAGGCACCTTTCAAGGTGATGGACTTAATGGTAGAGACCATTAAGAGGACTGCAGCTGACCAAAAGAGGTCATGTGGATTTGCCCCGCAGATTCAGATGCTTATCAATGCCAAGTTTGGCACGGGCAAATTCATGTTGGATAGGAAGCACTTACCACTGCAGCCAGAGCATGAAGATAATGTTGTTGTGATGGACGAGGAGGATCCAACTTCGGTTGAAGGTCAAGCCAAGATTGAAGCTGCTAAGAAAGCCAAAGCTGATAAAGAGGCAGCAGCAGCAGCAGCTAAACCAAAGAGCTTCGGAGAGCAGATTCTTGAAGCTACCCAGAGGATTGAACAACGCCTGGCCAGCATTGAACAATCTCAGGAAAGCTTGGAAAGGATTGTTGACGACAAGATCCACGCTCTGGACGTGAAGCTGACTGAGATTCAGGTGACCGTCAACAAGCTTGAGGCAGACATGGAGGAAGCTAGGCAGGACAGAGCAGAGCTCATGCAGGATGATCTAGTCCAGGACTCTCATCGCCAGACTGCTCAGGTTCCCAGAGGATCCCGATCAGCAGCTATTCCAGTGACTGACTCCAGGGCTACCACTTCAGCACCTCCTACAGCTCCAGCAGTCACTCCAGCCACAGCTCCAGCATCCACTCCTCCAGCGCAGACATCAGCTGAAGTCTTCGCCGATGCCGTCATTTCTACTCCGACATCTACCCAGACAGGAACCGCCAGCAGAGCCCACAGTGACGTTTAGCTCTATGCTTTTTCGAACTTTTTGGTAACTTGTTGCCAAAGGGGGAGAAATTGTATAGATCAAAGGGCTTCGAGAGAGAGAGTGCTCTTTCGTTCTTTTGCCGGTTTTCTTTGAGATACATTTGGTTCTTTTGGTTCTTGAAACTTTCAGTGTGCTTGATACTACGTTTGATGCTACCTTAATGAGTGCTTAGTCATACTATGCTTTAATGTGTGCTTAATGCTTATCATATGCTATTCCTATCTTGTATGGCTATTTACTCATGTCTTGGTGATTGGGTGCATGTTATTCCTTCTTATCATTTTGTGCGCTCCACCAAGATGTATGTGACATGGAAGAGTGACCCATAATCCTAATCGATTGTGCATTTGCATTCAAACGCAAATTTTAAATAATGCACAAATTTAGGGGGAGCTCTTGCTTATCACATACTTCTCAAAGCGACGATATTATTCATTGATTATATCTTTTGTCGAAGCTTTGATCTATATGTTGTCATCAATTACCAAAAAGGGGGAGATTGAAAGTGCAACTAATCCCCGGGTGGTTTTGGCAATTAATAACAACATATATATCATTGAACTAATAGTTACTCGAGAATCATTTCAGAGAAGTTCAGTGATATGGGTATGGAAAAGACTGAAGAAGTGGACCCCTCAAAATGCTAAGGCAAGCATTGGCAAAATCTCAAGACTCCATTTTTGGTTTAGTGATCAAAGATCACATTGAGTCCATAGGAAAAGCCAATACTATTAAAAGGGGATGAGGTTGTGTTGATGATCTGGTTGCTCAAGTGCTTAGTGATATATCTCCTTTAGCTATCAGCAACTTTCACTACTAAACACACTCATAAGTAATCTCGGACAAACCGATTCTTCCAACTCAGTCCCACCGAGATGAACCACCTCAGCCATAAGCCAAACCCTAGAAAAATCGGTCAATCCGAGTTTGAGTTCGGTCTCACCGAAATACGGGCTGCCAACCTTCTGTAACCGTTTGACATCATTTCGGAATATCCGAGTTGATAATTTCGGTCTCACCGAAACTGGCAAGTTCCTATCTTTACTCAAATCGGACAAACCGAGATGGTATTTTCGGTCCCACCGAAAACCCCAACGTTCACTATATTTGAACTTTCGGTCTGACCGAGTTTCCACTTCGGTCTCACCGAGATTGCTCAATTATGTGTGTAACGGTTGGATTTTGTGTGGAGGCTATATATACCCCTCCACCCCCTCTTCATTCATGGAGAGAGCCATCAGAAAGAACTACCACTCCTACCTTACACTTTCTGAGAAGAGAACTACCTACCCTTGTGTTGAGATCAAGTTGCTCCATTCCTACCATATGAAACTTGATTTCTAACCTTCCCAAGTTGCTTTCCACTCAATCCTTTCTTCCACCACAGCCAAATCAGTGAGGAGAGTTGAGTGTTGGGGAGATTATCATTTGAAGCACAAGAGCAAGGAGTTCATCATCATCTACAACATCTATTACCTTTTGGAGGGTGGTGCCTCCTAGATTGGTTTGGTGTCGCTTGGGAGCCTCCGTCATCGAGATGTGGAGTTGAACCAAGAAGTTTGTAAGGGCAAGGAGATCGCCTACTTCGTGAAGATCTACCCCGAGTAAGGCTAGCCCTCCGTGGGCGTAGGCCATGATGGAATAGACAAGGTTGCTTCTTCGTGGACCCTTCGTGGGTGGAGCCCTCCGTGGACTCGCGCAGCCGTTACCCTCCGTGGGTTGAAGTCTCCATCAACGTGGATGTACGATAGCACTACCTATCGGAACCACGGGAAAAATCATTGCGTCTCCAAATTGCGTTTGATCTTCTCCACCTCTCTTTACTACATGTGCAATTTACTTTCCGCTGCTTATACTCTAGAATTGCATGTGTAGGGTGATGCTTGTCTTGATCATAATTGTGAATCTGTCAAAAACTGTTCATGATCAAAAGGCAGAATTTTTATATTTACAAGTAGTCTAATCACCCCCCCTCTAGACATACTTTCGATCCTACACATACTGAATAGAGCTTTTTTCACTTCTTCCTCATTGAATTCACTAGTGAGAAGTATATTATCTTCATCACTAAGTTTCTCCTCCACATCCCATGTATCAGGAGAAAGATGAAACATGTTCCCCCTGGTAGGTCCGAACAAGTCCTTATAAAATGCCGTTGCATGAGCTAAAAGATTTTTTGTGCCTTCAATAGTGACCTCACCTACTGACAGAGAGTGGATCGTGTTTTTTCTTTTTCTGCCATTTGCCACTCGGTGATAGAAGGCAGCGTTACGATCTCCCTTGAGCAACCATCGCTCATTGGAGTGTTGCAACCAAAATATTTCTTCCATGACCAGGAGTTCACTGAGCTCCAAATTTTGGGCCGTTCTTTTTTCATATAAATCTGGATCAAGGGGTCCTCTTTCCTCTAACTTCTCAATATCTTCCAATTCTTCTTTGATGATTTTTTTCCTCTTCCTGGCATGTCCAAAGGAATGGGAACCCCACCCTTTGAAATACTTTTTAATACATTTTAGCTTGATGTTGAGAACATCAATAGGATCTTCTGCTAATACATGTTGCTCCCATATTTTTTTTAGCTTTCAAATGAAATTCTTCATTCTTGAGCCAGCTCAGCTCAAATCTGAATTCGCGTTGATGGGACGGGCTTTTCTTCTCCATGTCCGAGGATAACAGCAACGGGTTATGATCCGAAACATCTCTTACCAACTTCCTCACATTAACAAGAGGGGATAAATCTTCCCATTCAAAGCTCATAAGAACTCTTGATTATGCTTTACAAAAAGTTGTGGCTTGGCTATTTGGGACAATAAACCAAACATGCCCATAGTGTCCAACATGTTTCACCCTTCTTATATGGATGTTTAATTCTTGCAGAGACTGCTGTTACAATCGAGGAAGCTGAAAAAAGTGTTGCACTACTTGAATGGTCTCTGTAGTGTATATAGGATAGTTTTTTTTGGCAGGGGTATATAGGACAGTGAATCTACTGTATCATTTGATGTCTGTTCTGCTGTACAAACTAGAGTCCATGGCTTTTGATATTCCATGCACTAGAATCAGATCGCACTTCTTGAACTGTTATCTTTTCCTTGAAGACTAAAAAAATTCTAAACTCAAGATAGCATTTGGCACTGCCATATTTTAACATATTGCTCTGTTCATATTTTTGGGTTTATGCATTATATTCATTTTCAGGGAAAGAGGGATATTCAAAAACAACCGTTCCAGCTTCCTGACTTCATTGCTGCAACTGGAATTGAAAAAATAATACAGGTAACATACTTTCTTGGAGCTGAGGAACATACATGGCCTGTTTATGTTGGTGTGAGTGAAGCTACTATTTGGGTTTATTGGCTCACTGGCTGGTAAATCTAGTGTTATATTGGCAAGCTACTGTCTGTCCGTTCTATCATGGGAAATGTTGCATGTTGGTTAGTCCTTTGGCAAGCTGATAAATTTCATAAACTTTCCTGCACAAAAAGGAAAGCCTAATTGATAAATGTTTATGAAAGCATACATTGAGAAGGAGAACAACAAGACGTTCAAACAGAAGCAGCGCGACCGTATGCAGCCCAAGATGCGGAATGTGAATATGGATTATCAGGTCAACATTTCCACATGCATATCATAGTAGTTTAGTTATGTTGCCAAAGCTATATGAAGCAGATTGTGGGTCTTGCTTCCTTTGCTTTCTTCCATACAACCATGAGTACATATATTGCTACCTTTTAGTGCCCTCCCTAGTTTTCTTGCTGTGTTTGTATTTTAGGCCCTCTTTTTGATGCAAACCTAAATTCTCCCTGAGTTATCTGCAAATATGAACCCATGAGAGTAACTTCCTGAGTGCCATTCTAATGTTTAGGAAACTTACACAACTAATAATGCTAGTGCTGGTGTGTAATTGATATTTGATTTAATTTTAATATATCAGATCTGCCCAGTTATCAGTTTGTACCATGGTTGTCATTCAAGGCTATAATGTTTTGTTTTCCACAGGTTTTTCATGATGCATTCTTCAAATATCAAACAAAATCAAAGTTGACTAGTCGTGGTGATCTGCACTATGAAGGGAAAGAGTTAGAGGTACGTACTCTACAATATTTACACAGCAAAAAAATGCAGAGACCATCCATGAGTCGATATATGGTTCTGATGCTAAGTTCTACTTGCACATTCTACAGCTGAAGCTTAAGATAATGAAACTAGGCATGTTGTCCCAGGAGCTTAAGAAAGCTCTTGGTATGCCTGATGGTGCCCTGCCCCCATGGCTTACCAGGATGCAGGTATGTATTAACTAACCTATGTTCATCAGGTTTTCTTTCAATGCTTTCATCATTAGCCAGTTGACCCTGCTTCATTTTGCCAGTTCGTTGGTCCTCCACCCTTTTATCCTTATCTGAAGATCTCAGGTTTAAATGCCCCAATCTCTCCTGGAGGCAGTTTTGATGATGGTACCTTACCTAAACCAAACTTGCTATTATTTCTTTGTACCATTACCATATCCCAGTATATGAACATGTTTTTTGGATTCCTGCAGCAAGTCAAATCTTGTCAATAATGTTAGTTGCAGTGTATTGTGGTTTTCGTGAGCGGCACTAACATTTGCTTTCTGCGATTATTTAGGAAGAACCTCTCAATCGCAGCAAACACTGGGTAGATTCAGACGACGAAGAGGATGAAGAGGAAGAAGAGGAGGAACTAATTATTCATGCGGAAATAGAAGAAGGCATTCGGTCTGTTGACACCATCTCAAGGTAATTCTCTATCTTTTGTTGCCAGTTATTTGAATTGCCAGTTACCAGTTTTCTTATTTCAATTAAATAGTGCAGTGGACACTTGGTTTCTGATTTTCGTTGTTGCTGTAACAGTACTCCAGCTGCTGTGGAAACACCTGATGTTATCGACCTTCGAAGCTGCAGAGGAAGGAGCCAGATAACCAGCCAGGTCAGCAAACTGCTCTCTGTGTATGAGAAAGCAAGGTGGTGTTAATCATCAATGTCTTGATGGTTGACAAATCATTCTGTTATGGCACCGCTTGGCTTGGCTAGTCGTTGCTGTTAATCATCAACACGCTGTTCCTTCCCTCTGAAGGTTCTTGAACAGAAAGAAGAAATGATCACCCCACAGACGCTGTTCGCGTCGAGCCACCCATATGCTTCCCTAGCCAAACCTATCGCGTAATTCTCCCTCGATCTCCATATTGTTTGTCAACCATAAAAGTCACACGCTGCATATGGTCACTTTGCAGGTATGTGCTGGTGGGAGCTCAATATAAACCGTTGTCATCAGGCGGCGGCATTGGTGATGGACCTGGGGAATTGGCGGACAGGTAACTTACCTATTAAAAAGTTTCTTTTTACACCATCTAATAATTGCTACATTTCCTTTGTAAACTTGCTATTGTCCGCATAGGCACCCAACCCAGTATATGAAAATGTTTTTGGATTCCTGCATCATGACGAACCTTGTAAATTAAGTTAGTCGCATTGCAGTATGGTTTCTCTTGAGCAGAACTAACATTTGCTTTCTGCAATTATGTAGGGAGAGTAATTGGACGAAAAAGAGGAGGAGGAACTGGAAGATGGGAAAATAGAAAAAAGGCATTCTAGAAGAGGAAGAGGTACTGGAAGATGGGGAAGTAGAAGAAGGCACTCAGGAAGAGGAGGATGAGCTGGAAGATGGGGAAATAGAAGAAGCTATTCGTGAAGATGTAGAAGAGGAGGAGAAACTGGAAGACAGGGAAATGGAAGAGGCTACTCAGCAAGAGGAAGAGGAGGAGAAACTGGAAGACAGGGGGTTGTCGTCACGTGTTATTTAAACATGTTCCTTGCCTGATATTGAGTCTTTGCTGCTTAAGAACTAGGGGCTGGAGCAGCTCGGCGCTGTGCACCGACATTCTGGTGGCAAAGTAAGACAGTCTCACTGGCCATGTTCTGCTGCAGAATGCAGGGATATTATGCATGTTTTGGATACCTACGTACCTAGATACATCCATTTCTGCGACAAGTAATTCCGAACGGAGGGAGTATGTGTTTCGGTTGACAGGTACAGGGAGTTATGGGATGAAGGAGAGAACGCAGGCAAGAGGAAGAGGAGGGGCAAATAAAGAAAATCTTCTGGTTAGTCAGCATTTTGCGCCCCAAGGAAATCATTTCCTTGACAAATAAAGAAAGCGAACCTTTCTGTCTCTTAGGCAGTGACAGGCTGTTGATACATTTAAATATAGTATATTGTTTCTTGTTTATGGAGTGAGCATGCGAAATAATATTAGGAACTACTGTATGCAATAATATTAGGAACCGTTGTTTTCTAATAATGCTGAAAGAATATTTCAGCTCTATTTCTGAGTCTTGGATTGTGTATGCACTTATGCAGATGAAGCTGGATGGCTGCACACTATGCAATTCTACGGAATGCAATGGATTCTCTGATCTCAGGCCAGGCGGGTAAGACGAGGATTCCTTTCAATAATACCACTCGTAATTAGTAGATTAGAATCGGCCCAGTTGCACCTTCATTAGAATCAGCCATCAACAAAGTGTGATACATACACATACTTTTTTTTTTTTAGAAAAACATACACATACTTAGGATATCAGCCACTCATCTGCCCCACCGCCATCCACCGATCGGCCCAGCTCGGCAGGAACATTGGGCCTTGGCCCATCATTCCCCCATCGCAGCAGACGGCACATATAAATGGCGATCCTCCCTTCCACGCCGCCCCCTCCCACCTAGGGTTCCTTCCACCATCTTCTCAAAAAAGAAAAAAAGAAAAAAAAAACTAGGGTTCCACCAGAGAGCAAAGGGGATCGGGTATCAGTTATGCGCCACCGCCTGCCGTGCGCCCATCTTCCCCCTCTCGCCGTCGCAATCGCCGTCGGATGCCTCGAATGAGGATTCAGTGCTGCTTGCGAACAGGCGACCAAATAAGCAGTTCCCCTTTTGGGAGCTGCAGTCTCCAGTCGAATCAGCAGCTCTTTTGGGAGCGGCGATCCGCAATCAAGCGGCTCCTCTCCGAGCTGCAACCGGCAATCCAACCAATCAAGCGGCTCCTCCCCGAGCAGCAGTCGGAAATCGAAGCGGCTCCCCTTTTTAGTGGCTAATCCGGAACCAAAGCAGTCCTTTCCGGATTACAATCAGAAACAGGCCCTGTTTCGAATTCATTATCCGAGTCTCCATTGGTGGCGGGAACCCAGCAGATATATACATATCTGGCCGGGGTACTTCTCCAGCCAATCTTCGGAGGAGACCAAGTGGGGCCAACTCGTGAGCCTTCATCAGCTGCCAGATTCACGGTGACCGAATCCTCTCGGGCGTCGCCAGATCTTCGTGGCAGCCATGGGGGTGAGTTCATTGTCCTCTTTTCCTTGGCTGATCTTTTGTTTTCAGAGATAACCCTTTTCCAGATCTAATCGAAGTTGAAAATTTGCACTTCTACATAAAAATTGCATCTTTGCGACTGAATCAAAATTGTCAATTCTATGTGTCTTGTATAATTGAAATTACATCTTTGCAACTGAATAGAAATTGTATATTTGAGAATTCCAAAATTGCTTATTTCCGACTAGTGTGAAATCAACTCTTATTGGTCTCCATGCCAAATGCAGAAAGGAAATAAAGATGATAGGCTCAGCGCATTGCCTGATGATATTCTGGTCAACATTCTTGACCGACTCAATGTCCCTGAGGCTGCAAGAACAAGCATCCTCTCCAAACGTTGGACTCATCTCTGCGCCAAGCTCTCTCGGCTTAGTATAAGTGTTCTGGACTTCCTGCCTGAGGATGCGTCTCACGCCACCAGCGACATCTGTGACGATGAATTGGTTCGGATCAATACAGCTGCAGTTCAAGCAACAGAGGGCGTACTGGCGCGCAGAAATCCAGGTGAACACACCATCCGCCTTCTGTCCACGACGTTCTACTTGAGAGATGATGTCCCCATATCCATTGGGCGTGCTGTTGGTAATGCCATGGCGACACACCTGGTCGAGAATGCCAAATTCTTTGTTAGAGCAAGGAAGGATGACCTCACTGAAATTGATAATGATGATGAAGTGGTCGCCTGGGGGAGAGAATTCATGTTGTTCTTTGATGCTTGTCCAAATGCATTTGGTGGTCTCACTAGCCTCAACCTAAATAATTTGAGATTTGGTGAATCAGACATATCCAGCATCCTCACCACTTGCAAGCGGTTGAAGCATCTGCACTTGTACAATTGTGACTGTGGTGATGGTAGCACTCTGCAAGTTGAACACGCTAATCTCAGTGAGCTTTGTATCATCAGTTGTCTTCTCGTACAAGTTACGCTGAGCTGGCTCCCTCAGCTCACACGGCTAGCCTTTGATGGTTGGATAGAATTCCAAGATCCACTGGTTCTTGGTCATGTTCCATTGCTCGAGGCTGTAAGCCTTTCAAATATTGCCCTTAGTGTCAACAAGATGGTCAAATTGAGTACTTTTCTTAGCAGTACCTCTGTGCGAGTTCTGAAGTTGGGGTTTAGTTCTGAAAAGGTGAGTCAAGATTGTTGCTTTGCTAGCTGTGGCTTCACTTCTTCTCTGCTCATCTCATCATGTGTACATTCTTTGCAGATCTGGGTGCAGCCAGAATGTCCTAGGCAAAGTCTGGCATCTGTGTTCCGCCAACTAAGGTTTGTAAATCTAGTTAAACTTCCTGAAGGGTGTGATCTTACCTGGACAATGTTCATTCTTGAAGCTGCGCCCTTACTGAAGGAGCTATACATGACAGTATGTCCTTACCGAAAGATCTCTTTTAGCTTCATGGGCTTAATATATAAGTTTTCTAAGATTTTCTCACCAGGTACATATGTCTGATCTATTGACAGTTTATTTTTATCTCTTGTCCTATTGCTGACATGCAGGTATGGGATGATTTGTGTTCAATGGAAATGGATGAGGAGAAAAGGAAAAAGCAATTGTATAGTGAGAACAAAGGTGTGGAGTGGGGCTCGGCTGCAGCTGATTTCCAACACCATAGTTTGGTCACACTCGTCATCTTTGGCTTTGAATCGGAAGATTACCTTGTTAGTTATGTCAGACGTGTTATGGAGGCGGCCGTCAATCTAGAGGACGTGTTCCTGTATAGTAGGCTGGAGTTGGAGTGTGGCCATTGCCAGGACAAGAAGCCGACCAGGTTCCCCTGGACTAAAAGGCAGAAGATTTCATTGAAGAAGAGAATCATTGCGGGGATTGAGTCGTTTGCCATAATCCACTCCAACAAGACGATAAGGGCTGATCATGAAGCAAAAATGATTTACCCACAGTGCTTACTCGACTAAAAGGCAGAGGATTTCATTGGAGAAGATAACCACCGCCGGGATCGAGTCGTTTGCCATAATCCACTGCAACAAGATGATAAGAGTTTATGATGAAGCAAAAATCCTTTATCCACGGTGCTCACTGCTTGACAGTGAGCTGACCAGTTGTTGATTTAACAGTGTACTGTTGGAAGTGTTTGTCACTTAGGTTATTATTGTTTGTCACTTAGGTTGTTATTATCTTGGCCGTGTGAACTGTATTATGATGAATGCTGAATGGTTGAATTCGTGTAGTGTTGATGAAACTTCTTGACCAATGAACGTGTCACCGGTTCTTTCAAAACAAGAAATTATAATTCTATGCTCAAAATATTCTGAAAAAAAGTACACACCCAGGGATGTAATGTACATTTGTGTAAATTTCATGATGTTAAAATGGCTTTTTTAGCACATGTTCACTCTCAAAAACCACATTTGCAATTCAATGAATGTCATCATGAAATTTTACACATTACATCTTCATGTATTGACTTTTTTTTAAACCAAAAGATTCAAAGTTTTTGAAACCAAAAAAGATTTGCATTTTGACTTTTTTTTATAGAATTGCGGGCGTCCTCCAAAACACCCTGCTCGACTTATGTTGCTAAAATATTCTATTTGCAATGGAAATGCAAACCAGACATGATGAAGCATACCAGAGATAGCCAGGAGAAAATAATGATTCAATTCATCATCTTATATGAATAAACTGGCTACTAAAAAGGACCCTCCCCGCTGTGCGCCCCTCCTTAAATTATTCGGTCAGCATCCACCGTTGTCTTATGCGGCAAATAACCACCAAGGGAGTTTCTTATTGCATTCCTTCTTTAGATCATCTCCAATAGATGGTCCAAAATCGAAGATGTAAAATTTGGACCGTCAAAAAGTACGTTTTAGAGCTCCGAAAAAAGATTAACTCCAACAGATGGTCCAAAAGAACAACTCCAATAGATGGTCCAAAATGAAGATGTAAATTTCTTAAAACGACAAACTACTAGTCCATTCAACATAGTTCAAACATCAAGTTCAACATAGTTTCATACATGAACTTCAACTACTACTTATTCAAACTACTAGATAAAGTACTCCTCATCGTCGAAGCTGCGGAACTGCGCCCAGAACTCCTCCTTCTCCGGGTCGTCGCACCCCTCCTCCTCCTCCTCCGAGAAGTCCGCCCAGTCCTCCTCGGAAGAGGACTCGATGGGGATCATCGTCGAGGGACCGGCCTCGTCCTCCTTCTCCGCCCCCTTCTTCTTCTGCTCCGCCTCACGCTTCTAGTAGTACTCCAGCTCGGCCTGGACGTACTCCGGATGCTCCCGAGCAAACTTCGCCATCGCCTCCTCGTCGGTCTCGCCGGCACCGTCGTCTTCTTCGTCGGGATCTCCTTCATCTTGATGCCCTGCAGTACAAGCATCTCCGCTTCCGCCCGACTCTCGATCTCTGGGAAGTTGAGGTGCTCTCAAGGCCTCTCGGCACACCAGGCCGCCACGTCGTAGGCACGCGCGGCCTCGTGGGCGGACGGGTACATGCCGATCCACCATCGCCTCCCGGCCTCGGAGAACTCCACTCCGAAGTTACCGGAGGGCTTCTGCCTCACGCCAAATAAGCCCGACTTGCCCTTCGGCGTCTTCTTCGGCGCCATCGGAGAGCGGTGGAGCGGCGGCAGCGTGCGGCCGGGGCGGTGGCGAACGGAGCCGGGCGGGGCGGAGCTGCGGGGCGGCGGCGGCGTGCGGGGCGGTGGCGGACGGAGCCGGGGCGGGTCGGAGCTACGGCGGGCGGGCCGAGGCCAGGCGGAGCTGTGGCAGACGGGGCGGGGCGCACGGGGCGGCGGCATGTGTTGCGGCCGCGGCCGGATACGCAGCGGGTGGGCGGCGTGGAAACAGCGGCGGGGGCGGGGCCGGA
>LR738714.1:705583825-705616059 GCA_902687465.1 Secale cereale
CGGGGCGGCGGCATGTGTTGCGGCCGCGGCCGGATACGCAGCGGGTGGGCGGCGTGGAAACAGCGGCGGGGGCGGGGCCGGATCTGATGCGGGCGGCGTGCGGCGGGGCGGGAGGTCGCGGGCGCGCGGGCGGGAAAGGAAAGGAACTCGCGGTTGGGCGTTCGCGGGCGGCGGCTGGTTTTGGACCAGATGCACCTCGTGATGTAAATTTGCAATGTGAGGTGTTGTATTTTACATCACGAGGTGGGCGCGGTCCAATTTTTTTTACATATGGACCGTGTGTTGGAGTTGCGTTTTTGGCCTCAGACGGTCCAAAAGTCAGTTACTTTTACATTTGGATCATCTATTGAAGATGCTCTTACCACTTTAGGGGATGGTAAACGTTTGGGTGCGGTGCGCCGGCCGAATATTCGGCCGACCCGCACGCCACACTGACCAACGCATAGTACCCCGCGCGACCCGCCTCCATCCCTATGCGCTCTCCATCCCATACCTCCAGCCTTCACGTGCGCGCATCCCCTCCCCGAGCTGAGATTGGGCCACCACGACCTCCATCGCCGGCGACCAGGCGCTCCCTCGTCGGCCGCCATGGCTGCCTGCCGCCATGGCCATATCCATCCCGTACCTCCAGCCTTCACGTGCGCGCATCCCCTCCCCCCGAGCTGAGATTGGGCCACCACGACTGTAACACTCCGAGAATCATGCTACAGTAATCTCCCTCTAATGGTGCCACATCATCACAATTAATTTTGCTAAAATTCTTTTCGATCCAAACCCGGATCAACTTCAAATTTAAGATAAAGTCAAATATAATATTTCTTGTAACAGTAAAACTAAAATGTTCGCATCATTCTAAAAATTCTTTAGATCATTTGTCATGTTGAAACCAACTTAATTTGACTCACAAATAAATTCCTAGGAATTTAATAAGTGGTCCAAAGGCATTTAAATTGGTCTTTTCAAAATAAACAAATTGTTCAACCTTTGCAAGTGACCCAAAACTTTTTGCGCACTCTCAGAATATTGCATGCATTCTTGTGCAAAGTTTGAGCTCCAACAAAATTCAATTGCTATCTAAACTAAATAGGAAACAATAGCAGTTTTATTTAAAAAAAGAGAGAGGAGAAATGACCCTATGCTTTTGGCCCACTAGGAGCAGTACCCAGCCCAGCCCAGCCGCGATCTCCTTCGACCTCCTGTTCATCATGTCACCGTGGAGCTCGCCCGTGCGTTCACTCCTTCGATCTCCACACGTCAACCATCATGCGATTCCCTGGATGGATAAGGACCCCCGTGACCCCCCTCTGCTAACCCTAGCCCCTTTCCTCTCCCTCCCCGTGCCGCTGCTCTCTCCCCCACACGCAGTCGTCACCATGCCATCGTCGCCGTCGCGGCCACCAGCCTCCCCGGCGCCCGGAAGGACATCCAGGAGTCGCGTCGTTCTTGTCTACATCGGTTCTGCGCACCCGTTCGACAGGAGCCACACCACATCGCCACCCACTCGCCTTCTTCAACCTCGAGACGCCGGATGCCTTCGTCAAATTCATCGTCGTCAAGCCCTTCCCGGCCTCCCCGAGCACACCATCTGCCCCGTGGTGAGAAACTCTCTCGATGTCTCCCTTTTCCCCCTTCGAATCGGCGCTGTAGACCCACTCTCACCCGAGGCCGCCATGGCCGGACCTCGTCGTGGCCGCACCCGCGGTCTTGCGTGCGCCTACTCCATCCCATCCCGTGCACCCGAGCCACCCCTTCGACGCGTGCCTGAAACCACCCGGCCTCACCAGCTCCGTCCGCCGCTGACGCTCGCCGGTGCCGGCCCCCCTGCGGCTACCGCCCGCTTGCTCGGCCGGCTCCCCGCACGCGCCCTGTTGTGCGTCGCCGTGCCCTTGCCTATCCCCTGCTCGCCCCCCGTGCGCACCCAGTGCCCTCCCCCACCTTCTGCTCGCCTGCGCGGCAGCCTCCTGCTGCGCTCGCCGTCCGTTGCTGCCGTTCCTCTGTCGTTCTCTTGCGGCTGCTCTTGCATACTGCTGCTTGTCTGCCTACTGCGCTGCTATCCTGCTACTGCGTGCTGCTCTAAGCTGCTATCGCTTCTTCATGTTGTGCCGCCGCTGCCCTTGCATTGCTGCTACTCATGCTGCTGCTGCACTAGTACGGACGCTAGTTGCGGCTGATGCTGCTCGGCCATGGCCACCAGCGCCGTTGGTGTGTGTTTGTACGTGAGCTTCAGGTACAGCCACACAATGGCTAGCTAGTGCCACGCCATATGGGGTTGGGCCTAATTAGATTAAAAAAAGGTAATCACTGTTAGTGCTATCCTACTACTAATAGTCACTGACGGTGGGCCCCGCTGCCTAAATAAAACAACATAAATCATCTAATTGTAGTATAAGGCAATGACACACGGGACCCACTTACTATTATTCATATGTTGACCAGTCAACATTTGACTGGGTCAACCCAATCCCACTGGTCCCACTGTCATACACATATGATAGAATAGCACTAGGTAACGAAAGTACACTCTGTTTTTAATTCGAATTAATAATAAATCCAGAAAACTTTAAACTTTAGAAAATCATATAAAATAATCTGTAACTCGGATGAAAATGTTTTATATATGAAAATCGCTCAGAACGACGAGGCGAATCTGAATACGCGGTCCGTTCATCCGCCACACGTTCCTAGCATAGTAAACATGCAACTTTCCCCCTCCGATTCATCTGACCGAAAACACGAAACGCCGGGGATACTTTCCCGAGTGTTATCCCCCTTCGCCGGTACCGTGTACCACCGCGTTAGAGCACCCTAGCACTGCGTGTTAACTTGTCGAGCTTCTTTATTGCATCTGTATGCTTTGTATTTATTGTTTCTCCCCCCTCTTCTCTCCGGTAGACTTCGAGACCGAAGATGCCTCGGTGATCGACTACGGTGTTGACGACCCCTCCTTGCCAGAGCAACCAGGCAAGCCAACCCCCTTTGATCATTCCGATATCGCCCTTTCTCTTCTCTCTTATGCTTGCATTAGAACTGCTACTGCTTTTTGTATGATCCTATTCTGATGCATAGCCTGTTGTTGATACTGCTTTCATACCTTACATGTTTATACTAAACTGCTTAGTATAGGCTGGTTAGAGATCCCTCAGTGACCCCCCTACCTTGTCCCGACTGCCCCGCTGGATTATCAGAAGACCCGATCAACGGGATCGAAGACCAGGACCCGGCACCGCACATCACTTTCCCCTTAGTTGCTCGACACTATTGGGTTACTATCGAGTGCCGAGGGTGAGACCTCATCAGCACTTCTGATGTTAACCTTGTAGGTTAGTTCATCGGTTGTGGTCATCGAGGGTGATTCCTCTTTCTCCACTCCCGATAACGACACTGTCATGCAACTCCTCAAGAGTGGACCTCGAGGGTGACTCCTCTTTCGTTCACCTTGACGTTAAACATCAGGTGGAATTCCATCGAGGGTGATTTCCTCAGGTTTTCCTTTGGTGTCAGACACACATTTACTTTGGTTTCTATGACTTTACACTCAACCTGGTTACTAAAGACGGGTCGACCCTGAGGGGTACTCGCGCGAGCTTAATTGCGAGTGATGTGTAGTCGGGTTGACCTGGAAGGTGCCCACGAGATAAATACGAGGCGTGGCCGGGCACTCGCCCTTGCCGCAAGTTCTCGAGACGGGGCGATGGGGTCACATTATCGTGAGTCTCTGCTCGTTACCGCGCGTTCCCAAGACACTAAACGGTTTGGATATTTGATCCGAGGGGCCTCTGGCCTGATAGCACTAACCATCACGTGGGCATAGTATGGGCGTTCTGCCGTTCTGCGTCGTATGCATCAGCCGAAGCTTAACTGACGTCATTGCGACTGAGCGGCGCGCGCCGGGTTGGACTGGTTAGGCTCCTACCTTTTTAAGGTGGTTGCTAGGTCTGCTCACCGGCCGCCCACGCAACGTGCAGGAGTTCCTGGAGCGATTGGCCCATGACCCCTGGGGGCATAGGGTTTAGTCCGGCGTGCATGACCTCTCTATTAAGCCTAGGTCGGGTTGCGGTATATTGTTTGGCCGAGGGCGGGCATGACCTGATGGTGTGTCCGGCCGAAGTTAAGCAAGCGTGTTGGGTAAGTTGGTGCACCCCTGCAGGGAAGAAAACATCTATCGATAGCCTGTCCTACGGTAACGGACACTTGAAGTTGTATCCCGATCGCTACAACTAGAACTGGATGCTGAGGCATTGTTTGGATATGTTGCTTCGGGAGTCGAGAAAGGATCCCGGAGCGTTGGAACAACAACATAAATATGACTTATGTTACACTACTCTACTTCCCCCTCTTGCTGCAAGACGGTGGTTTCCAGAAGATGCTAGTCTTCGATAGGGCTAGCTTCTCCCCCTCTTATTCTGGCATTCTGCAGCTTAGTCTACAGATACTACCCCCTTTCATTGATACCGATGCATATGTAGTGTAGATCCTTGCTTGCGAGTACTTTGGATGAGTACTCACGGTTGCTTTGCTCCCCCTTTTCCCCCTTCTTTCTTCTTGCTGGTTGATGCAAACAGATGGTGGAGTCCAGGAGCCAGACGCCACACTTGACGACTGCTACTACCTCGACGGAGCCTACTACTACTACGTGGAGACAGCTGACGACCAGGAGTAGTTAGGAGGTCCCAGGCAGGAGGCCTTGCCTTTTCGATCATTGATGCTTTTGTGCTAGCCTTCTTAAGGCAAACTTGTTTAACTTATGTCTGTACTCAGATATTATTGCTTCCGCTGACTCTTGTGTTTTCGAGCTTATGTATTCGAGGCCCCTGGCTTGTAATATAAAGCTTGTATTATTTTAATTTGTGTCTAGAGTTGTGTTGTGATATCTTCCAGTGAGTCCCTGATCTTGGTCGTACACATTTGCATGCATGATTAGTGTACGATCAAATCGGGGGCGTCACAACGACCTCCATCGCCGGCGACCAGGCGCTCCCTCGTCGGCCGCCATGGCTGCCTGCCGCCATGGCCATATCCATCCCCTACCTCCAGCCTTCACGCGCGCGCATTACCTCCCCCCCTCTCGTCAGGCTGCGACTGAGCCACCACGGCCTCCATCGCCGGCGGCCAGGCGCTCCCTCGTCGGCCGCCATGGCTGCCTGCCGCCATGACTGGATCCACCCGCGGATAGTAGTGTTGCAACCGTCACCTAGAATAGCTTCAACAGATGTTGAAAAAAGCTTCCACCATAGACACAGAAAGCTTCAATGGCACTGCAAAGGGGAAGCTGCAACCATAGTTGGATTTTGCTACTACTCGCGAAGTTTTTTGCTGCATCCATCAGGTGGAGCTGCGACCTCGTGGCGACGACAACGACGATTTGCTGCAATCGTAGTAGAATTTTGCTAATATTGCTGAAGGTTTTTGCTACAACCATGTAAGGCGGAGTTGCGACCTCGCGAAGGTGGCGACGGTGCTTTTGCTGCACCCGTAGTTTGGTTTTGCTACTAGCGGTGAAGTTTTTTGCTACATCCATTCAAAATGGCGTTGATTGACTGGCGGCCGCCGTCGACATAATTTCCTGCAGTGATCATCAAAGGCGAGGGACGGCGGCCGAGCTACAACCGTCGCCGTCAGGAGCTGCAACATAGGTGGAGTTGTTGCATGGGTCAAGGCGACTACGAGGCCGAGAGGGTGGGGACCGGCGACGAGGACGACCGGCGAGGGCGGGGTTCGACGGGCGACGAGGAAGACCAGCGAGGGTGGGGACCGACGACCACCTGAGGGGACAAGAGGCGCGGCGCCGCGCTCCCCGAGCAGGACATGCGGATCTAGCCGACTATGCGAGGAAGAAGAAGAAGCTGGGGGTGATTCTTTTTTTCTTTTTTTGCCTGCATCCAACGGCCCGGGCTAGGGGATGGGGTGAAGGGGGGGGGGGGTTCTACATACAACTGGGACAAAGTGGTTTATGATTAAATCTCATAAGCTTTCCTATCATTTGGTAGATCCAAGTCTAAGGCCTATTTCGGGTTCACTCGGAGCTTTGGCAACCACCATAGGAGGTGTGATGTACATGCACTCATTTCAAGGGGGTGCAGCACTTCAAAGTTTGGGCCTAATATTTCTCCTTTATTCGAATATGGTATGGTTTTTTCACTCAGAAATGAGAGGTGAGATTGATTATATGATGGAGACAGATGGAGGAGCAAAAAGTGAGAGATTGAGGTAAACTCTTGAGACGGATACATCCAGGTGCCGGCCTGTGAGAACGCACCAAAATCTCATCTGTTGAAGCCGAGCATAGTGTGGCGTCAAGCAAGAAAGGTCTCTTTTTTGGTTTATTCACTGATCTGAAATGAAACTTAGCACTTGTTTTTTTATTGATTCCTAGCACTTGATGCAAGAAGAGCAGATAATGGGAAGTCCGGTTGGATAGAATAGAATCACCTGATGCAGTGATGCTGGAATCATGTACCGTTGTTTGATGGCTATAGTCGGTATGACTAAACCTAATGCGATTTGCTTTTTGAATCATTCTCACACTTCATTTGAACTTCCAAAGAAGGGATCACGTCCGACGAAAACTGAAGAATCTCCTTCTCCAGCATCGCCGTCCGGCGGAACACTCGGGCAGGTCGCTTCGCCACGCTGGCGCTAGCCCAGGAAGGCAACACGTGTACCTTATCCTCTCCCCAACGCCCGCATCCACTCCTTTCTCGTGGCCGTGACATCGCTTTCCCCCATCGTTTTCCGCCTCGCCTCCTCTGCCATAGCACTAGGCAGCTCCGAGCACTCCTCCATTCACGCCTGAACCGCTCAGTGCCATCGCAAAAAGCTACAACCGGCGTCACAAAAATCTTCGATCGGCATCGCAAAAAGCTTCAACCACGACGACACATATCAGGGCTGGCTATTGTCAATACCAAAAAAGCTGCAACCACATCGCAAACAGCTACAATTGACGTCGCAAAAAGCTCCAACCATGGCAAGACGACTCACACCAGGCGGTTATACGGTGGGAAATCGACCGGCGCACCGGCGCCTAGCGCTAATTGGGCGTAAAGCGTCTGTAGGTGGCTTTTCAAGTCTGCCGTCAAATCCCAGGGCTCAACCTTGGACAAGCGTTGGAAACTATCAAGCTGGAGTATGGTAGGGACAGAGGGAATTTCCGATGGAGCGGTGAAATGCATTGATATCGGAAAGAACACCCACCGGCAAAAGCGCTCTGCTGGGCCGACACTAATCAATTCCATGTTTTTTAATGTGTTCACAAAACAGTTTTCTTGGTGGCAAGGTTACATCTTAAATTAAAAAAAAAAAGGCGATCTCGGCCAAGGGGCAGCAAGTTCATAATGGGCGGTAAAAAGGGGGATGAACTTGGAAGAAAGAGCACAGGAACTTTTACTCAATACATAAAGAATTGTCCAGGCCAAAACAAGCATAACACGCATATAACGAAATGGGGATGACAGTTACGAGGAGGGCATCAAACCAACCATAAACACAGACATTCCAAATGACTAAGAGCTCAGACGGTTCTACAATGTAATGCAATGAACTCATGCAGTACACATACAAATCCTATGCTGCGTGCCTCATACAAAATTGCTCAGATCAAAGAGCAAAGGCTACAGCAATGGCATTATGATCAATGAACTCATGCAGTACACATACAAATCCTACAAAATTGCTCAGATCAAAGAGCAAAGGCTACAGCAATGGCATTATGATCTACAGGAGCACTATTTCAACAAGCAACGCACAGCTCTAAAACTACCTACATATTAATCATTTATCCATTTCATAACCTACCAGGAATCAGCAGAACTCATTTTATTAGTTCATACTCCCTCTGTAAACTAATATAAGAGCGTTTATATCACTAAGATAGTGATCTAAACACTCTTATATTAGTTTACGGAGGGAGTATCATTATGGTATAGAAAAAGCTAACCTATAACCCATTTGGCAAACAAACTGCTGCAAAACAAACTTGATTGCACAGAAACAATTAATAAGCCATATTAAACTTCTTAAAACTTCCTGGATAGATAAATAAGCATAATTCCAACACAAGCGCCAAAGACGAAGGTACCCACAAGTGCCCAAGACAACGGTAAACATACGTTAAGCTCCTAATACATTGTGCCGACTGAATTTAAAAACAACAGGAAGCATTATCCATTGACTGAATTTAATGTTGCTGGATAGGGAATTAGGGAGCAATGACAGCTTTACTCAACCTGCAAAATGAAGATAACATAAGGTAAGTTCATAATAAACATATGACACAAAGAAACAAGAATAATAACAGCACTGCTAGAAATTAGCACCTCCATCACTCTACAGCAGCTTCAGGGTTTACAAGGACATTGGAGACCATGCTCTCCAGCCTGAAAATAGATAAAAGTGTGTCAACAATAAGAGCAAGACAAACATCAGAAAGCAAATTGCAAATAATGAAAGAACAGCTCGTACAGCTCTTTTTCCTCCTGGCTGTAGGAGTGGCAGATGACTGCATTTCCATGCGAACCAGACTTAATAACCTGTGCCCTCTTCCGAATAGCACGCCTCGAGCGTGCTTTGGGGAGAACATTGTGTGTGTAGACTGAAAATGAAGGAAACCCAACCAGTCAATATCCAACTCACAACAGTGCAGTACAAACAAGACCAAGAAAAATTAAAGGCTTGAAAGCAGCAAAAACCTGTTGGCGAAATGTATTCTCCCTCGGAGAAGTACCCATCCTCCTCGTGGACCTGGCGGCGGCGGGGAGGACGGTTGGTCGGATAGACCCGGTCACCACGTCTGACAGTTTTGTCGCCCGCCATCTGGAACAAGCAGGTATTGATATATGGGTATTAAATCAAGATGAATTGATAGATAAACTAACTTGAGAGTAACAAAACAAGGTCAGCGCAAATGCTACTTCATACTTGCAAACTAGAAGGCATGTTGAGACTCTTACAATCACAATCTTTTTGTCAACTCTTAGCTGCGCAAGTGCTAAACTGAAACTAAACCAGGTATAATGAATTGGCACAAACTAACAGAACTATGGACTAAATCAGAGCCAAAAGTCAACATAGTGGACGCATAAAATGCAAGTATTACTCAAAAACAAGCACAATTATATTAATCAGTAACCAATCGCTGACAAACAAATTATATTAATCTACAAGCTCCTTCTACAAATCATGCCACATGTGAGATGAAATGCAACAAACTATCTTTGACACAGCAAACAGCAGGAACTGACAGATCTCACCACGGATAAAATATACCTCATGAATCAAACATATTAGATAGAGCCAAGAGATGGAATATTACAGCATAATCAATTGGCATAAATTAATGGAAAAAAGATTTGTGCACAGAAGGAACAGCATGCAGGATACTGTATGAAGTATAATTGAGTGACTAAGTAATAACATGGATCCTTGTGCACCACTAAAATACTACTAGCACCAAATTTAAAGCTTTCCATCCACAATACTAGCACCCCTTCCCCTTCCTTGTGCACCACTAAGTTACAACCATGGGTTGAAGAAAACAAAACCTGGTAGATCAACGAACACATTCTGTATAAACAAACGAAATTCTGCAGCCTGTTGACAGTTCTATCTATGGAAAACGAAAAAGGATGCAATAACTCTCCTCATCAGAGGAGTTGAACATCAACAAGGGGGGATCTGTCTACCGATGCTTACAGGTCTCGTGATAAAGAAAACTACAGAAGCTAGACAGCAACTCTAGCATGGTTGCCCTGACCGGATTGACCAAGAGATCAACAGCAAGCAGATCAAGCACGAAATCACGGGCTGGTCCGGATCTACTGGATGGATCATCTAATAGATCTCAACGCACACAAGTTGTGGTTGTCCTGAACGGATTCGGCAACAGATCAAGCACGAAACCACTGGCAAACAGATCACGCAGGTACATGGGGGCTCGGATCTATCGACACCACGGAAGCACGGGCAGTTCATTCGTACGGAGGGAGGAGAAAGATGGCCTCACCTGCCTGCGGGCTCCTCGTCGGTGAGGGCGAGATGGGGGAGGGGAGGGGGCGGATCTCTCCAATCGAACCGAACCTGGGGAGCATTCAGAAACGAAACCGACGAATTGTTAGATCCAGATGCCCCCATCGGCGTCAGCAATTGGAAGGGGGAGAAGGAGATCAGGTCGAACCGTGAGGCGGCGGGCGCTCGGGCTGCGGCGGCGGCGGTGGGTGTTGCGGGGGAGAAGGGGAGGCTGGGAGTACGGCGACGCTATTTATATTGGAGCGAAACCCTAGCGGGTGGGGCTTAACGGCGTTCAGCCACACGGCGGGGGGGCTTCACGGCGTTCAGCCAGGCCTGTTTGCTCGGGGCGCTGGGAGGAACGGCGTCAGCCGAGGCGCCGTTGGGTTCCGGTGGACTGGCGCGGTGCGGTGCGGTGGGTCCAGGCCAGCCGGGTCGGACGGGGCGCGGCATGGATCCAAAGGGTGGGGCGTGGGTCGGGTTTGGGTGGATCGGAGGTCCCTTGTTCGTCGCTGCGAAAAGCAGAGGGAATTAGAAGGAAAAAGAAAGAAAGAATGAGCTTCCCTCAGACCTGTTTTGCGCATGCGTCAGCTTGTTCCCAATTTCTTGTACCGGTGAAACCCAGCCAAGCCATCCGTCTTTCTCTTGGCAAACAAGAGAGGAACCGGCCGGCCGGCGTTCAACAACGCAAAGGCTGGCTGGTTTCTCCGTTGTGGGCGAGAGAAGGATGGACCGGCGCCGTGGTGCTCAACTCCGAGACACATGAGAGACAGCAACCTTGAGCCTTGCTTGCTTGGACCCATGCATGGGCAGACCACCTTTGCATGGGATGACAACTTTGCTTGGCCTCCTTCTGAGGCGCCCGAGCAGAGAGCCTTGTTTTGGAGGAAGAGAGGCAACGACTTGCTTGGCTCTGCTTTGCTTTTGGAGAGGAGGAGGAAGACGAACTACAGGGGTACGGACGGGGGGTTGCGAGGGCCAGCTTATATAGGAGAACCAAAGGTGGACACGCACCCACCACCAACCGTCCCTACAATCGCGGCTTCATATCTGCATCTACACGCCACCGCACCGCACCCTCTTTTTAGCAGGTAATTACCCCTTTTTTATTTAATACCCAAGATTTTGACCCCTTCCTTCCTTGTGCACCACTAAAATACTACTAGCACAAAATTGAAAGCTTTCCATCCACAACACGTACTGCTAATAGTAGAATACAACAAAAAATATTGACGTACTAAAATACAATCGTGACAGCTACGTTGCTTGCTGGTGGGCGCACATGCCAAGGCTACCCACAAAGTGTATTACAAGCGGGGCCGGCGTGATTTATTATGCAGGGCCCGAGTGATGTGACACGCCGAGACGAGCACGCCACGCCAGCGATCCGCGACCCATGCTTTCATTGGACGATCTGTGGTTCATTGGGGCCGGTGTGCTTTCTCGAAATCCAAAAATAAATAATTGAAAATACGGTTTTCGGTCTGTTTTAAAAAAAATTGTCACGAGTTCGACGATGGCCTCCTTGGTCATGCGTTGGGCATGGTCGGTCGTTCGGAGATGGATGATCATGCTTTTGGCCGCTCGGAAATCGTCCATCACTCTCGCCACACGATGTGTGTGGCATGAGGGACCAAACAAGCTTTGCGACCGTGTAATGGCGAGAACATTTTGTCATGGTTCGTTTAAATGTAGTTTAGTGAGTTTTCGGTTCTACTTGGAATGAGTTATGATTGGTTACTTCACAGTAGTGTCATGCGGTGAAGTTTTTGGATGAACAAAGCGTATCACGGAGATACAAAATACTTGTGGCACGGGCAGATCCGACACTTCATGAAGTTTGTATTGACCATCAAACAAGACCATAAAATGCCCGACCCTACAACCTCAATCCTATCCTGGTTTCAAAAAATACATATATACGGTGGTAGCTTTAAATAATTTGACCGGGGTATATACACCAACATTATGCCTATTAAAAAATGTATGTATTTTAGGCCAAAAAATGCCACGAGCATGGCCTTGCCGTCAAGCTTCGTGTTCAGGCCGTCAGGCCATACTCGAAAATCTAAAATGCTCAAGGCTCCACGAGACGCTCTTCGATCCATTCCTCAAGGCATCATCGTCTCATCGTAGTCTCGTTACCTTGGTGTTGACGACTATGTCATGATCTCGTTATCATATGTTTGCCCGTGGCGATCAGGCACCAAGCTTTGTGATCATTGCCTTACTCGTAGTGACAATGTTCGAAGCTCATTATCATCTTTTTGCCCATGCCCATGCACCGAGCCTGTTATCGTTGCCTTGTCGGCTGCGACGACCATGTGGCAAGCTTGTTATCCTCTCTTCGCACATGGCAACCATGTCCTGATCTCATTATGCTCGGTTCGTCACGGCGAAGATATTGCCGTCGGTCATTTCATTCCTCAGTGGCGGTCGCATTCGAATGCTTAGGATGGTCGATGGGTGCGGGTGAGCCCCTTGGACGTCCAGTGACCGGTGTTGAGGGAACGTGGCGGACAAGCGGCTAACGTTGACTGTGAGTCCATGTTACATTTTTTTTTTCAGAATAATGTGCCGTGTAGCGTTTTGTTTAGCTTTAAGAAAAAGGTAGCGTCTGTCTATGCGTATTGTCTCTATTTGTAAATCGGAGATGATGTTTGTTCTTGTTTTTCGGTTGAAGAAGAGGAGGTTTGTTCGTGTTAAGAGAAGTTGTGCTCTAGGAGAATTTTTTACTCCGAGGACTCGACCTACACATGAGAGCGATGCAGTCAAAGTGCATGCGTACATGCGATGCGTGTCCGCCAAACCTGCATGCGCCGAGCTAGACGTGCATGGCGCTGGTGTGCCGTAGCCGGGCGCACAGTGACACCCGGCTCTCGGAGGTTAGTTTGGTCCAGTATAATTGTGGAGATGGGCTCGACAACTTTTCTTCCCGGATCTACTAGCATACTACTCTGGGACGCTGGGGGAGACCCATTCACTGAAACGCGGGGCCAACTCGGCATCGAGCCCACATGTAAGTGGTAGACGTGTTGCTACGACGAGTACCCGGGGCGCAGAACCGGGCGCGTGGCCTCGTGCTCTCGCGTGCCTGCGGCCGGGGCTAGCGCGGACTATTTTTGTTGTCCCGGTTGAAATACTCGCGAGTACGCCATATTTACAGAGGACTTGAAATCCTTGGTAAAAAAAAAATTATGTTGGCCCTTTGATCATAGGATTTGATTTCATATGATTTTTTTTCCTATGAAATCTTTTGTGCTACATGTTATAGTAAATCTAACATCCACTAAAACCTCTTTTTACAATTTCTCTGTTTTCCATGAGGCGTCAAACACTCCTTGCTCATCCTATATGATTCAAGTTGGCATGCCCTCGTACTCCGCCATGGTGAGGTCAACAACCGGCTTCGGCTCCGCCGCCACCCCCTCCTCCTCCATGTGTTTGCGACTCCTGCTCCGGCTACTGCTGATGCTGCATCTCTTCCGGCTATGGCGAGGGAGGCAGGTCTGCTACGAACCGAACGACGCGTCTAGCCCGGATCTCCTAGAGAAACCAGACACGCGGAGAGGGTAGGAACGAATGTGGCTAGGGCTTGGGACCCCGTCTGGCTTAAATAGTCAGGCTCTAACCCTCCGGCAGCGAATCAGAGGGTTGCCACACGACGCTCGCACCCTCACCGAAGGAGACGCACACGGTTTACGTGTGGAACCCGACTGTTAGCACTACGTGGTAGACGCGCTCGGGTCGCCTCATATTCGCCATATATTTGGGTTGGATATAGAGAGTATGAGTCAACCCGGAAGTTTGATGCCAGTTTGAGACCAATTTGAGATGTCCGGGTGGTTCGTTTTTTTTACGGGGTGTCTGTCCACGCTACACTACACGGGACACAAATTTGATCCACAAACGTTTTTAGGGAAAAGTCGGTCCATACGATGGTATGGTTCTTAAACTACTAGATGTCATTCTGCCCAAAATGGTTCAAAATGGTCATGGAGCTGGCATGTTATTTTTTACTACCGTGAAGGGACCAGGAATTACCGCGAGAATCTACTACTCTGCTCTGTTGCCTCCTGCACTAGCCGGCCACTACAGCGAAGCAGAGATGCCCGAGCAGCGCGCGTGGGGGAGGCAGCGCCCATGCCCCTCTGCGGCGGTGCTTTACTTCTCGAGGATTCCATCGTCGCGCCGCTCGATCGATCGGGCCAATACGTACTACTACCACGCGCCAGCCAGCGTCCACAGCACGGGACCCGCACAGCCGGATGGGCGAGAGAGAGAATCCGATCAAGTTCTTGTCCTCCTCGCGGCGCGCTCTCATTGGCTGGCTTGACGTGGTGTGCTTCCTTTGATTGGTTGGTTCCCGTGTTCTTGTCGATGGGACACTTCTTCTTTCACAGCGATTTCGAGGAGTACCGAATTTCGGGCGGCCACTGTACTCGTCGGGGGGTGGCAGTACTTGTACAAGCTGCGTTTGGGCTAAAATTTTGGTAGTAGTAGTAATTTTTTTAATTCATCTATCTACAGGCTGGTTACGTCTTTGTACATGCTATAGACACCAGGACCATGCCCGGCAGAGTCAAATGCCCGTTCCTTGTCCTAAAACAATAAAAATATAGACACATAGATCAAATTAGTCTTTTAATTCAGAAAACGCTCCCTCTGAAATGGCGTGAATCAGGGGACAATGTCATTTTCAAACTTAGCATAAATGCAGCTATCCTCAACATTTTCTTTAAATCCAAAACTTTTATTTGTTTAACTAAACTTTAGATACCACTGTCCAGAGGCTTGCCTTAGGGCGTGTTTGGTTCCAGGGACTTTTTTGTGTTGAGACTAGAAAAAGTCTCTAGCAAACCAAACGAGGTGGGACTTTTTTAGGACTTTTTGCTAAAAATCCTTAGAAGTATCTCCTTGAGAGTCTTTTTTAAAAAGTCTCAGGGACTAGAAAAAGTCCTAGGACTAGAGAACCAAACACCACCTTAATCAATAAATGGATTTCTCCAGACGGCATCCCATATCTTACTTGCCTTCCATGACAAAACCCTTGGGTTATTTATTGTAAACTTTTTCTTTTAAATCCCCGTTCAGAAAAGTCCTCTTTACATTTATTTGATGCAACTCTAAATCAAAATGTGCAACTAACGCCATTATGCATCTGAAGGAATTCTTACATGACATCGGGGAAAAAGTCTCATTGTAATCTATCCCTTCTCTTTGTGTAAATCTTTTTGTCACAAGTCGTGCTTTATACTTTTCTACATTCCCTTTAGAGTTATACTTAGTTTGTAGACCCATTTACAGCCTACTGTTTTGACTCCTTTAAGAATATTCTTTAAGTCCCAAACATATTTGGAACTCGTCGATTTCATCTCGTCTTCCATTGCCTCCAACCACTTCGATGAGTGACGGCTTCTCGCGGCTTCTTCATATGAAGTGGGACCACCTTCCATATGGACTATTTATGTGTTATAAACTTTATAATCAGTAGAAACAGCTGACTTTTTGGGTCTTGTAGACCTTCTAAGGGCCTTTCTCCTAGGCTTATTCTGTGCCTCACCTTTCGGCACATCTTCTAAAAGTGGTTGTTGCTCCCCCCTTTCATGCTTAACAACGGGTTCAATTCGCTCGTGACGAACAGGTTCCTAATCTTCTCCCATAGTTGTCATGGGTGGAGTTACAACAGGTGCTTGCACCGCAACCTCAGGGATTGTCGGTGCAGGCACAACATGTACTGAGAAAAATGGCTCATAAATCATCGGATTAGGTGCATGCACCCTCCTCTCCTCAAGATCAATTTTCCGAGCTACCATGCTCCCCCTCATCATTTCGTCCTCTAAGAAAAATGCATGTCCTGTTTCTACAAAAACGAAAACCTTTTGATCTATCAGGATAGCCAATGAAGTGGCAACTGACTGTTTTGGAATCTAACTTTGCAATATTTGGATTAAACACTTTTGCCTCAGCTGGGATCACCCAGACTCTCAAGTGTTGTAGAGAGGGTACTCTTCCTGTCCACAGCTTGTACGGTGTTTTGGACACCGACTTGCTTGGTACTCTATTGAGAATGTGAATGATGGTTTTAAGCGCCTCCATCCATAATCCCAATGGCAAGGTGGAATAGCTCATCATACTGTGCACCATATCCATAAGTGTACGGTTACGCCTTTCAGCTACTCCATTTTGCTGAGGCTCGCCCGACACTGAATACTGGGCCATTATGTCGGTCTCCTGTAAGAAGTTTGCAAAAGGTCCAGGGACTTGGCCATCTGGAGTGTGCCGACCGTAGTACTCCCCCCACGGTCAGATCTTACTATCTTTATGATTTTTCATGCTGATTTTTAACTTCAGCTTTGAATATTTTGAATTTATCCAACGATTAAGATTTTTATTTCATTGGATAAATATAACTATATCGGGAGTTAATCGTTTGTGAATGTTATGAACGAGTCATAGCCATCCACACTTTCCACAATAAATTGTTCACAAATATCAGTGTGAATGATTTCTAGTGTTCATGTGCTACGGTTTGCTTTTTTGATTTGTTTTACATACTTTCCTTTAGTGCAATATATTCATTGTTCTAAGTCTGAGAACTCTAATGGAGGAAGAATATCATTTTAACTAGTCTTTCGATTCTCCCCTTCAAAATATGGCCCAAGCGACAGTGCCATAATTTCGATAAGTCATGAGTTCTCTTTCTTTTCTTTTGTTCTTTGTCCAACGCAGAAACATGCCCATTCACATTACACACATAATACACTTTTTCACATAGTGATGATAAATAAAGCTCATCGTGCAGGAAAGCAACACCAACATGAGTATTATTAAACCATATGTCACACTTGCCATGTCCAAAGTGACATTCATAATGATCTTTATCCAAACATGAAACACTAATCAAGATTCTCTGTAATGAAAGAACATATAAAACATCTGTAAGCAGAAGCTTGAATCCATCAGCTAACTCCACGGAGATGTCACCGACAGTTTCAACTTCTGCTTGAACTTCATTTGCAACTTCAATCCATCTTTCGCTTCGAATGGAATCCCTGTAATAAATTTTCAACGTGAACACTTGTACCTGAGTCAATCCACCAAGTAGATTTTGAAAACCGTGTATACAAGGATTCATTTACAAAGGAAACAATGTTGTTACCTCTCTTTGCCACTATTGACTTTAGCCAAACAAGGCAATCTTTCTTGTAGTGCCCAGTCTGCTTACAATGGAGACATGTATCTTTGTCCACTGGAAGTCTGGAAGAGACTTCTGCTGATGCTGATAGTGCGTGTGAGCTTTTCCATGTGGCTTTGAAGGGGAACCTTTGCTACTTTGATTATAGTTCTTTTTCTTATTATCCTTCACATAGTTCAGAAAACCACCGTATGAGGTTTTAAGTCTTTCCTCTTCTTGCACACACATGGCTATAGTCTTTTCAATGTCCCATTTTTCAGACGACATGTTGTAGTTGACAACAAAAGTGTCAAACTATTTTGGCAGTGATGCCATAATCAAGTGAACAAGGAGTGCAGCTTGAGCTCCAAATCCGAATCTATGGGTTAAGCTTAGCTACCATGTTGCTCATCCTCAGGATGTGCTCTCTTATGCCATGTCCACCGCGTGTGTACTTTTCTGTCACCATCTGCTTTAGCAACTGGGTAGCATATATCTTTGAAGAACCAGTGAACTGGCTCTTTATATTTTAAAGAAACTCCCCTACGGAAGTACACTATGCAATTGAGCCCATATATAATAACATTCTCAATTGTGTTCTTTATGAAAGCCATGCACTTTTTATTGACGGTGAGCCACTTTTGATTTTTGAGGGTATATGACATCTCCACTGGAGCATGTTCCCTCTTCTTTTTCTCCCAAGCAGCATCGTCATCTTTTGCACCTCTGACTGGCTCTACTGGTTTGACTGGCTGTGGGGTGTCCACAACCTAGTCCACCTCCGCACAAACGAAGGCCAAGTCAACTTTCTTTCTCCATTTAGTGTAGTTATCTCCTCTGAGGGTTGGAACATCCTTGAGGCAACTCATCAAGTGGTACTATCCTGAAACCACGATGAAGTGAGATCATAACAATAATTGCATGCATTAATCCAACATTGGTCAAAATTAAACATACAACTATTTATGCAATTAAATCTATATCACCGTTGGGCAAAAGTATAAATAAATGCACCTTTTATAACAATAACAAATCATGATCATGTTGTTAACAACGTTGGTCATAAAAATAATAGGATCATAATTGTTTCAATAATCACTTTAACATGCTATTTAAAATTTAATTTCACTTTAGTTCTATTTTTTAACTATTTGCAGCGGGAAAAATGAATAAAATTCACAAACTTTACACTTTTCAGAAGTATCTCCGTCACTTTTCTATTTTCTAGACAAATAGTTCGTTGGATCAATTTGAATAGAACTCAAAACTATATGAAATGTACCCAAAAACTAGACAAAATTCATCAAAACTCTGCCGTGTAAAAAAATAACAGAGAAAACTCTTTTTCGCAGCCTGGCCCATGGCTTGCCTACTGCGCTCCGTAGACCGCGCCGCTCCACGGCCCATGGCCTGCCTATGTCACGTTGGCGGCCCACAGGTCGCCAGTGAGCGGCGCATGTCCGCGTCCGTTGGATCTGATCGGATGGTAGTCTGCGCCGATCGCGCGATCAAAACCACCCGAAAGGGTCGCCCTCCAAACCCTAGCTCCCATCTCTCTCCCTCCCCCGCATGGCGGCGGCGAGTGGAAGGAGAGGAACCCGTGCCCGGCGGCCTGCCGGCGACGGTACAACGACCAGGAGCAGCGCTAGCGCGTCTAGCTCCTTTCCCTTCTGTTTTCTTCCTTTCTAGTGCACCGCCACCTAGCAGAGAGAGAGAGAGAGAGAGAGAGAGAGAGAGAGAGAGAGAGAGAGAGAGAGAGAGAGAGAGAGAGAGAGAGAGAGATAGAAGCACGACGGCCTTCTCTGCCCCCTTTTGCCGGCGCGCGCATGGATGTGAAGGCGACGCCCCCGCTGGCCCCTTTGTCGGCGTGCGCGCGCACCTCGAGGGTGAAAGCGCCATCGTCAAGCGGCTCGGTGTTGGTGCCCTTTGCCCCGTGGTGTGTGGTGTTCTTCTTCTCGATGCCTCGGCTTGCCGATGCGCATCAAGATCGAGAGGAACAGCGTGGCCTCAGCGACGGCGCACTCTCCCGTCGAGTTCGAGGCTCTCTGCCGGTGAGATATTTGCCCTGTGATTAGGATTCGGGGGGGGGGGGCTTTGATTTCTCTGCTACCAAAAAAAATTCTAATCCAACTCTAGTTGATACCATTGATAGATCCTTAGGCTCGGGTAGATTAGAGATTTGACGGTAGTCTATCTTCTCCTTGGTTCGATGAGCTCAAGCTGGTGGCCATGGCGGAGGGCGACAGTGGTGATGGTGAGTGGGCAGCGGCGGCGGCAGAGCTCCCCGTCGGCCTAGCGCTAACCCTAGATCGGATCGGGGTGTCGCTGGGGTGTGTGGCGCACGGTCGACCTCGTGATATGTGCGTCCGGCCCCCACCTCTCTTTATAGCACTGGCTCCAAGGGCCCACCAATCAGAAGAGGATTGGGCGCCCCCGATCAGAGCGTAGACCAAGGGGCCCGTTGAGCCATTGGGCTCATACGGGCGGAGATCAATCTAAGAGAGGTGTGTTGGTCAACCCGAACATTTCAGTGATCAGGCTGACCGCCCGTGCCTGGCCTCCGGTTGTAGATGCTCTTAACCCTTTTTTTAGTAATGTAGATGCTCTTAGGCCAACTCCACCGCACGATCCCAAACGGACGTCTGGAATGGCCGGATTTTTTCCCTTTGGGGCGCCGATGGGTTCGCCCGTGTCCGACTTTGTCAGCTGGGTTGTGCGTGCGCCCACTGCGCGGCCGCACCCCAAATCGTCTCCGGGGTGGACGTGAATTAAAAGCTATATGAAATAACTAAAAAAGTAAATAAACGCATTTAAAAAACATAAAACATATATAGGGGTCGGCCACAAAATGGCCCAGTCTCCACGGCCACTTTAAAAGGCCCAGATTCATAATTAACATAAAAACAAAATAAAACCGCCTCCCGCGCGCTCCTGCCGCGCCCGTCGGTGCCGTGGCCGTCGCCGTCTTCACTGGCCGCCGGTGTTGTCGTCGTCGCTGACGAGGTCGATGTAGGCCGGCGGCGTCCACAGGTGGGCCGGCGGTGCGTGGTAGACAGGGGCGGGCTGGACGGCCAGAGGTGCCTGCACCACCTCCCCCCGTGGTGACGCCTCCCGCTCCGGTGACCGTGGCGGAGTGGGGCACCAGTTCACGCCCACGCCGGCGGCCATCTCTGGAGCAGTGCAGGACCAGCCCCACCCCTGGCCCAGCAGCAGCTGGAACGCGGCCGGCGAGTCCTCCTCCATCTGCAGCTCCGGGAAGGCGACGTCCCCGGCGGCAGAGAGGGCCATGGCCTCCTCCAGGCCGTCCCACTGCCGCTCGTCGTGCGTGTTCATGGAGTCGTCCATGACACGCTGCAGGAGACGGGCCTCGTCCTCCGCTGTCATGCGAGGAGGAGACGGGGAAGGCGACGGCGTGGGAGTGACGCCGTGCACATGCATACGCCCGCGCTCCAGGGGAGCAGGCGCCGTGCGCGCCTGTCGTGGCCGCCGCGGCCCCGGCGACGTGCCGACGAAGAAGGACGCGCGCCTGGTGTCGTGCTCGTCACGAAACCAGGTGTCCCAGAGGCCGGAGTCGGGGGCGTACCTGGGGTCGTCGGGGAGGAGGCGGCGGCGGCGCTGGATCTCCTCATCGCGTGCACGGCCGCTCGTCGGGACCGACGGGATAGGGACCCGGTCGGCGGACAGATGCCAGTTATAGGGGAGGTGGACGTCGCTCCAGGGGAGCGGCGTCCTCGTCTCCCAATAACGGCGGTACACATCCGCGCAGATGTAATGCCGGTCGCGCTCACCGGCGGACGTGGGAGCGATGGAGAAGGCGGGCGGCGCGGGGGCCCGGCGTGGTGGCGATGGCGACGCGGGCTCCTCCTTCTTCACGGAGTCGCGACGGCGCCCCTAGGAGGAGCCGGCCTCACGGTCGTGCTTCCCCTTGCGGTTCCAGAAGCCCATGGTTGGCCGGCCTGCGAGCTCGAGGACAAGGGAGGGCTAGGGTTTGGCCTATCGGGTTTCGAGGAGGCCGCGGGGTGGCGTGGGGCAGTGTGGACGACAACCCGTCCACGCTTCCCACTTAAAGAAGGACGGCGACCGCTCGACGTGCGGATGACAGGTGGGGCCGCCCGCTCGTGCGCATTGATGTGGGCGGTTGGGAGATAGGTGGCCGCCTGCCACGCGGCCCCGACGCGGACTAGGCGCGCGTCTGTTTGGTGTCCGTCGCGACCCAAACCCGGCGCAAGTTTGCGCTCGAAATGGGTCGGCCCGGATACAAAACGGACAAGATGGGTCCGAGCCGTCGCGCGCTGGGCCTCCTCCTTTGTCCGTTTTACCTCAAACGGACGGGGCCGGACAGGATAGGGTCGTGCGGTGGAGTTGGCCTTAACTATGGCTGGCGTTGGCTACACGGGGACACAAATTCGGTCCACAAATTGTTTTCTTTTTTTTGGAAAATTCGGTCCATACGACAGCATGGTTCTTAAACTAGCTGTCATTCTGCCGAAACTGCTCCAAAGTGGTCATGGAGCTGGCACGTTGTTTACAATGTAAAAGGACCAGGATTTACCGTGAGAATCCACTACTCGGTTGCGAAGAGATGCCCGACCAGCGCGTGTGGGGAAGAGGTCCCAGCAAAGGCAGCAGCGCGCCCATCTCATGACTTTTCCACCTCTATGTGGCTTTATTTGCTTCTCGTCATTTACTCCTTTCGATACCTCGCCAGCGTCTGCGTGCGACTGCGAGGATTCTCTCTCGATACCACGCGCCAGCCAGTGTCCACAGCACGGGACCCGCACAGCCGGTCAGCCGGATGGGGGCGAGAGAGAATCCAACCAAGTTCTCCTCCTGTGACGCGTCCACTTTTTCTTATTACCGTTGGCCGTTGTATGACTCCGACACTGAGCTCTGGCCTCTGGCCGACGCCTTTTTTCCCTTTCGCAATATAAATATCTCTCGTCAGTGGTTGCCGTCGCTTACCTGTGGGTCCGAGCAATGCCTGGGGAGTTGCCGAGTTGGACGCGGGATGGCACCGGATTGGCCACACCGCGCACCTATTCCGCGCGGCGCGCTCTCATTGGCTGGCTCGACGTGGTGTGCTTCCTTTGATTGGTACTTGGTGCCCGTGTTTCCGCCGGTGGGACACTTCTTCTTTCACAAGCATTTCGAGGAGTACGAAATTTTACTCGTCGGGCGGTGGCACTACTTGTACAAGCCGCGTTTTTTCTTTGCGCATTTGGGTTAAAGTGCTTATTACCTTGGCTATAATTTTGGTAAATTATTTTTATTAGCCTATCTATCTATGCTGATTAGATTTTGCACGTAGTCCCTTCATCACAAGTTTCGTACTCCATCCGTTTCTTTTCAGTCTGCGTATAAAGTTTGATCAAAGTCAAGCTTTGTAAAATTTGCCATGGGCCAATACATGAGGGTCTGGGATCTTGTTCAAGCCACTTCGCTAAACATGGGAACGAGGGATCGGCCGATCTGGAAATCGACACATGATCTGTGGTTTTCGGTGAAGAGTGCATATCAGATGTTCTTCTAAGGGAACCCTCGGTTTGCTTGCTATAAGCCGATCTGGAAATCCAAAGCACCGCCGCGCTGCAAGGTTTTTATGTGGCTTGCTGTTCATAGAAGGTGTCTGACGGCTGATAATTTGGAAAGAAGGAACTGGCCATCCAACGGAGTTTGCCCCCCTTTGTTCCTTTGTACCTGAAACCTGCTCGCACTTATTTGTGCACTGCAGTTTCAGCAATCAGGTTTGGGCGAGTTTCAAGGCGTGGGCTCGAGCTGATTTTCAAATTCTAGATAACAACTTCAACACCACGGAAGACTGGTGGTTTAAGACTAGGGCAGTGATCCCGAAGCAAATGAGGCGTGATTTTGATACAATTGTCATCCTTATACATTGGAGGACCTGGAAGGAAAGAAATGCAAGGATATTCGACAATGCGACGAGCACCCCTGTCAAGGTTCAGGACCTGATCTAGGAAGATATATACATGTGGAGATCGGTCGGCTGTATCAGCGACTTGGCGGCATAAGCCAGGTCCCTGTTGTATTTCATTTGTATGTGCAGTACGTTGCTCCGCGCTGTAGGTGTGAGGTTAGGGTTGCAGCTCTAGCCCTCTTAGAATGTAACCCTGGTGTACTCTCTTATCATATCTAATAAAATTCGGCCAATGGCCCTTCGAGAAAAAAATGACTAACTTTATATTAAAAAATACTCCCTCCGTTCCTAAATATTTGTCTTTATAGACATTTCAAATGGACTATAACATACGGATGTATGTTGACATATTTTAGAGTGTAGATTCACTTATTTTGCTTTGTATGTAGTCACTTGTTGAAATTTTTAGAAAGACAAATATTTGGGAATGGAGGGAGTATCAACATTCACAGTATAAAATCAATATTATCAGATGAACCATGAAATGTATTCTCATACTATATAGCTTTTGTATTGTAAATGTTCAATTTTTTTATATCAATTTGGTAAAACTTTGTGTAGTTTGACTTTAGTCAAATTCTATATGCGGAGTAAAAAAATACAACTTAACTTAAGACATTTATTTTAAGACAGATGAAGCATATTACGAACATTGACCCTCTTAGCTGGCGAGTGTTTGAATATTTTGATGTCACTGTTAGTTGTGTGTGGACTGATGGTTTTTTTTTTTAAGATGAAGGCTTAACATCCTTTTGGAAAATGCTCTGTAGAAATTGTCACCTGACACAACTAAAACTGCCAACAAAAACATTTAAAATGCCACCTTCTCTTGCGAACGTTGGCCAGATAAGATTTCCGTGTAAACATATATTTGCTCGTACCACTATGGATTTAAAGTAAGTTGACACATTGGCAGATTTCAATCAAGCCAGTTTGTCACTCTCGATCCATTTTGCAAATGTATGATGATTAGGGATGTAAACGAATAGCATCCGCATGTCCATGATACATCCTACCCCTACTAGTATATTAAAAAATATATTTGTTGCATATATAAACATAATGCAGGCCAAATTTCATATGTGTAGAAAAATAGAATTCTACTTTACTCGCAATGTATTTAGATAAAAAAATGTAAGTCAACGACTTATACTACTCCCTCCGTTCGGAATTACTTGTCTCGGGAATGGATGTATCTAGAACTAAAATACGTCTAAATACATCCATTTTTGCGACAAGTAATTCCGAACGAAGGGAGTAACTCATATGTACCTACACGAGGCGCTACACATGGTGCAATGAGCAGAGCTTCTGGGTGTGCTGATCAATGATGAGTGGGAGGGCATGATGCCAAACTGCTTGATGCAAGTCCTTCCATTAGAGATGTCAGATCCACTAGTAGAAAATAGGTCTTTCGTCTGCTCCTTTAGGCCCGGTATGGTTTTGATCCTGGACTAATATGAGCATTAGTCCCGGTTTCAACGGCTAGTCATTAATCCCGATTCATTTTCTACCTCTAATCCCGGTTTGTGATACAAACTGAGACTAAAAGGATGGTGCACTAGTAGAAAACAGGGCTTTGGTCCAGGCCTGTCCAGCCCATTAGCCCCGGTTCAATCTAGAACCGGGTCCAATGGGGGCACTGGACCCGGTTCGTGAGCCCAGGGGGCCGGCCGGGCCACGTGGGCCATTGGTCCCGGTTCGTCTAGACCTTTTGGTCCCGGTTGGTGCGACGAACCGGGACCAATGGGTCTTGCTCCTGGCCCACCACCATTGGTCCCGGTTGGTGGCATGAACCGGGACCAAAGGCACCCCTTTAGCCCCGGTTCGTAGCACCAACCGGGACCAATGAGGTGCCTATATATACCCCCTTGCGCAAGAGCAGAGCACACTGCTCTGTTTTTTTTTCTGGCCGAGGGGGAGAGGGGTTAGTGGTGCTCTAGCTCACCTCCTATGCACACAACGTGTTTGATGGAATGCCCGAGCCACACTAGTTAAGCTTTTCTCCTCTCGAAGCTCTATTTTCTCCAAAAATTGTCTAGGTTTAACGGTCCATCACGTCTCGTCCCCGTCTTCGCCGCCGTCGATCGCCCCCACCGATCTCGTCACCGGCACCACCGTGGTGAGCCTCGTGTTATGTCCATGTTTTTCTTACTTTTATTATTGCTTGTTATTATTGCTTTAGATAGATATTTGTCTAATTTTCTTACGTTTATTATTGCTTGTAATTATATAGTGCGATGGTTTTGATATCCGCCCACGTGGGCCCTCGTCCTGTCTACGATTCGGATGTGGTATATTATCTTTAATTTATAACTATTTGTTTTAGTGTTTATGATAGTTATGCCGACCAACCTGACATGCATAGATGTTTTATTATGTCTAGGAGGTAGTTGAACCGGAAATTCCAACCGACCCTCTTGTGGAGAGGTTAAATTTAGTTGAAGAGGAAAGCATTTCCTTAAAGAAAAAATTAGAAAAAATGGAGGAGGAGAAGATGGAATTGGAGTTGCATGTTGCGGAAGTCGTCGATGATCACAAGATCAAGATGGACCCTATTGTCGAGAGGTTAAATTTAGTTGAAGAAGAAAACAAATTCTTGAAGGAAAAAATAAAAAAAATTGAGGACGAGAAGATGATATTGGAGTTGCATGTTGTGGATGTCGTCGATGATCACAAGATCAAGATGGATGCAATGCGGTTGAAGATTAGAAAGATTAGAAAATATGCCATTCATACCGAGGCTTGGTATCATTATGCCGTTGGATCAATTGTTACCTTGGTTGCGATTATGATCGCATTTGTTTTTGCATTGAAATATTTTACATAGTTTCGATGTGTATGGAGAGCTATATGTTGTTAGATGAGAATTATATATGTATGTACTTTGATTTTAATGTGATGATGAACTTCTATTAATTTGGTCACTTAATTATCTATTTATGATGTTCTGTAATGGTTTTTGACACACTTAATTATATATAATGCACGCAGATGAACCGGCAATGGATGTACGGTGACAGACACACCTCCGAGTACATTAAGGGCGTGCATGAGTTTCTAAATGTGGCTGAGGCAAACAAGCAGAATGGTTTTATGTGTTGTCCATGAACTAAATGTGGGAATACGATGTCTTACTCTAACCGGAAAATCCTTCACTCCTACCTACTTTACAAGGGTTTCATGCCACACTATAATGTTTGGACGAGGCACGGAGAAATAGGGGTTATGATGGAAGACGGCGAAGAAGAAGAGTACGATGACAACTATGTGCCCCCTGAATACGGTGATGCTGCAATGGGGGGAGCTGGTGAAGATCAAGAGGAACCAGACGATGTGCCCAATGATGCTGCAACGGGTGAAGCTGCTGAAGATCAAGAGGAACCAAATGATGATCTCTGCCGGGTCATTGTCGATGCAAGGACACAATGCGAAAGTCAAAAGGAGAAGCTGAAGTTCGATCGCATGTTAGAGGATCACAAAAAAGGGTTGTACCCCAATTGCGAAGATGGCAACACAAAGCTCGGTACCGTACTGGAATTGTTGCAGTGGAAGGCAGAGAATGCTGTGGCTGACAAAGGATTTGAGAAGCTAATGAAAATATTGAAGAAGAAGCTTCCGAAGGATAATGAATTGCCCGACAGTACATACGCAGCAAAGAAGGTCGTATGCCCTCTAGGATTGGAGGTGCAGAAGATACATGCATGCCCTAATGACTACATCCTCTACCGCGGTGCATACAAGGATCTGAACGCATGCCCGGTATGCGGTGCATTGCGGTATAAGATGAGACGAGATGACCCTGGTGATGTTGACGGCGAGCCCGCCAGGAAGAGGGTTCCTACGAAGGTGATGTGGTATGCTCCTATAATACCACGGTTGAAACATTTGTTTAGAAACAGAGAGCATGCCAAGTTGATGCGATGGCACAGTGAGGACCGTAAGAAATATGGGAAGTTGAGAGCACCCGCTGACGGGTCGCAGTGGAGAAAAATCGAGAGAAAGTACTGGAAGGAGTTTGCAAAGGACCCAAGGAACGTATGGTTTGCTTTAAGCGCGGATGGCATTAATCCTTTCGGGGAGCAGAGCAGCAATCACAGCACCTGGCCCGTGACTCTATGTATGTATAACCTTCCTCCTTGGATGTGCATGAAGCGGAAGTTCATTATGATGCCAGTTCTCATCCAAGGCCCTAAGCAACCCGGCAACGACATTGATGTGTACCTAAGGCCATTAGTTGAAGAACTTTTACAGCTGTGGAATGGAAACGGTGTACGTGCGTGGGATGAGCACAGACAGGAGGAATTTGACCTAAAGGCGTTGCTGTTCGTGACCATCAACGATTGGCCCGCTCTCAGTAACCTTTCAGGACAAAAAACAAAGGATACCACGCATGCACGCACTGTTTAGATGACACTGAAAGTATATACCTGGACAAATGCAGGAAGAATGTGTACCTGGGCCATCGTCGATTTCTTCCGACCAACCATCAATGTCGAAAGAAAGGCAAGCATTTCAAAGGCGAGGCAGATCACCGGAAGAAGCCCGCCATGCATACCGGTCATCACGTACTTGCTATGGTCAATGATTTACACGTAATATTTGGAAAGGGCCCCGGCGCTCTAGCTTTTCCGAATGACGCTGAGGGACACGCACCCATGTGAAAGAAGAAATCTATATTTTGGGACCTACCCTACTGGAAAGACCTAGAGGTCCGCTCTTCAATCGACGTGATGCACGTGACGAAGAACCTTTGCGTGAACCTGCTAGGCTTCTTGGGCGTGTATGGAAAGACAAAAGATACAGCTGAGGCACGGGAGGACCTGCAACGTTTGCACGAAAAAGACGGCATCCCTCCGAAGCAGTATGAAGGTCCTGCCAGCTATGCTCTTACGAAAGAAGAGAAATAAATCTTCTTTGAATGCCTGCTCAGTATGAAGGTCCCGACTGGCTTCTCGTCGAATATAAAGGGAATAATAAATATGCCAGAGAAAAAGTTCCAGAACCTAAAGTCTCATGACTGCCACGTGATTATGACGCAACTGCTTCCGGTTGCATTGAGGGGGCTTCTACCGGAAAACGTCCGATTAGCCATTGTGAAGCTATGTGCATTCCTCAATGCAATCTCTCAGAAGGTGATCGATCCAGAAATCGTACCAAGGCTAAGGAGTGATGTGGCGCAATGTCTTGTCAGTTTCGAGCTGGTGTTCCCACCATCCTTCTTCAATATCATGACACACGTCCTAGTTCATCTAGTCGACGAGATTGTCATTCTGGGGCCCGTATTTCTACACAATATGTTCCCCTTTGAGAGGTTCATGGGAGTCCTAAAGAAATATGTCCGTAACCGCGCTAGGCCAGAAGGAAGCATCTCCATGGGCCATCAAACAGAGGATGTCATCGGGTTTTGTGTTGACTTCATTCCTGGCCTTAATAAGATAGGTCTCCATAAATCGCGGTACGAGGGGAGACTGACTGGAAAAGGCACGCTTGGAAGGGACTCAATAATATGCAGGGACGGATATTCTTGGTCTCAAGCACACTACACAGTTCTACAGAACTCTACATTGGTGACCCCGTATGTCGATGAACACAAGAACAGTCTGCGCTCCAAACACCCGGAGCAGTGCGACGACTGAATTACATGTGAACACATCAGGACTTTCTGCAGTTGGTTGGAAACACGTCTCAGAGGTGACAACACTGTTTGTGATGAGTTGTACTTGTTGTCCAGGGGACCATCTTCGACTGTATTGATTTACAAAGGATACAAGATAAATGGGAATACATTTTACACGATTGTCCAAGATCAAAAGAGCACCAACCAAAACAGCGGTGTCCGCTTTGATGCAACAACCGAGAGGGGAAAGGACACATATTATGGTTACATAGTGGACATATGGGAACTTGACTACGGACATGATTTTAAGGTCCCTTTGTTTAAGTGCAAATGGGTCAATCTGTCAGGAGGCAGGGTACAGGTAGACCCACAGTACGGAATGACAACAGTGGATCTGAAAAATCTTGGATACACTGACGAACCGTTCGTCCTAGCCAATGATGTGGCACATGTTATCTATGTGAAGGACATGTCTACCAGACCGAGAAAAAGAAAAGATAAGGAAGCAAATACATCATACGATGAGCCAAAGCGCCACATAGTTCTTTCAGGAAAAAGGGACATCCTGAGAGTGGAGGGCAAGACAGACATATCCGAAGATTATGAAAAGTTTCATGAAATTCCTCCCTTCGAAGTCAAGGCTGACCCAAGCATCCTGATAAACGATGAAGATTATCCATGGTTACGGCGCAATAAGCAAATGACACAAGCGAAGAAAAAGTGAAAACCTTTTTCCGCAACTATTATAATGATACCATGCCAACTTTGTAACAGACGAGTATGATACCATTGTCCGTTTGTACTATTCAAATTTCAATACTACTTGCACTAACAGAAAGTTTGTAATTGGTTTTACCAGAAAGAATTAAAAAATAAAGCAAAAAACAAAAGAAAATAAATAATGCAGAAAACAAAACAAAAAAACTTGCAAAAAAATAAAAATAGCAAGAATAAGTATTTCGTTGTAAGTAGAAACAAAATAAAATAAATAAAGCAACAAAGAAAACAAATAATTTCAAATTTAAACTATTCAAATTCGAATACTACTTGCACTAACAGAAAGTTTGTAATTGGTTTTACCAGAAAGAATTAAAAAATAAAGCAAAAAACAAAAGAAAATAAATAATGCAGAAAACAAAACAAAAAAACTTACAAAAAAATAAAAATAGCAACAATAAGTATTTTGTTGTAGTAGAAACAAAATAAAATAAATAAAGCAACAAAGAAAACAAATAATTTCAAATTTAAACTATTCAAATTTGAATACTACTTGCACTAACAGAAAGTTTGTAATTTGTTTTACCTAAAGCAATAATATTCACAAAGAAACTCTAAATACAGAAAAAACAACTTAGAAATAAATAAAGCAAAAAAGGAAAAAAAAAAATTGGGCGCTGCCCAGTGAGCGTGCAAGGCCTACAGCCCAGGATGCATCTGGATAATAAGGCCGAGCAAGCTCACAGGGCAGCGCGCAGAGTTAGGCCCAGAAGCCTGCAATTAAGAGGAGCTCAACACAGCCAACACAGTGGGGTTTATAAACCACTCCGAGGCGCTGTCAACTAGCGAGGTGGGACTAAATATTTGCGCCGCGGGGCAGGACAAGGGCTTTGGTCCCGGTTGGTGGCACCAACCGGGGCTAAATGGTGGTATTAGTCCCGGTTCGTGGCGCCAACCGGGACCAATGCACCCCTTTAGTCCCGGTTGGTGCCACCAACCGGGACCAAAGGTCCCTCCTTCCCGCCCTTTGGGCTGCCGAAAAGGGACCTTTAGTTCCGGTTGGTGGCACTAACCGGGACTAAAGGGGGTCATTGGTCTCGGTTTGTGCCACGAACCGGGACTAATACGCCTCCTATATAAACAACACTTATGAAAATTTTCGTTCAGTTCTTGTTCCCCGCCCCCGACGCCGCCTTGCTCGAGCTCGCCGTCGCCCCGCGCCGTCGCCCCGTCGCCCCGCGCCGTCGCGCTGTCGCCCCGCCCCGCGCCGTCGCCCCGCCCCGCGCCGTCGCATCGCCCCGCCCCGCGCCGTCGCGCCGTCCCCCCGTCGCGCCGCCCGTCGCCGGCGCCCTCTGCCACCGCGCTCCTCGTCGCCGGCGCCCTCTGCCTGCCCCGCGATGTGAGGAGATTTTTTTTCATATGTGATATAATATATATATATATGTATATATTTTGTATGCGTATATATATAGTTGCATATATGTGTATATGTTTATGTGTATATAGTTGCTGTATGTGATGTGTATGTGATGCATATGTGTATGTGGCTATATTTTTTTATTTTTCTTAGGAATTTGCTAAATATATATGTTAAAAATGTTTTTTGTTTATATATAGAAAGTTACAATTGTGATGTATAGTTGCTGTATGTTATGTGTATGTGATGTATATGTGTATGTGGCTATATAGTTTTTTGTTTATATATGCTAAATATATATAGAAAGTTTTATATATGCAAAAGTTACAAATTTAGAAAAAGAAGGATAGGAAAGAAGAAAATAAGAAGAGGAAAGAAAGAAGAAGAGGAGAGGAAGAAGAGGAGAAATAAATAAGAAGAAGAAAAAAGAAGAAAAAAAAAGAGGAGAAGAAGAAAGGAATAGAGGAGAAGAAGAAAAAATTTGAAATTTTCTCTTCTTCTCCTCTATTCCTTTCTTCTTCTCCTTTTTTTTCTTTTTTTCTTCGATCTTCTCCTCTAGCGGTTCCTTTTTTCTTCTTCTTCCTCTTTTTTTTATCGGATATGTCGTTGTCGATATACACCCTCCCCGATAACTTCGACATTAGGGGGGGGGGGTTCGAGGGTCGTCGAGGGACCGAGGGTCGTCAAGGGTCGAGGGACCGCCGAGGGGTCGAGAGGTTGCCTAGCTAGTGTCAAAGTATTAAGGAAATCCATGCCTTCATCATTTGCCAGAAGTAACCGGGGCATGTTGGTAGAGTTCTGCAAAGTTATTCTGGAACGGAGTTCCTGATAGGATAATCCGTCTTTTGTTACGAATTATCCTATCTGGGACTCCGTTCCAAAATAACTTTGGAGAGCTTCGTACCATCATGCGACTGTTACTTTCGCCAAATGATGAAGTATTGGTTTTGTTGAATCCTTTGACACGAGACAAAATGTGACATGAGGGGGTCGGTCGAGGGGTCGAGAGGTTGCCTAGCTAGTGTCAAAGTATTGAAGAAATCCAGGACTTCATCATTTGCCAGAAGTAACCGGGGCATGTTGGTACGAAGTTCTGCAAAGTTGTTCTGGAACGGAGTTCTGGATAGGATAATCCGTCTTTTGTTACGAATTATCCTTTCTGGGACTCCGTTCCAAAATAACTTTGGAGAGCTTCGTACCATCATGCGACTGTTACTTTCGCCTAATGATGAAGTATTGGTTTTGTTGAACCTTTGACACTAGACAAAATGTGACATGAGGGGTTCTAGGGTTGTGGATCGCCGAGCAGTCGAGGGTCGAGGGGTCGAGAGGTTGCCTAGCTAGTGTCAAAGTATTGAAGAAATCC
>LR738714.1:705621503-705685820 GCA_902687465.1 Secale cereale
GGGGGGGGGGCGAGCGGGGGCCAGGCCCCCATGGATCGGCCACCCCAACAGGTTTCAGCAGGGACTAGTACTAGTTATTAGGCTTAATTACTCCGGCCATTAGCAAGGATATCGGCTAAGCTCTAAATGTTAAAGCCCAACAACGCAAATACGACCAGGCTACACGTACCTACCCAATACACACCATCCATCGGCTGCAGTAACTAATGCATTGTGGGCTTGTGGCGACTTCCTAGACTACATATATTCCACGCCGACGCTGCGCACGAATGCGCTAGGCGGCTAGGGTTATTGCTGCATCGAGCACTTGAACATCATCGCCACTGGGCGTCTGCACGTTCCATGTTTAGCAAAGCTGTTGGGCTATCGCTCATCAATCCAATACAATTCTATGGAACAATGATCAGCCGGGCGGCACCGCCACACTCAATTCCTCTAACTTGATCTGAGGTAGAGGTATTATTGTTAATAGATTCATAATATTTCAGCGTCATTTTTATCACACAAACCAATCAATCAATTGTTAGTAGTTAGTGCATTTTGTTGGTTATCAGACCAGTTAACAGATTATTTATCTGTTCATACTAGGGCTCCGTTCAGCAGCCCTCCAGCTGCGTGTAATACGGGAGCGGACGGAGCGCTAGCTTGCCCACTCCAGAAAAAATACCTTGCGGGCCGCTCCGCTCCAGGAGTAGAGCTGAGGAGTGGAGGGTTGCCGAACACGGCCTAGAATTGCATAGATCATAAAGAGGAAGACACCACCGAGCAACCTACTGTGGAAGATGCAAATCCAATCATGGAGATACATGCCACAAAGCAACCTACTCGACATAACAGGTAAAACTTCCGCACATTCAATGGTTGACAGATTATTGCAATTGGTCATCTCTCTTCCGGTCTCAATTGCAAATATGGAGCCTTTTTTTAGTAATCAAACTTATCAAGACGCGGCTTTGAAATAAAATGGGTGACGGTTTTGTTCGATATTACATCTGTAACGCCCCGGACACACCCGCCGGTGGTCGTTACTCCTGGCGGGATCTAGACTGGCCTCACATATCAATACTAGTCTTTTCTGCGCACTTTGTCCTCACTCGTGCGCACCTGGGAGCAACTTCCCAGTTGGTCACCCATCCTGAAACTACTCCAAGCTGAGCACGCTTAACTTTGGAGTTCTATCCGAATGGGCTCCCGGAAAATAAGGAATTCCTTATTGATATGAGTAGTCTATCATCCCTAATAAGCCAGGCCATCACATACACCCCCACTCAGAGGAACCGACGTCCTCGTCGGGCCACATGAACGTTCCCTCTTGGCACAACCGTCTGTGCTTCCAGGACAGCACATGTGCCATGCCGTGTGCCACGACGGGTCACAAACGGCATGCACAACATGACTGCAAACTGTCCGCAAACATCCGTGTAACCGCAAGGGTCGGCTCTGATACCAACTTGTAATGCCCCGGACACACCCGCCGGTGGTCGTTACTCCTGGCGGGATCTAGACTGGCCTCACATATCAATACTAGTCTTTTCTGCGCACTTTGTCCTCACTCGTGCGCACCTGGGAGCAACTTCCCAGTTGGTCACCCATCCTGAAACTACTCCAAGCTGAGCACACTTAACTTTGGAGTTCTATCCGAATGGGCTCCCGGAAAAAAAGGAATTCCTTATTGATATGAGTAGTCTATCATCCCTAATAAGCCAGGCCATCACAACATCGTGGTATACATTGGGAAGGAAATAGTTGCGAGGTTCAATGTTTATGAGATTATTGATTTGTTCGATCGGCTGGGATGGGGTCGTAGATCATTCAAACCAGTGAGTAGAAATGTAGCTTTTTTAATGTAAAAACCATTCCGGTATGTGTTTGATATTGCTACAATATTTAAGACTTGCAATATTTTTGTGCCATGGTTCATGTGTGTTTCAATGCCTTCTTCGCCCCCCCATGCTCAAATCCTGGCTCCGCCCGTGGCAGGCTGGCGTCAGGCTGGGCCCCCCACGAGCCCTTTTAGTCCCGGTTTGTATCACAAACCGGGAGTAGTGGTAGACCTCTAGTCCCGGTTTGTATAACCAACCGGGACTAAAGATGTCCCTATATAAACCCTTCGTCTAGCCCGAGCTCATTTGTCTGTTTTCTCCTTTACCCTCTCTGTTCTTCCCCTTAGCTCGAGCCCATCCTCCATTTTTTGCCAAGATTTTTCAAGATTTGAGGCACCCCATCTCTCAAAGTGTTCACAAAGGTTTGCAACTTTGTCCTTCCATCTCCCATTGCTAGATTAGCTCGTGTAATGCTCTATAAATATAGTGATTTGTGGGTTTTAGTTTGGGAGTAATTATGTGGAACTATGTTTGATTTATATGCAATATGAGCTCAAATTAACTTCTTAGTTTGCATATGTGTAGGTGTCGTTTATGTAGTGCCTTCCCGTCCCCGTCCTAACCACCGTCGATCGCCCGCATCATCCCGTCGCCGGCACCACCTTCGTGAGCCTCTTGTTCTTATCATTTTTATATAAAAAAATGTTTGTATGATTTAGATAGTTACTTCTATAATTTTCTTACTTGTATGATTGTTTCTGTTTGTTATTGTAAGGGCATATTTCTCCCTAAGTAGTTTTGGTGATTGATGACAATGCATTTGCGGACTAATCGTGTGCTCTAAGCTCTTTCAGATATATCTCACCTAGGCACAAGACGATTGTGAGCCCCTCAGATTCGATGGAAGACGGTGTTTCCTTTTTGCTCTCTTTCGGTAGCTTCGAGTAATAGGAAAGCCGTACAATTAAGAGGGGGTCCGCTTCGGAAAGGTTTGGGTGGAATCAACATGTACACTGTTGGGGAACGTAGTAGAATTCAAAAAAAATTCTACGCTTTCACCAAGATCCATCTAAGGAGACATATAGCAACGAGCATATTAGAGTGCATCTACATACCGTTTTGTAGATCGCGAGCGGAAGCTTTCGAAGAAGCGTGGATGAAGTAGTCGTAGTCTTCTCGTTCTTCGTCACCGATGATCTAGCGCCGAACGGACGGCACCTCCGCGTTCAACACACGTCCGGTACAGCAACGTCACCTCCTTCTTGATCCAGCAAGGGGGGAGGAGAGGTCATCGGAGATCCAGCAGCACGACGGCGTGGTGGTGGATGCAACGGGAATTCCTGCAGGGCTTCGCCGGCGGCCTATGGAGGAGGAGGAAGGTGTGACGGGAGGGGGAGAGGCGCCAGAGACTTGGGTGCGGCTGCCCTCTCCCTCCCCACATATATATAGGGGGCCAGGAGGGTGCGCCAAGCCCTGGAGATGGGATCTGCAAGGGGGGGGGGGGCGGCCTGGGGGGAGAATTGCCCCCCAAGGCATAGGGGGCGCCTCCCTCCCCTAGGGTTCCAACCCTAGGCGCATGAGGGAGGGACAAGTAGGGTGCGCCATCCCACCAGGGGCTGGCCCCCTTCCCCTTGCGGCCTAGGGGCCCCACCGGGATGGGTGGCCGCACCCGGTGGAACCCCGGGACCCCTCCGGTGGTCCCGGGACACTCCCGGTGACCCCCGGAGTTCACCCGATGGCCGAAACTGGACTTCCTATATATCATTATTTACCTCCGGACCATTCCGGAACTCCTCGTGACGTCCGGGATCTCATCCGGGACTCCGAAAAACTTTGGGGTTTCCACGTGCATGTATCTCTACGACCCTAGCATTACCGAACCTTAAGTGTGTAGACCCTACTGGTTCGGGAGACACGTAGACATGACCAAGACCACTCTCCGGTCAATAAACAACAGCGGGATCTGGATACCCATGTTGGTTCCCACGTGTTCCTCGATGATCTTCATCGGATGAACCATTGTGTCAAGGATTCACTCAATCCCGTATGTTATTCCCTTTGTCCATCGGTACGGTACTTGCCCGAGATTCGATCGTCGGTATGCCCGATACCTTGTTCAATCTCGTCATGGCAAGTCTCTTTACTCGTTCCGTAATCCATCATCCCGTGACTAACTCCTTAGTCACTTTGAGCTCATTATGATGACGTCTTACCGAGTGGGCCCAGAGGAACCTCTCCGTCATACGGACTGACAATATCCCAGTCTCGGTTCGTACCAACTCAACAGACACTTTCGGAGATACCCGATGCGTACCTTTATAGCCACCCAGTTACGTTGTGACGTTTGGCACACCCAAAGTATTCCTATGGCATCCGGGAGTTATACAACCTCATGGTCTAAGGAATAAATACTTGACATCGAAAAGCTTATGCATTACGAACTATACGATCTCGTGCTATGCTCAGGATTGGGTCCTGTCCATCACATCATTCTCCTAATGATGTGATCCCGTTATCACTGACATCCCATGTCCATGATCAGGAAACCGTGACCATCTGTTGATCAACGAGCTGGTAACTAGAGGCTTACCAGGGACTCATTGTGGTCTATATATTCACACATGTATCGCTGTTTCCGTACAATACAATTCAAGCATGAATAACAGACAATTATCATGAACAAGGAAATATAATAATAATACTTTTATTATTGCCTCTAGGGCATATTTCCAACAGTCTCCTACTTGCACTAGAGTCAATAATCTAGTTACATTGTGATGAATCGAACACCCATAGAGTTCTGGTGTTGATCATGTTTTGCCCGTGGAAGGGGTTTAGTCAACGGGTCTGCAACATTCAGATCCGTATGCACTTTACAAATATCTATGTCTCCATCTTGAACATAATTCCGGATGGAGTTGAAATGGCGCTTGATGTGCTTGGTCTTCTTGTGAAACCTGGGCTCTTTGGTAATGGCAATAGCACCAGTGTTGTCTGTAGGATCGAAAGTATGTCTAGAGGGGGGGTGATTAGACTACTTGTAAATATAAAAATTCTGCCTTTTGATCAAGTACAGTTTTTGGCAGATTCACAATTATGATCAAGTCAAGCATCACCCTACACATGCAATTCTAGAGTATAGGCAGCGGAAAGTAAATTGCACATGTAGTAAAGAGAGGTGGAGAAGAGCAAACGCAATTTGGAGACGCGGTGATTTTTCCCGTGGTTCCGATAGGTGGTGCTATCGTACATCCACGTTGATGGAGACTTCAACCCACGGAGGGTAACGGCTGCGCGAGTCCACGGAGGGCTCCACCCACGAAGGGTCCACGAAGAAGCAACCTTGTCTATTCCATCATGGCCTACGCCCACGGAGGGCTAGCCTTACTCGGGGTAGATCTTCACGAAGTAGGCGATCTCCTTGCCCTTACAAACTTCTTGGTTCAACTCCACATCTCAATGATGGGGGCTCCCAAGCGACACCTAACCAATCTAGGAGGCACCACCCTCCAAAAGGTAATAAATGTCGTAGATGATGATGAACTCCTTGCTCTTGTGCTTCAAATGATAATCTCCCCAACACTCAACTCTCCTCACTGATTTGGCTGTGGTGGAAGAAAGGATTGAGTGGAAAGCAACTTGGGAAGGCTAGAGATCAAGTTTCATATGGTGGGAGTGGAGCAACTTGATCTCAACACAAGGGTAGGTAGTTCTCTTCTCAGAAATGTAAGATAGGAGTGGTAGTTCTTTCTGATGGCTCTCTCCACGAATGAAGAGGGGGTGGAGGGGTATATATAGCCTCCACACAAAATCCAACCGTTACACACCTATTTGAGCAATCTCGGTGGGACCGAAGTGGACAACTCGGTGAGACCGAAAGTTCAAATAATGTGAACGTTGGGGTTTTCGGTGGGACCGAAAATACCATCTCGGTTAGTCCGATTTGAGTAAAGACAGGAGCTTGCTAGTTTCGGTGGGACCGACTTCATCATCTCGGTGAGACCGATTTGATGACATAAGGTTACAGAAGCTTGGCAGCCCATGTTTCGGTGAAACCGATCTCAAACTCGGAATATCCGATTTTTCTAGGGTTTGGCTTATGGCTGAGGTGGTTCATCTCGGTGTGACTGAGTATGGAAAATCGGTGGGACCGAGATTACTTATGAGTGTGTATTGTAGTGAAAGTTGCTGATAGTTAAAGGAGATATATCACTAAGCACTTGAGCAACCAGATCATCAACATAACCTCATCCCCTTTTAATAGTATTGGCTTTTCCTATGGACTCAATGTGATCTTGGATCACTAAACAAAAAATGGAGTCTTGAGCTTTTGCCAATGCTTGCCTTAGCATTTTGAGGGGTCCACTTCTTCAGTCATTGCCATACCCATATCACTGAACTTCTCTGAAATGATTCTCAAGTAGCTATTAGTTCAATGATATATATGTTGTTATTAATTGCCAAAACCACCCGGGGATTAGTTGCACTTTCAATCTCCCCCTTTTTGGTAATTGATGACAACATATAGATCAAAGCTTCGACAAGAAATATAATCAATGAATAATATCGTCGCTTTGAGAAGTATGTGATAAGCAAGAGCTCCCCCTAAATTTGTGCATTATTTAAAATTTGCGTTTGAATGCAAATGCACAATCGATTAGGTTCATGGGTCACTCTTCCATGTCACATACATCTTGGTGGAGCACACAAAATGATAAGAATGAATAACATGCACTCAATCACCAAGACATGAGTAAATAGTCATACAAGATAGGAATAGCATATGATAAGCATTAAGCACACATTAAAGCATAGTACGACCAAGCACTCATTAAGGTAGCATCAAACGGAGTATCAAGCACACTGAAAGTTTCGAAAACCAAAAGTATCTCAAAGAGACCGCAAAAGAACGAAAGAGCAAAAGCGCAAAGACAACAGCACTCTCTCTCTCGAAGCCCTGTGATCTATACAATTTCTCCCCTTTGGCAACAAGTTACCAAAAAGTTCGAAAAAGCATAGAGCTAAACGTCACTGGGGACTCTGCTGGCGGCTCCCGTCTGGGTTGATGTCGGAGTAGATATAACGGCATCGGCGAAGACTTCAGCTAATGTCTGTGCTGGAGGAGTGGATACTGGAGCTGTAGCTGGAGTAACTGCTGGAGCTGTAGGAGGTGCTGAAGTTGTAGTCCTGGTGTCAGTCACTGGAATAGCAGCTGATCGGGATCCTCTGGGAACCGGAGCAGTCTGTCGATGAGAGTCCTGGACTAAGTCATCCTGCACAAGCTCTGCCTTGTCCTGCTTTGCTTCCTCCATGTCTGCCTCAAGCTTGTTGACGGTCACTTGAATTTTAGTCAGCTTCACGTCCAGAGCGTGGATCTTCTCGTCAACAATCCTCTCTAGGATCTCCTGAGACTGTTCAATGCTGGCCAGGCGTTGTTCAATCCTTTGAGTAGCTTCAAGAATCTGCTCTCCGAAACTCTTTGGTTTAGCTGCTGCTGCTGCTTCCTTGTCAGCCTTGGCTTTCTTAGCAGCTTCGATCTTGGCTTGACCTTCAACAGATGTCGGATCCTCCTCGTCCATCACAACAACATTGTCTTCATGCTCTGGCTGCAGGGGTAAGTGTTTCCTATCCAACAAGAATTTGCCCGTCCAAACTTGGCATTGATAAGCATCTGAATCTGCGGGGCAAATCCACATGACCTTTTCTGGTCAGCTGCAGTCCTCTTAATGGTCTCTACCATTAAGTCCATCACCTTGAAAGGTGCCTTCTCATCAAGTATATGCAGCATGTTGATAGAATATCCTATGATCATGCGGTGATCTCCAGACTTGGGCATCAAGGTATGCCTCAGAATAGTATTAGTGGTAGGTAAACCTGCCTGGAGATAGTAGACTGAGCCGAGCTTCCATACTTCCAAATCTGCTGCGGGGATCTCCTTGTACATGTTCTTCATGGAATCATGATTCTTCTTTGGAATCCCATAGACATCAATATCATCTTCTCGCTGCACTGGAGCATTCAGAATTTCTGCCCATTCTTCAACAGAAGAAGAGAACCTTTGACCTTCCGTCATCCAGGTGATCTTCCCATCAGGATAGAAGTGAGCTGTGGCATAGAATTGCATAATCATCTCATCGTTCCAATCGGTCAATTTCTGACCCACAAACTCTGCAACTCCACATGCAGTGAAGCTCTCATGCACATGTGGAAAGAAGTCTCTGTGCTCTTCGCTGTCAATGTATTCCCAGTCAACATATCTGGTGTCTGCAACTATTGGCTTCTTGTCCATCAGCACAGTCTCATAGAAGTCCTGCTGCTCTCTGGTGTGAAATCTGGGGTCTACAGGTGTTCTTCTCCTCACGGCATATGGGTCAGCTTGTCTCCATAGCCTGAGACCTCTATCTTTCCTTGCCTTCATATCCTCAGCTTGAGGATGAGCATCATTGTGAAGTGGCAGTTTTGGACGGAGTTTCAGCAACACTTGTCCTTCCTCATCAGACTCAGCTGGTGGCACATCACCCTTGTTCTTCTCAGATGCTGGAATATTTCTGGTAGTCCTCTTGGGCTTGGCAGCAGGCTTTGCTGGAGCTGCCTTAGCTTGAGCAGATTTCTTGGGCTTTGAAGTGGCTCCGGCCCTGATGGCATCACCCATGAGCTTCTACTTCTGAGGAGCAGGCTGGGGTGCTTCTTCTTCTTCATCCTCGACTGCTTCATCTGCATGAGAATCAGTATACACTACCCTTTTTCTCTTGGAGGTTTTCTTCACTTTGCTTGGAGCTGACTCTCCCAAGTTCAGCTTCTTGGCAACAGCTGACTGCTTGACTTTGCTGGTGCCCTTCTTTGACTGCTGACCTTGTTGCTCTTTGGCAACAACCTTCCTCTTAGGTTTTGAGGTCACCTCTTCCTCAGCAACGAAATCAGAATCCTCATCATCGGAATTCTTCTCTTTTCTGGCTCTGGTGGCTGCAGGAGGCAAGCCACTAGGTGTACTCCTCTCACCATCATCAAATGGGCTACTAGCCTCAGGACTAGTGTCTGCCTCAGGAATGTCTGCAATAGGTGACTCTGACCTGTTCTGACTGTCACTGGCATTTGACATGGCTGACAACCTGTGAATAGATAAGGTATAGGTAGAGAAGAAGAGTTATCACAAACTGCAGAAGTTTTTGCAAAAAAAATGAGTTCAAATTTTAGTTTCAAGTTTTCACAGAAGGCATTTCGGTCAAACCGAGTTTTAGTATCGGTGAATCCGAAGTGTTTAACAGAAGCTTACCACACCACTTTCGGTTAGTCCGAAGTGGGTTTCGGTCCTGCCGATAACACTAGGGTTTCACTAAGACTACATTTCGGTCACACCGATTTGCACAACTCGGTTGGACCGAAGTGTGCAGTGCAATGGCCAGAGGCCAAATCGGTCACACCGAAATTCTAAAATCGGTTTTACCGAGATGTGTTCTGAGGAAACCTAACCCTAAATTTTTTACTCGAATCTAGTTCGAACGAACCAATCTGGTGTAAAGGAAGATTTCAATCGTGGCCAGATATTGGGCAAACCAAACGTGCATTGAATCGGAGATTGGAGCACGAGTGGGATCAAGACTCACCCTAACTTGGTGGAGTCTCTCTACGGTGGCAACGGCGCGGAGGAGAAGTCGGCGATGGAGACCTGCGGCGAGGGCGCACAGGTGACGACGGCGACGATCCGGAGATCAAGGCGACGGCAGCAGGGGATGTGGGGCGAAAACGTTTGAAGGAGTAATCAACGCACGCTGCCCTCAGTATATATATCCCTTTGCTGTCGGTGGGACCGAGTTGAAAAACTCGGTGGCACCGAGATGGATAACTGCTAGGCAGTTACGCATTTCGGTCACGCCGAGATTTAGAACTCGGTTTCACCGAGATGAAACCTAGATCAGTCTAAATGCTTTCGGTTTGACCGAGTTTGAGAAAGTTGGTCTGACCGAAATCACTTAGAAGGTTTTGGAGGTTAGCCCTTGACGGATCGGTGGCTCCGAGTGCTCCTCACTCGGAGGGTCCGAAAATGACTTGTTCAAAGTTTGTGATATAAGCATGAATAGAATTTTGAGACAAGAAAGCATAGATAGCTAGGGGAGGTACTTAGGCATTCTTGTCCATCCATTTGGTCAGAAGAGTCAAAACAACCAAAACAACAAATGGATGTCCTCGAATGGATAAAATCATGCATTCAACATGCTCACACAATAAGATAGCAAATGAAATATGTGTCAAACATGCACAACCAAAACTCTAGCTACTAACACACAATTTGTCGATGACTAGGTCATCTTTATATGAGTATTTTGACTTAGGAGCCAAATGAGAACATTTGATCATAGGTCATACTCATCGTTTAAGCACAAGTGGGGTTACCACTTTTACATAAAGCATTGATGTGTTCACATCATTTGAAGATGCTTTAGCTCAATTTTTAGAGCAAAGCTCCCCCTAGATGTGAGAACCCCTTTTGAAAGGGTCAAACTAACCTTGGGTTGTCGTAGAAGACTTCCTGTAGATGTTGAAGATGTGGATGCTCAATGTTGATGGAGATCATCAAGAGTTGGGAGCTATCCTTTGGATTAGGGCACTTTCAATACCTACATGGGTTAGTCCCACAAGGAACAAACAAAGATATCCATGGACATAGATTGAAGTTCACAATAGATGATGTCCATGAAAGCAATGATTACCTTGTCCCTTGACTTACCAACAAGAGGGTTTGTGACTCCATGAACTAGTGCATGATGTGGAAGTTGATTGCACAAGTTCTTTGCCAAAATGAATGTGAGTGAAGTATGTTGGCGGAGTCACCCTCAAGAACCTTCTAGTTCTTCTTCTTCGGGATCCACATCATCTTGATGGGAATCCTTGGGGTTGTAGTTGAGCTTGACGAAGTAGAACTTGATGTTTCCTTGGGAACCCACTTGACCATGGCTTGAGGTGCTTCAATGAATGCATCAATCTCCTCTTGAAGCTTGTCCTTGGCTTTTAGCTTGTGGTCTTGTGGTGGAAGATCATCTTGAGCTTGTTCCACATTGGAAGAAGTAGGATCATACTTCTCCTTTTGAGAAACAAACTGTGGAGTAGGGTATTGACCTTCTTCCCACTCAACACCTTCGGCGTTGAACTTTCGCTCAAAACCAATTCCTTGATTCTTCCGGTGCCTCCCTTGCTTGCGAACAATTTCCTCAAAGTTCTTGCTTCCGGCAAGGCTCTTGTAGACACCTTTCTCTATGATCCCTTTCAATAAACTATTCTCTTGCTCAAGTGTAACTTGGCTTGAAACATTGTTAGTGGAATCAAGAGAACTACTAGAAGCAACAATATTAGATTTAACATGGTTATTGTTACTGCTAGAGGAAGAATTTTTCTTATGCTTGTCATGCTTAGTCTTAATAGGTGGCAAGAAATTAGACAAGAGAAGTCGTTTGGCAAGATATGAAGAACTCTTCTTTCGAAGATCGTCATTGATCGCTTTTAGAAACTCATGTTCTTGCTCTAGAGTGAGCTTCTCGAAGCGTAGCTTCTCATGAGATCTTAGGAGCTCTCTATGATCTTCTTGAGTTGTTTCATGAGCTAACTTAAGAATGTTTAGTTCTTTAGTTAGACGCTCAATCTCCTTCATAGCATTGTCATTCGACTCTTCTCGACTATAAAGACTACTAGCATTTTCATCGTTACTAGGCTCACTAGATTTATCATGCAAGAGCTCATCTTCACCAAGCAAGTCATCCTCATCACTATTGAAGTCAATGAATTCAGGGTGTGATACCTTGGGGCCTTTAGCCATGAAGCATCTTCCAATTCCTTCATTTTGTGAATCAAATAAGTCGTAGGAGTTGGAGTTGGAGGATACGAGAGCAAGACCGGCAACACCTTCATCTTGACTATAGTCGGAGTCGGAGTGATAGCTTCCATCGGATTGATTGTCGGAGTCGGAACCAAAGACCCATTCACCTACATGAGCTTGATGTCTTCTTCTCGTGTAGCTCCTTGATGACTTGTCTTTCTTCTCCGAATCCTTGCTTCTCCGAGAGGGTCTTCGTTCATAACGATCATCTCTACTCCTTCTCTCTTTCCGAGGTGACTCATCTCTTGATCTTCTTCTTGGAGATTCTTCTCTTCTCTTGTGGGGAGCCGTACACTCATTTGAGTAGTGTCCGGGTCTTCCACAATTGTAGCAGTTTCGATCACGACTAGAAGATCTCTTTTCATCATATGATCTAGACTTTGAGCTTCTCTCTTTGCCTCTATACTTGTAGAATTTGTTGAAGTTCTTAACCATTAGGCTTATCTCTTCATTGGAAACTAACTTGTCACTTGAGGTTGTGGGAGCATCACTTGTAGCTTTGTAAGCACCACTTGACTTGTTGTGAAGCTCTTCCTTATCCTTAAGTGTCATCTCATGAGCAACAATTCTTCCAATGACTTCAGTTGGCTTGAGAGTCTTGTAGTTTGGCATCATTTGGATCAAAGTGCACACGGTGTCATATTTTCCATCCAAAGCTCTGAGAATCTTCTTAATGATGAATCGGTTGGTCATTTCTTCGCTTCCTAAGCCGGCAATCTCATTTGTGATGAGAGCAAGCCTAGAGTACATTTCAGCGACTCCTTCACCATCCTTCATCTTGAACTTGTCAAGTTGACCTTGAAGAATATCTAGCTTTGATTCCTTCACAGACTCGGTACCTTCGTGCATTTCAACCAAAGTATCCCAAATCTCTTTAGCATTCTCAAGACGGCTGATTTTGTTGAACTCCTCGGGACACAAGGCATTGAAGAGAATGTCACAAGCTTGAGCATTGTTTTGCAACATCCGCAACTCTTCCGGTGTAGCTTCGCGATCCGGAACTTTTCCTTCCTCGAAGAATTCACCTTGCATACCAACACAAATAATGCCCCATGCGGCTGGGTTATGACCAAGAATATGCATTTTCATTTTATGCTTCCAACTAGCAAAATTTGTACCATCAAAATAAGGACCTCTACGAAAATTACCCTCACTAGACGCCATACTCTCCTAGGTTGTGAAACCAAGCTTATGGAGTCCAATGCAATGGAAACCAAGACAATGGAGACCAAAGCTCTGAAACCACTTGTAGGATCGAAAGTATGTCTAGAGGGGGGGGGGGTGATTAGACTACTTGTAAATATAAAAATTCTGCCTTTTGATCAAGTACAGTTTTTGGCAGATTCACAATTATGATCAAGTCAAGCATCACCCTACACATGCAATTCTAGAGTATAGGCAGCGGAAAGTAAATTGCACATGTAGTAAAGAGAGGTGGAGAAGAGCAAACGCAATTTGGAGACGCGGTGTTTTTTCCTGTGGTTCCGATATGTGGTGCTATCGTACATCCACGTTGATGGAGACTTCAACCCACGGAGGGTAACGGTTGCGCGAGTCCACGGAGGGCTCCACCCACGAAGGGTCCACGAAGAAGCAACCTTGTCTATTCCATCATGGCCTACGCCCACGGAGGGCTAGCCTTACTCGGGGTAGATCTTCACGAAGTAGGCGATCACCTTGCCCTTACAAACTTCTTGGTTCAACTCCACATCTCAATGACGGAGGCTCCCAAGCGACACCTAACAAATCTAGGAGGCACCACCCTCCAAAAGGTAATAAATGTCGTAGATGATGATGAACTCCTTGCTCTTGTGCTTCAAATGATAATCTCCCCAACACTCAACTCTCCTCACTGATTTGGCTGTGGTGGAAGAAAGGATTGAGTGGAAAGCAACTTGGGAAGGCTAGAGATCAAGTTTCATATGGTGGGAGTGGAGCAACTTGATCTCAACACAAGGGTAGGTAGTTCTCTTCTCAGAAATGTAAGATAGGAGTGGTAGTTCTTTCTGATGGCTCTCTCCGCGAATGAAGAGGGGGTGGAGGGGTATATATAGCCTCCACACAAAATCCAACCGTTACACACCTATTTGAGCAATCTCGGTGGGACCGAAGTGGACAACTCGGTGAGACCGAAAGTTCAAATAATGTGAACGTTGGGGTTTTCGGTGGGACCGAAAATACCATCTCGGTTAGTCCGATTTGAGTAAAGACAGGAGTTTGCCAGTTTCGGTGGGACCGACTTCATCATCTCGGTGACACCGATTTGATGACAGAAGGTTACAGAAGCTTGGCAGCCCATGTTTCGGTGAAACCGATCTCAAACTCGGAATATCCGATTTTTCTAGGGTTTGGCTTATGGCTGAGGTGGTTCATCTCGGTGTGACTGAGTATGGAAAATCAGTGGGACCGAGATTACTTATGAGTGTGTATTGTAGTGAAAGTTGCTGATAGTTAAAGGAGATATATCACTAAGCACTTGAGCAACCAGATCATCAACATAACCTCATCCCCTTTTAATAGTATTGGCTTTTCCTATGGACTCAATGTGATCTTGGATCACTAAACCAAAAATGGAGTCTTGAGCTTTTGCCAATGCTTGCCTTAGCATTTTGAGGGGTCCACTTCTTCAGTCATTGCCATACCCATATCACTGAACTTCTCTGAAATGATTCTCAAGTAGCTATTAGTTCAATGATATATATGTTGTTATTAATTGCCAAAACCACCCGGGGATTAGTTGCACTTTCATTGTCACAGAAGAGAGTCATCGGGCTTGACGCGCTTGGGATGACTCCTAGGTCGGTGATGAACTCCTTCATCCAGACTCCTTCCTGCGCTGCTTCGGAAGCAGCTATGTACTCCGCTTCACATGTAGATGCCGCCACGACGCTTTGCTTGCAACTGCACCAGCTGACTGCTCCTCCATTCAAAATATACACGTATCCGGTTTGTGACTTAGAGTCATCCAGATCTGTGTCAAAGCTAGCATCGACGTAACCCTTTACGACGAGTTCTTCGTCACCTCCATAAACGAGAAACATATCCTTAGTCCTTTTCAGGTACTTCAGGATGTTCTTGACCGCTGTCCAGCGTTCCATACCGGGATCACTTTCGTACCTCCCTACCAAACTTATGGCAAGGTTCACATCAGGTCTGGTACACAGCATGGCATACATGATAGAACCTATGGCCGAGGCATAGGGAATGACACTCATCTTTTCTCTATCTTCTGCCATGGTCGGCGACTGAGCCTTGCTCAATCTCATACCTTGCGAAACATGCAAGAATTCCTTCTTGGCCTGATCCATATTGAACTTTTTCAATATCTTGTCAAGGTATGTACTTTGTAAAAGACCGATGAGGCGTCTTGATCTATCTCTATAGATTTTGATGCCTAATATGTAAGCAGCTTCTCCAAGGTCCTTCATTGAAAAACTCTTATTCAAGTAAGCATTTACATTTTCCAAGAATTCTATATCATTTCCCATCAGCAATATGTCATCCACATATAATATGAGAAATGCCACAGAGCTCCCACTCACTTTCTTGTAAATACAGGCTTCTCCATAAGTCTATATAAAGCCAAACGCTTTGATCACATCATTAAAGCGAATATTCCAACTCCGAGATGCTTGCACCAGCCCGTAGATCGAGCGCTGAAGCTTGCATACCTTGTTAGCATTTTCTGGATCGACAAAACCTTCCGGCTGCATCGTATACAGCTCTTCCTTGAGGAAGCCATTAAGGAATGCTGTTTTGACGTCCATTTGCCATATCTCATAATCATAGAATGCGGCAATTGCTAACATGATTCGGACGAACTTTAGCATCGCTACGGGAGAGAAAGTCTCGTCGTAGTCAATCCCTTGAACTTGTCGATAACCCTTAGCGACAAGCCGAGCCTTATAGATGGTCACATTACCATCCGCGTCTGTCTTCTTCTTAAATATCCATTTATTTTCTATGGCGTGCCTATCATCAGGCAAGTCCACCAAAGTCCATACTTTGTTTTCATACATGGATTCTATCTCGGATTTCATGGCTCCAAGCCATTTATTGGAATCTGGGCCCGCCATTGCTTCTTCATAGTTCGAAGGTTCACCGTTGTCTAACAACATGATTTCCATGACAGGGTTGCCGTACCACTCTGGTGCGGAACGTGCCCTTGTGGACCTTTGAAGTTCAGTAGTAACTTGATCTGTTTCTTCATGATCATTATCATCAACTTCCTCCCTTGTCGGTGCAGGCACCTCAGGAACAATTTCCTGCGCTGCGCTACTTTCCGGTTCAGGAGGGGTGACTGTCACCTCATCAAGTTCTACTTTCCTCCCACTCACTTCTTTCGAGAGAAACTCTTTCTTCAGAAAGGATCCATTCTTGGCAACAAAGACTTTGCCTTCGGATCTGTGGTAGAAGGTTACCCAATCGTTTCCTTTGGGTATCCTATGAAGACGCATTTTTCCAATTTGGGTTCGAGCTTTTCAGGTTGAAGTTTCTTGACATAAGCATCGCAACCCCAAACTTCCAGAAACGACAGCTTCGGTTTCTTGCCAAACCAAAGTTCATACGGTGTCGTCTCAACGGATTTTGACGGAGCCCTATTTAAAGTGAATGCGGCTGTCTCTAAAGCATAACCCCAAAAAGATAGCGGTAAATCGGTGAGGGACATCATAGATCGCACCATGTCCAATAGAGTACGATTTCGATGTTCGGACACACCGTTACGTTGAGGTGTTCCGGGCGGTGTCAATTGTGAAACAATTCCACAGTTCCTAAGGTGCGTGCCAAATTCATGACTTAAATATTCACCCCCACGATCTGATCGTAAGAACTTTATTTTTCTGTCACGTTGATTCTCAACCTCATTCTGAAATTCCTTGAACTTTTCAAAGGTCTCAGACTTGTGCTTCATCAAATAGATATACCCATATCTACTCAAGTCATCTGTGAGGGTGAGAACATAACGATAGCCTCCGCGAGCCTCAACACTCATTGGACCGCACACATCGGTATGTATGATTTCCAACAAGTTGGTTGCTCGCTCCATTGTTCCGGAGAACGGAGTCTTGGTCATCTTGCCCAAGAGGCATGGTTCGCAAGTGTCAAATGATTCATAATCAAGAGACTCTAGAAGTCCATCTGAATGGAGCTTCTTCATACGTTTGACACCAATATGACCAAGGCGGCAATGCCACAAGTATGTGGGACTATCATTATCAACTTTACATCTTTTGGCATCTACACTATGAATATGTGTATCATCACGTTCGAGATTCATCAAAAATAAACCATTGACCAGCGGGGCATGACCATAAAACATATCTCTCAAATAAATAGAACAACCATTATTCTCCGATTTAAATGAGTAGCCATCTCGCATAAGACGAGATCCATATACAATGTTCATGCTCAAAGCTGGTACTAAATAACAATTATTAAGGTTTAAAACTAATCCCGAGGGTAGATGTAGAGGTAGCGTGCCGATGGCGATCACATCGACCTTGGAACCATTCCCGACGCGCATCGTCACCACATCCTTCGCCAGTCTCCGCTTATTCCGCAACTCCTGTTTTGAGTTACAAATGTGAGCAACCGCACCGGTATAAAATACCAAGGAGCTACTACGAGCGCTGGTAAGGTACACATCAATAACATGTATATCATATATACCTTTGACGTTGCCGGCCTTCTTGTCTGCTAAGTATTTGGGGCAGTTCCGCTTCCAGTGTCCCGTTCCCTTGCAATGAAAACACTCAATTTCAGGCTTGGGTCCATTCTTTGGCTTCTTCCCGGCAACTGCCTTACCGGGCGCGACAACTCCTTTGCCGTCCTTCTTGAAGTTCTTCTTACCCTTGCCTTTCTTGAACTTAGTGGTTTTATTGACCATCAACACTTGATGTTCTTTCTTGATATCCACCTCCGCTGATTTCAGCATCGAATACACCTCGGGAATGGACCTCTCCATCCCCTGCATATTGAAGTTTAACACGAAGCTCTTGAAGCTTGGTGGGAGCGACTGGAGGATTCTGTCAACGACCGCTTCATCTGGGAGATTCATTCCCAGCTGAGACAAGCGATTGTGCAATCCAGAAATCTTGAGGATGTGCTCACTGACAAAACTGTTTTCCTAAATCTTACAGCTGTAGAATGCGTCGGAGACGTCATATCTCTCGACTCGGGCATGAGCTTGGAAAACCATTTTCAGCTCTTGGAACATCTCATATGCTCCGTGATTCTAAAAACGCTTTTGGAGCCCCGACTCTAAGCTGTAAAGCATGCCGCACTGAACCAGGGAGTAACCATCACAACGCGACTGCCAGGCGTTCATAACATCTTGGGTCGCCGGGAGAACGGGTGCATCACCTAGCGGTGCTTCAAGGACATATGATCTCTTGGCAGCTATGAGGATAATTCTCAGGTTACGGACCCAATCCGTATAGTTGCTACCATCATCTTTCAGCTTGGTTTTCTCTAGGAACCCGTTGAAGTTGAGGGAAACTTGAGCGTGGGCCATTTGATCAACAAGAGATATTGTAAAGAATTTAGACTAAGTTCATGATAATTAAGTTCATCTTAATCAAATTTTAATGAACTCCCACTCAGAATGACATCTCTCTAATCATCTAAGTGATACACGATCCGAATCGACTAGCCCGTGTCCGATCATCACGTGAGATGGACTAGTCATCAACGGTGAACATTTTCATGTTGATCGGATCTTCTATACGACTCGTGTTCGACCTTTCGGTCTTCCGTGTTCCGAGGCCATGTCTGTACATGCTAGGCTCGTCAAGTAAACCCTAAGTGTATTGCTTGTGTAAATCTGGCTTACACCCGTTGTATGCGAACATTAGAACCTATCACACCCGATCATCACGTGGTGCTTCGGAACAACGATCCTTAGCAACAGTGCACAATTAGGGGGAACACAATTCTTGAAATTTTAGTGAGAAATCATCTTATTTACTACCGTCGTTCTAAGTAAACAAGATGCATAAACATGATAAACATCACATGCAATCAATTAAAGTGACATGATATGGCCAATATCATCTTGCTCCTTGGATCTTCATCTTCGGGCACCATGATCATCTTGTCACCGGCTCGACACCATGATCTCCATCATCATGATCTTCATCATCGTGTCTTGAAGAAGTCGTCACGCCAACTATTACTTCTACTACTATGGCTAATGTTTAGCAATAAAGTAAAGTAATTGCATGGCGTTTATTCAGTGACACGTAGGTCATACAATAATTAAGACAACTCCTATGGCTCCTGCCGGTTGTCAAGTTCATCAACATGCAAGTCGTGATTCCCTATTACAAGAACATTATCAATCTCATACATCACATATATCATTCATCACATCTTATTTGGCCATACCACGTCACATAGCACATGCTGCAAAAACAAGTTAGACGTCCTCTAATTGTTGTTGCAAGTTTTTACGTGGCTTCTATAGGTTTTCTAGCAAGAACGTTTCTTACCTACGCCAAAACCACAACATGATTTGTCAATTTCTATTTACCCTTCATAAGGACCCTGTTCATCGAATCCGATCCGACTAAAGTAGGAGAGACAGACACCCGCCAACCACCTTATGCATCTAGTGCATGTCTGTTGGTGGAACCAGTCTCACGTAAGCGTACGTGTAAAGTCGGTCCGGGCCGCTTCATCCCACAATACCGCCGAATCAAGATTAGACTAGTAACGGCAAGAAAGTTGAGCAAACTCAAACGCCCACAACTGCTTTGTGTTCTACTCGTGCAAGATGCTACGCATAAGACCTAGCTCAGATGCCACTGTTGGGGAACGTAGTAGAATTCAAAAAAATTTCTACGCTTTCACCAAGATCCATCTAAGGAGACATCTAGCAACGAGCATATTAGAGTGCATCTACATACCGTTTTGTAGATCGCGAGCGGAAGCTTTCGAAGAAGCGTGGATGAAGTAGTCGTACTCTTCTCGTTCTTCGTCACCGATGATCTAGCGCCGAACGGACGGCACCTCCGCGTTCAACACATGTCCGGTACAGCAACATCACCTCCTTCTTGATCCAGCAAGGGGAGAGGAGAGGTCGTCGGGATCCAGCAGCACGACGGCGTGGTGGTGGATGCAACGGGAATTCCTGCAGGGCTTCGCCGGCGCCCTGCGGAGGAGGAGGAAGGTGTGACGGGAGGGGGAGAGGCGCCAGAGACTTGGGTGCGGCTGCCCTCTCCACCCCACATATATATAGGGGGCCAGGGGGGTGCGCCAAGCCCTGCAGATGGGATTTGCAAGGGGGGGCGGCGGCCTGGGGGGGAGACTTGCCCCCCAAGGCATAGGGGGCGCCTCCCTCCCCTAGGGTTCCAACCCTAGGCGCATGAGGAAGGGCCCAGTAGGGTGCGCCAGCCCACCAGGGGCTAGCCCCCTTCCCCTTGCGGCCTAGGGGCCCGGAGTTCACCCGATGGCCGAAACTGGACTTCCTATATATCATTCTTTACCTCCGGACCATTCCGGAACTCCTCGTGACGTCCGGGATCTCATCCGGGACTCCGAACAACTTTGGGGTTTCCACGTGCATGTATCTCTACGACCCTAGCGTTACCGAACCTTAAGTGTGTAGACCCTACGAGTTCGGGAGACACGTAGACATGACCGAGACCACTCTCCGGTCAATAACCAATAGCGGGATCTGGATACCCATGTTGGTTCCCACGTGTTCCTCGATGATCTTCATCGGATGAACCACTGTGTCAAGGATTCACTCAATCCCGTATGTTATTCCCTTTGTCCATCGATACGGCACTTGCCCGAGATTCGATCGTCGGTATGCCCGATACCTTGTTCAATCTCTTCATGGCAAGTCTCTTTACTCGTTCCGTAATCCATCATCCCGTGACTAACTCCTTAGTCACTTTGAGCTCATTATGATAACGTCTTACCGAGTGGGCCCAGAGGAACGTCTCCGTCATACGGAGTGACAATATCCCAGTCTCGGTTCGTACCAACTCAACAGACACTTTCGGAGATACCCGATGCGTACCTTTATAGCCACCCAGTTACGTTGTGACGTTTGGCACACCCAAAGTATTCCTACGGCATCCGAGAGTTGTACAACCTCATGGTCTAAGGAATAAATACTTGACATCGAAAAGGTTATGCATTACGAACTATACGATCTCGTGCTATGCTCAGGATTGGGTCCTGTCCATCACATCATTCTCCTAATGATGTGATCCCGTTATCACTGACATCCCATGTCCATGATCAGGAAACCGTGACCATTTGTTGATCAACGAGCTGGTAACTATAGGCTTACCAGGGACTCATTGTGGTCTATATATTCACACATGTATCGCTGTTTCCGTACAATACAATTCAAGCATGAATAATAGACAATTATCATGAACAAGGAAATATAATAATAATACTTTTATTATTGCCTCTAGGGCATATTTCCAACATACACATCTTACTCTCGCACCACCTTTCCTTTGCTTCTCTAGAGCTCCGGCCGTTTCTTCTCGTATAGGCAAACCATGGCTTCCTACCAGTACATCTGCCTGGCAAGCGTAGTACCGCTCATGTAAGCGGTAGTACCGCACAGCCACATGGTAGTACCGCCTCTGGACACGGTAGTACCGCACCAGCGGTAGTACCGCGGCTCGAGGACGGTAGTACCGTGTATCTGGCCCGGCACTGCACCAAGTACGGAAGTAGGTGCGGAAGTAATTTTTTACTTCCGCATCCTACGCGGTAGTACCGCTTGAGTCAAGAGGTAGTACCGTGCCGTGTTTTGCTACTACCATATTTCTGCGGATGTAGCTACAGATGTATTTTATTTCATCCGTGCTTGTCCTCGGCCTGCTTGTCTCTACCTTGCGGTAGTACCGCAAGGACGAGTGGTAATACCGCTCAGGCAGTACTACCGCCCGTATGCCTTCGCAACAGAGTACATTCTGGCTAGTACGGCTCCAGCGGTAGTACCGCACCCAGAGCGGTAGTACCGCTGGCCAAGCGGTAGTACCGCAACTTACGTGCGGTAGTACCGCGCTCTGCGGGCAGAAATGTGGGATAACGGTTAGATTTGTTCTCCCACTATATATAGGGAGTATTCTTCCCCAAGAACGCTCACCTCTTCCACCCCAAAGCTCCATTGTTGCTCAAATCTCCATTTCCGCCCGATCTCTCTCCCTAGCCAATCAAACTTGTTGATTTCCTCGGGAGAGCTTGAGGAGGCATCGATCTACACTTCCACCAAGAGATATTTGATTACCCCCACTAATCCTTGCGGATCTTGTTATTCTTGGGTGTTTGAGCACCCTAGACGGTTGAGGTCACCTCGAAGCCATATTCCATTGTGGTGAAGCTTCGTGGTGTCGTTGGGAGCCTCCAATTCGGTTGTGGAGATAGCCCCAACCTTGTTTGTAAAGGTTCGGTTGCCGCCTTCAAGGGCACCACTAGTGGAATCATGGCACCTTGCATTGTGTGAGGGCGTGAGGAGAATACGGTGTCCCTAGTGGCTTCTTGGGGAGCATTGTGCCTCCACACCGCTCCAACGGAGACGTACTTCCCCTCAAAGGGAAGGAACTTCGGCAACACATCCTCGTCTTCACCGGTTCCACTTGTGGTTATTTCTTCCCTTTACTTGTGCAAGCTTTACTTGTTTATCTTATATAGCTTGCTTGTGAGGTTGTTATCTTTACTTCCTATTAGTTGTCATCGTAGTAGCTTATCTAGACAACTTACTTTGACGCTTAATTAAAAGTGGTTAAGAAAAGCTAAAAATTGTTAGTTGCCTATTCACCCCCCTCTAGTCAACCGTATCGATCCTTTCAATTGGTATCAGAGCCTCGTCTCTTTTTAAGGACTTTACCGTCCAAAGAGTATGGGTGACAACGTAGTCGAGACGGAGGGACATTCCGGTGGAACTCCGTCCTTGCCTACGTCCGATGGGGGAGCCTCGGTCTCTCGTGAGGAGTTCAATGTGGCTATGACCACATTGAAAGAATCACTAGCGACCGAGGTCAAAGGCATGTTTAAAGATTTGCTTGAGGGGCTTAAATTATCCACCACACCGTTGGAAGTGGTTCGTCCCTCTACCAACGTGTCGGAGGCTAATCCCGACAAGGGAGAAGCTAGTAGTGAACAAGCCCCGGTTACTAAGAATGGGAGTGGGATCTTTGCCCACTCCGCTCCTCCTACTCACTATGGAGGACCCGTTCCCACACCGCATTTAAATTCAGTTGGGCCTTCTCCCAAGTTTATAAAAAAATTCTGATTTTGCTACTTGGGTGTTTCGCTTCAAACGTCATATAAATCATTGCTCTACTAATCTTCGGAGAATCATTGAGCAAGGTTTTTATCCGCGTGATCCCGACAACATGATTGCGAGAGAAACTGCAGATCATCAATTCAACGAGTCCGTTCTTTGCATACTTCAAGATGCTATCCCTCCAGAAGACATCGCACATCTTCAACCCTTCACTGTGGCCAAGGAAGCTTGGGAGCATGTTGGCACTATGTACAAGGGGAGCGCTAGCATTCAACGCTCTAACTATGAGGTTGTGCAAGATGAAGCCGATGAGTTTGCTATGATCGGAGAAGAAGATCCTCGTGAACTTTATCGGAGATTAACCACTCTTGCAGTCTCTCTTCGAGATCATGGGAGTAAGGACACGGATGACAATTGGATCAAGCGCAAGTTCCTCAAGGCCATGATGCCCTATCATAAGGCCATGTCCTCTGTCATCCGTCAAAGACTGGACTTCCACCACTTGTCATCAAATGAAGTGTTGGATGAGTTCGTTGCCATGAGGATCTTGGACATGACCGCCGACAATGCGGTCTTAAGAGCTCAACGATCGAAGAATCCTAACCTTGCCTTGAAGGCCAAGGCTTGTGTGGAAGAAGAGGAGGTGGAGGATGATGATGAGAGTAGCCCCGAGGACACCAAATATGCCTATCATGAGCACATGGCTCTTGCTTCACGACAATTTTGGGGCAACAAGAAGAACACAAGACCCAACTTCAACAAGAACAACTTAAGTTGCAACAAGGGCAAGCAACGAGTGAGGACTTGCTTCAATTGTGGAAATGTTAGCCACTTTGTTGTTGATTGCCCATATGAGAAAAGAGAGGACTTTGGAGGCAAGCTTATCCGAAAGGACAAGGCCAAGTCTTATCCCAACAAGAACAACTTCAACAAGAAGACCCCTCCTAAAGGGTTGGTGGCCCAAGAAGAATATGTTGAGGATGATGATAATGATGAAGATGATGAGGTGGTCACCATGGCCACAATTGCTATTGCTACTACTCCGCGCTCATCTCTCTTCAACTCGCCTAATGAGAACATCACCGCCAAGTGTCTCATGGCCAAGGCCTCCAACAAGGTAACCCCAAACATCAATACTCCCATCACTTCTAATCCTTCATTGACGGATTGTATTGATGAGAGTGAGGGAACTAAGGATGGAGAAAATGAATTTGGGGTGTTCATGAGCAAACTTAAGGGCAATTCCAAGAAGCACTTTGTTGCTCTTCTGGAACAACTCAGTGAGGCCAATGACATGATCGAGGCTCACGAGGAGACCATTACTAAAATGGAAGGACATAGTCGAGACTATGCCGATGAGATATCGGATCTCTCTAACGCCCTAGAGTAAGAGCGTGGTCTTCGTTTGGCTCTTGAGGAGTCACACAACGATGATCATGCTAAATTAAAGAAAGATCTCGATCATGCTTTAGTTGTCTCTCGTATGCTTAATTCCGAGAAGGCAAAACTTGGGGTTGACCATGCTAAACTCAAGGAGGAGTTTGTTATACTCGACAAGGCTCACAAGGCCTTGAATGGTATGCATGCTTCTCTCAAGGAGTCTCATGATCAACTCCAAGTTTCGCTAACAGAGGAAAAGGCTATCGTTCCTCACATGGTGTTAATTGATAATGCAAATGCTACTAACCCATGTTGCGAGCATGTGCATCTTGTTGAAGAAAATGCCAAGTTGAAGAAGAAACTTGAGAAAGGCCTTGTGACATGCGTACAAGGTGAGAAGAACCTCAACAACCTTTTGAGCAATCAAAAGGAGGTTGTGGCAAAGGAAGGAATTGGGTTTGTTCCTAAGCCCAAGAAGAAGAAGAATGACAAGACCAAGCTACCACCCTCTCCGACAAACTTTTATGAAAGAAGGAGAGGGCGCATCTAAGAAGAAGAAAACGGTGAAAGGTGGTGGTGTCAAGAAAAACTCCACCATACCATCAAACATGGCTGGCGAATTTAACCCTTCATATGTTTTATGTCGTGCTAGTGATGGTCATGTGTTTGCTAAATTTGTTGCTTCTTCTTATGAGTACATTGAATGGTCCATTTGGGTTCCTAAGACCCTTGTTACTAACCTCAAAGGACCCATTACCAAATGGGTACCTAAATCCAAGCATTGATCTCTTGTAGGAGTTTGCTTCCGATGGGGAATCATGGTTGCTTGATAGTGGAGCCACAAATCATATGACCGGAAGCAAAGACTTGGTGGTGGACGTACATCTAGGTTCATCTATGGCCACCAACGTCGAATGGGGTGATGCTTCATCTTCTAAGGTCTTGGGGCTCGGCAAGGTTGTTGTCTCTCATGATCTCACGATCGATAAAGTCATGCTTGTTGAGTCCCTTGCATACAATTTACTTTTTGTTCGCCAACTTGCACTCATGGGCTTTGCTACATTCTTTGATGTTGATAACGTGGCCCTCCGGTGGAGCAAGACTCTTAAAGTAGCCTATGTTGGGCATGTCGAGAACGGTCTTTATGTGGTTAACTTCACGAAGCAACCCACTAAGATCGCGACATGCCTAATGGCTAAAGTTGATGTGGGATGGCTTTGGCATCACCGTTTGGCCCATGTCAATATGAGATCTTTGCAAAGTCTTCTCAAGGGGGACCATGTCCGTGGACTAACAAATGTCAGCTTTGCCAAAGATCGTGCTTGCAGGGCTTGCATTGAAGGAAAGTTACATGAGACGGCTCACCCTCCCACGACTATCATCTATTCAAAAAGACCCCTAGAGCTCCTTCACATGGACCTCTTTGGGCCTCCATCTTTTGATAGTCTTGGGGGTAGAAAGTATTGCTTGGTGATTGTGGATGATTATTCAAGATACACCTGGGTATACTTCTTCAAGAAGAAGAGTGAGACCCAACAAACCGTCATCAACTTTGCAAATGAAGCTCAACGACAACATGAAGCAAAGATTTTGATGATCCGAAGTGACAACGACACCGAGTTCAAGAACTACACCTTGGATGAGTTTCTTAGTGATGAGGGGATCAAACATCAATATGCAGCACCCTATACCCCTCAACAAAACGGTGTAGCGGAGAGAAAGAACCGGACTCTGATGGATGCGGCAAGGACCATGATGGCGGAATTCAAATATCCATAGAACTTTTGGGCCGAAGCCATCAACACCGCATGTCATGCATCCAATCGGCTCTATCTTCGCAAAGGCTTGAACAAAACTCCATATGAGATACTTACCGGTAACAAGCCCAATCTCAAGTACTTCCGGGTGTTCGGGTGTAAGTGTTTCATCCTCAAGAAAGGTGTTCGCTTGTCTAAATTTGAATCTAGAGCTCATGAGGGCATATTTGTTGGTTATGCTACAAACTCTCATGCTTACCGTGTCCTCAACAAGTCCAATGGACTCATCGAGGAGACGAGTAACGTAGAGTTTGATGAAAATAACGGCTCCCAAGTGGAGCAAAGTGGTACTTGTGATGTAGGTGATGAAATTCCTCCTCAAGCCATAAGAAGAATGGGTGTTGGATATATCCTACCCATTGAGGAACCCCTTGTGGCCGAAGGAGAAGGACAATGTTCCACTCAAGTGGAACCATCATCAACCCAAGACCCACACGCTTCCGAAGAACAAAATGAAGGCCGTCAACTGGACGAACAAGGCTAAGTGCAAGATCAATCACAGGATAGTGGGGAGCCACCAAATGATGCACAAGGCCAAGTTCTCTCCTCCGAGCAAGATCAAGGCCAAGAGGAAGCTCAAGATCAAGATCTAGCTCTTGTCGTTGCTCAAGATGATCAACTCAGTGCTCCTCAGTTATCTCTTGAAGAGAAATTGGAGCGTCGTGCTGCAAAAGTTCCCTCCAGGCTTGCTTCCAGAGAACATCACATGGAGAATATTCTAGGAAGCATCAAAAGGGGGGGTAAGCACTCGTAGACAATTAGCAAACTATTGTGCTCATCAAGTTTTTGTCTCCTGTGTTGAACCTCAGAAGGTATATGAGGCGCTCGAAGACCCTGATTGGCTTAATGCCATGCATGAAGAACTCCACAACTTCGAGCGCAACAAAGTGTGGCGTCTGGTGCCAAGGCCAAAGGAGAACCATAATGTCATTGGAACCAAGTGGATCTTTAAGAACAAGAAAGATGCTCATGGCATTGTCATCCGCAACAAGGCGCGTCTGGTGGCTCAAGGCTACTCCCAAGTCGAGGGTATCGACTACGGTGAAACCTTTGCCCCCGTTGCTCGCCTTGAATCAATTCGTTTGTTGCTTGCCTATGCTTCTCATCATAACTTTAAGCTACAACAAATGGATGTGAAAAGTGCATTTCTTAATGGTCCTATTAATGAGTTGGTGTATGTTAAACAACCCCCGGGGTTTGAGGATCCCAAGTTCCCCAATCACATGTACCAACTCGATAAGGCTCTCTATGGCCTTAAACAAGCCCCACATGCGTGGTATGAGCATCTTACCGAGTTGTTACAAGATCATGGGTTTGAAATTGGGAAAATCGAACCCACTCTTTTTACTATGAAGGTCAAAGGGGAGTTGTTTGTCTGCCAACTATATGTTGATGATATTATCTTTGGTTCTCCTAACAAAGCTTTCAATGATGAGTTCGCCGCACTCATGACCACACATTTTGAGATGGCCATGATGGGAGAGTTGGAGTACTTCCTTGGGTTTGAGATCAAGCAAAGAAGAGAAGGGATCTTCATCAAACAATCCAACTATACTCAAGACATGCTCAAGAGGTTCAATCTAAGTGAGGTCAAGCCGGCTACTACTCCAATGCCAACCAAGTGCCAACTTGACATTGATCCCAATGGTAAAGCGGTGGATCAAAAGGTATATCGTTCTATGATTTGATCCTTGCTTTACCTTTGTGCATCTAGGCCGGATATTATGTTGAGTGTGGGAATTTGTGCACGGTTTCAAGCCTCACCTAAGGAAAGTCACTTTGTGGCAGTCAAGCGAATCTTTCGATATTTGGCTCATACCCCAAACTTTGGCTTATGGTACCCAAGAGGAGCAAACTTCAACCTTGTAGGTTTCTCTAATTCGGATTGGGCGGGAGACAAAGTGTTGGGGAACGTAGCATAATTCAAAATTTTCTACGCTTTCACCAAGATCCAACTATGGAGACATCTAGCAACGAGCAAGTAAGAGTGCATCTACATACCGTTATGGAGATTGCGAGCGGAAGCTTTCGAAGAAGCTTGGATGAAGTAGTCGTACTCTTCGCGTTCTTCGTCACCGATGATCTAGCGCCGAACGGACGGCACCTCCGCGTTCAACACACGTATGGTGCAGCAACGTCACCTCCTTCTTGATCCACCAAGGGGGGAGGAGAAGTCGTCAGAGATCCGGCAGCACGACGGCGTGATGACGGATGCAGTGGAGATCGCAGCAGGGCTTCGCCGGGCGCCCTGCGTGGGAGTATAGAGGTGTGACGGCAGGGGGAGAGGCGCCAGGGCTTGGGGTGCGGCTGCCCTCTCCCCCCCCACATATATATAGGGGGCCAGGGGGGGCGCCAGCCCCCTGCAGATCCAATCTGCAAGGGGGGGCGGCGGCCAGGGGGGGAGTCCTTGCCCCCCAAGGCAAGTGGTGGCCCCCCTCCCCTTAGGGTTTTAACCCTAGGCGCATGGGGAGGTGGGCCCCTTAGTGCTGCGCCAGCCCAGAGGGCTGGACACTTCCCCTCGCAGCCTAGGGGCCCCACCGAGATGGGTGGCCCCACCCGATGGACCCCCGGGGCCCCTCCGGTGGTCCCGGGACGCTCCCGGTGACCCCCGGAGATCACCCGTTGGCCGAAACTGGACTTCCTATATATCAATCTTTACCTCCGGACCATTCCGCAACTCCTCGTGACGTCCGGGATCTCATCCGGGACTCCGAACAACTTTCGGTTTCCACGTGCATTTATCTCTACGACCCTAGCGTTACCGAACCTTAAGTGTGTAGACCCTACGGGTTCGGGAGACACGTAGACATGACCGAGACGACTCTCCGGTCAATAACCAACAGCGGGATCTGGATACCCATGTTGGTTCCCACGTGTTCCTCGATGATCTTCATCAGATGAACCACTGTGTCAAGGATTCACTCAATCCCGTATGTTATTCCCTTTGTCCATCGGTACGGTACTTGCCCGAGATTCGATCGTCGGTATTCCCGATACCTTGTTCAATCTCGTTATGGCAAGTCTCTTTACTCGATCCGTAATCCATCATTCCGTGACTAACTACTTAGTCACCCTGAGCTCATTATGATGATGTCTTACCGAGTGGGCCCAGAGGTACCTCTCCGTCATACGGAGTGACAACATCCCAGTCTCGGTTCGTACCAACTCAACAGACACTTTCGGAGATACCCGATGCGTACCTTTATAGTCACCCAGTTACGTTGTGACGGTTGGCACACCCAAAGTACTCCTACGGTATCCGGGAGTTGTACAACCTCATGGTGTAAGGAATAAATACTTGACACCGAAAAGCTTATGCATTACGAACTATACGATCTCGTGTTATGCTCAAGTTTGGGTCTTGTCCATCACATCATTCTCCTAATGATGTGATCCCGTTATCACTGACATCCCATGTCCATGGTCAGGAAACCGTGACCATCTGTTGATCAACGAGCTGGTAACTAGAGGCCTACCAGGGACTCATTGTGGTCTATGTATTCACACATGTATCGCTGTTTCCGTACAATACAATTCAATCATGAATAACAGACAATTATCATGAACAAGGAGATATAATAATAATGCTTTTATTATTGCCTCTAGGGCATATCTCCAACAGTCTCCCACTTGCACTAGAGTCAATAATCTAGTTACATTGTGATGAATCGAACACCCATAGAGTTCTGGTGTTGATCATGTTTTGCTCGTGAAAGAGGTTTAGTCAACGGGTCTGCTACATTCAGATCCGTATGCACTTTACAAATATCTATGTCTCCATCCTGAACATAATTCCGGATGGAGTTGAAACGGCGCTTGATGTGCTTGGTCTTCTTGTGAAACCTGGGCTCCTTGGTAATAGCAATAGCACCAGTGTTGTCACAGAAGAGAATCATCGGGCTTGACGCGCTTGGAATGACTCCTAGGTCGGTGATGAACTCCTTCATCCAGACTCCTTTCTGCGCTGCTTCAGAAGCAGCTATGTACTCCACTTCACATGTAGACGCTGCCACCACACTCTGTTTGCAACTGCACCAGCTGACTGCCCCTCCATTCAAAATATACACGTATCCGGTTTGTGACTTAGAGTCATCCAGATCTGTGTCGAAGCTAGCATCGACGTAACCCTTTACGACGAGCTCTTCGTCACCTCCATAAACGAGAAACATATCCTTAGTCCTTTTCAGGTACTTCAGGATGTTCTTGACCGCTGTCCAGTGTTCCGTACCTGGATCACTTTGGTACCTCCCTACCAAACTTATGGCAAGGTTCACATCAGGTCTGGTACACAACATGGCATACATGATAGAACCTATGGCCGAGGCATAGGGAATGACACTCATCTTTTCTGTATCTTCTGCCGTGGTCGGCGACTGAGCCTTCCTCAATCTCATACCTTGCAAAATAGGCAAGAATCCTTTCTTTGACTGATCCATATTGAACTTCTTCAATATTTTGTCAAGGTATGTACTTTGTGAAAGACCAATGAGGCGTCTCGATCTATCTCTATAGATTTTGATGCCTAATATGTAAGCAGCTTCTCCAAGGTCCTTCATTGAAAAACTTTTATTCAAGTAGGCCTTTACATTTTCCAAGAATTCTATATCATTTCCCATCAGCAATATGTCATCCACATATAATATGAGAAATGCCACAGAGCTCCCACTCACTTTCTTGTAAATACAGGCTTCTCCATAAGTCTGTATAAAGCCAAACGCTTTGATCACCTCATCAAAGCGAATATTCCAACTCCGAGATGCTTGCACCAGCCCGTAAATCGAGCGCTGGAGCTTGCATACCTTGTTAGTGTTCTCTGGATCGACAAAACCTTCCGGTTGCATCATATACAACTCTTCCTTGAGGAAGCCATTAAGGAATGCTGTTTTGACGTCCATTTGCCATATCTCATAATCATAGAATGCGGCAATAGCTAACATGATTCTGACTGACTTCAGCATCGCTACGGGAGAGAAAGTCTCGTCGTAGTCAATCCCTTGAACTTGTCGATAACCCTTAGCGACAAGCCGAGCCTTATAGATGGTCACATTACCATCCGCGTCTGTCTTCTTCTTAAATATCCATTTGTTTTCTATGGCGTGCCTATCATCAGGCAAGTCCACCAAAGTCCATACTTTGTTTCATACATGGATTCTATCTTGGATTTCATGGCTCCAAGCCATTTATTGGAATCTGGGCCCGCCATCGCTTCTTCATAGTTCGAAGGTTCACCGTTGTCTAAAAACATGATTTCCAGTACAGGGTTACCGTACCACTCTGGTGCGGAACGTACCCTTGTGGACCTTCGAAGTTCAGTAGTAACTTGATCTGTTTCTTCATGATCATTATCATTATCTTCCTCCCTTATTGGTGCAGGCACCTCAGGAACAGTTTCCTGTGCTACGCTACCTTCCGGTATAGGAGGGGTGACTGTCACCTCATCAAGTTCTACTTTCCTCCCACTCACTTCTTTCGAGAGAAACTCTTTCTCCAGAAAGCATCCATTCTTGGCAACAAAGACTTTGCCTTCGGATCTGTGGTAGAAGGTGTACCCAATTGTTTCCTTTGGGTATCCTATGAAGACGCATTTCTCCGATTTGGGTTCGAGCTTTTCAGGTTGAAGTTTCTTGACATAAGCATCGCAACCCCAAAATTTCAGAAACGACAGCTTCGGTTTCTTGCCAAACCAAAGTTCATACGGAGTCGTCTCAACGGATTTCGACGGAGCCCTATTAAAAGTGAATGCGGCAGTCTCTAAAGCATAACCCCAAAAATATAGCGGTAAATCGGTGAGGGACATCATAGATCGCACCATGTCCAACAAAGTACGATTTCGACGTTCGGACACACCGTTACGTTGAGGTGTTCCGGGCGGTGTCAATTGTGAAACAATTCCACAGCTTCTAAGGTGTGTGCCAAATTCATGACTTAAATATTCACCCCCACGATCCGATCGCAAGAACTTTATTTTTCTGTCACGTTGATTCTCAACCTCATTCTGAAATTCCTTGAACTTTTCAAAGGTCTTAGATTTGTGTTTCATCAAATAGATATACCCATATCTACTCAAGTCATCTGTGAGGGTGAGAACATAACGATAGCCTCCGCGAGCCTCAACACTCATTGGACCGCACACATCGGTATGTATGATTTCCAACAAGTTGGTTGCTCGCTCCATTGTTCCGGAGAACGGAGTCTTGGTCATCTTGCCCAAGAGGCATGGTTCGCACGTGTCAAATGATTCATAATCAAGAGACTCTAGAAGTCCATCTGAATGGAGCTTCTTCATACGTTTGACACCAATATGACCAAGTCGGCAATGCCACAAGTATGTGGGACTATCATTATCAACTTTACATCTTTTGGCATCTACACTATGAATATGTGTATCACTACGTTCGAGATTCATCAAAAATAAATCATTGACCAGCGGGGCATGACCATAAAACATATCTCTCAAATAAATAGAACAACCATTATTCTCTAATTTGAAAGAATAGCCATCTCGCATAAGACGAGATCCTGAAACAATGTTCATGCTCAAAGCTGGTACTAAATAACAATTATTGAGGTTTAAAACTAATCCCGAGGGTAGATGTAGAGGTAGCGTGCCGACAGCGATCACATCGACCTTGGAACCATTCCTGACGCGCATCGTCACCTCATCCTTCGCCAATCTCCGTTTATTCCGCAGCTCCTGTTTTGAGTTACAAATGTGAGCAACTGCACCGGTATCGAATACCCAGGAGCTACTACGAGTGCTGGTAAGGTACACATCAATAACATGTATATCATATATACCTTTGACGTTGCCGGCCTTCTTGTCTGCTAAGTATTTGGGGCAGTTCCGCTTCCAGTGACCCGTTCCCTTGCAATAAAAACACTCTGTCTTAGGCTTGGGTCCATACTTTGGCTTCTTCCCGGCAACAGGCTTGCCAGGCGCGGCAACTCGCTTGCCGTCCTTCTTGAAGTTCTTCTTACCCTTGCCTTTCTTGAACTTAGTGGCTTTATTGACCATCAACACTTGATGTTCTTTCTTGATGTCTACCTTCGCTGATTTCAGCATTGAATACACCTCGGGAATGGACTTCTCCATCCCCTGCATATTGAAGTTCAACACGAAGCTCTTGAAGCTTGGTGGGAGCGACTGGAGGATTCTGTCAACGACCGCTTCATCTGGGAGATTCATTCCCAGCTGAGACAAGCGGTTGTGCAATCCTGAAATCTTGAGGATGTGCTCACTGACAGAACTGTTCTCCTCCATCTTACAGCTGTAGAATGCGTCGGAGACATCATATCTCTCGACTCGGGCATGATCTTGGAAAACCATTTTCAGCTCTTCGAACATCTCATATGCTCCGTGGTGCTCAAAACGCTTTTGGAGCCCCGATTCTAAACTGTAAAGCATGCCGCACTGAACAAGGGAGTAATCATCACAACGTGACTGCCAAGCGTTCATAACGTCTTGGGTCGCCGGGAAAACGGGTGCATCACCTAGTGGTGCTTCTAGGACATAAGTTCTCTTGGCAGCTATGACGATAATCCTTAGGTTACGGACCCAATCCGTATAGTTGCTACCATCGTCTTTCAGCTTGGTTTTCTCTAGGTACGCGTTGAAGTTGAGGGAAACTGGAGCGTGGGCCATTTGATCTACAAGAGATATTGTAAAGAATTCAGACTAAGTTCATCTTAATCAAATTTTAATGAACTCCTACTCAGAATGACATCTCTCTAGTCATCTTAAGTGATACACGATCCGAATCGACTAGCCCATGTCCGATCATCACGTGAGACGGACTAGTCATCAACGGTGAACATCTTCATGTTGATCGTATCTTCTATACGACTCGTGTTCGACCTTTCGGTCTTCCGTGTTCCGAGGCCATGTCTGTACATGCTAGGCTCGTCAAGTGAACCCTAAGTGTATCGCGTGTGTAAATCTGTCTTACACCCGTTGTATGCGAACGTTAGAACCTATCACACCCGATCATCACGTGGTGCTTCGGAACAACGAACTTTAGCAACGGTGCACAGTTAGGGGAAACACAATACTTGAAATTTTAGTGAGAGATCATCTTATTTACTACAGTCGTTCTAAGTAAACAAGATGCATAAACATGATAAACATCACATGCAATCAATTAAAGTGACATGATATGGCCAATATCATCTTGCTCCTTGGATCTCCATCTTCGGGGCACCATGATCATCTTGTCACCGGCTCGACACCATGATCTTCATCATCGTGTCTTGAAGAAGTCGTCACGCCAACTATTACTTCTACTACTATAGCTAACGTTTAGCAACGAAGTAAAGTAATTACTTGGCGTAATTCAGTGACACGCAGGTCATACAATAATTAAGACAACTCCTATGGCTCCTGCCGGTTGTCAAGTTCATCGACATGCAATTCGTGATTCCCTATTACAAAAACATGATCAATCTTATACATCACATATATCATTCATCACATCTTCGTTCTTGGCCGTACCACGTCACATAGCACATGCTGCAAAAACAAGTTAGACGTCCTCTAATTGTTGTTGCAAGTTTTACGTGGCTTCTATAGGATTTCTAGCAAGAACGTTTCTTACCTACGCCAAAACCACAACGTGATTTGTCAACTTCTATTTACCCTTCATAAGGACCCTTTTCATCGAATCCGATCCGACTAAAGTAGGAGAGACAGACACCCGCCAGCCACCTTATGCATCTAGTGCATGTCTGTCGGTGGAACCTGTCTCACGTAAGCGTACGTGTAAAGTCGGTCCAGGCCGCTTCATCCCACAATACCGCCGAATCAAGATTGACTAGTAACGGTAAGAAAGTTAAACAAAACCAAATGCCCACAACTGCTTTGTGTTCTACTCGTGCAAGATGCTACGCACAAAACCTGGCTCTGATGCCACTGTTGGGGAACGTAGCATAATTCAAAATTTTCTACGCTTTCACCAAGATCCAACTATGGAGACATCTAGCAACGAGCAAGTAAGAGTGCATCTACATACCGTTATGGAGATTGCGAGCGGAAGCTTTCGAAAAAGCGTGGATGAAGTAGTCGTACTCTTTGCGTTCTTCGTCACCGATGATCTAGCGCCGAACGGACGGCACCTCCGCGTTCAACACACGTACGGTGCAGCAACGTCACCTCCTTCTTGATCCAGCAAGGGGGGAGGAGAAGTCGTCAGAGATCCGGCAGCACGACGGCGTGATGACGGATGCAGTGGAGATCGCAGCAGGGGTTTGCCGGGCGCCCTGCGTGGGAGTATAGAGGTGTGACGGGAGGGGGAGAGGCGCCAGGGCTTGGGGTGCGGCTGCCCTCTCCCCCCCACATATATATAGGGGGCCAGGGGGGGCGCCAGCCCCCTGCATATCCAATCTGCAAGGGGGGGCGGCGGCCAGGGGGGAGTCCTTGCCCCCCAAGGCAAGTGGTGGCCCCCCTCCCCTTAGGGTTTTAACCCTAGGCGCATGGGGAGGTGGGCCCCTTAGTGATGCGCCAGCCCAGAGGGCTGGACATTTCCCCTCGCGGCCTAGGGGCCCCACCGGGATGGGTGGCCCCACCCGGTGGACCCCCGGGGCCCCTCCGATGGTCCCGGGACGCTCCCGGTGACCCCCGGAGATCACCCGTTGGCCGAAACTGGACTTCCTTTATATCAATCTTTACCTCCGGACCATTCCGGAACTCCTCGTGACGTCCGGGATCTCATCCGGGACTCCGAACAACTTTCGGGTTTCCACGTGCATTTATCTCTACGACCCTAGCGTTACCGAACCTTAAGTGTGTAGACCCTACGGGTTCGGGAGACACGTAGACATGACCGAGACGACTCTCCGGTCAATAACCAACAGCAGGATCTGGATACCCATGTTGGTTCCCACGTGTTCCTCGATGATCTTCATCGGATGAACCACCGTGTCAAGGATTCACTCAATCCCGTATGTTATTGCCTTTGTCCATCGGTACGGTACTTGCCCGAGATTCGATTGTCGGTATTCCCGATACCTTGTTCAATCTCGTTATGGCAAGTCTCTTTACTCGATTCGTAATCCATCATTCCGTGACTAACTACTTAGTCACCCTGAGCTCATTATGATGATGTCTTACCGAGTGGGCCCAGAGGTACCTCTCCGTCATACGGAGTGACAACATCCCAGTCTCGGTTCGTACCAACTCAACAGACACTTTCGGAGATACCCGATGCGTACCTTTATAGTCACCCAGTTACGTTGTGACGGTTGGCACACCCAAAGTACTCCTACGGTATCCGGGAGTTGTACAACCTCATGGTCTAAGGAATAAATACTTGACACCGAAAAGCTTATGCATTACGAACTATACGATCTCGTGTTATGCTCAAGTTTGGGTCTTGTCCATCACATCATTCTCCTAATGATGTGATCCCGTTATCACTGACATCCCATGTCCATGGTCAGGAAGCCATGACCATCTGTTGATCAACGAGCTGGTAACTAGAGGCCTACCAGGGACTCATTGTGGTCTATGTATTCACACATGTATCGCTGTTTTCGTACAATACAATTCAAGCATGAATAACAGACAATTATCATGAACAAGGAGATATAATAATAATGCTTTTATTATTGCCTCTAGGGCATATCTCCAACAGTCTCCCACTTGCACTAGAGTCAATAATCTAGTTACATTGTGATGAATCGAACACCCAAAGAGTTCTGGTGTTGATCATGTTTTGCTCGTGAAAGAGGTTTAGTCAACGGGTCTGCTACATTCAGATCCGTATGCACTTTACAAATATCTATGTCTCCATCCTGAACATAATTCCGGATGGATTTGAAACGGCGCTTGATGTGCTTGGTCTTCTTGTGAAACCTGGGCTCCTTGGTAATAGCAATAGCACCAGTGTTGTCACAGAAGAGAGTCATCGGGCTTGACGCGCTTGGAATGACTCCTAGGTCGGTGATGAACTCCTTCATCCAGACTCCTTCCTGCGCTGCTTCAGAAGCAGCTATGTACTCCGCTTCACATGTAGACGCTGCCACCACGCTCTGTTTGCAACTGCACTAGCTGACTGCCCCTCCATTCAAAATATACACGTATCGGGTTTGTGACTTAGAGTCATCCAGATCTGTGTCGAAGCTAGCATTGACGTAACCCTTTACGACGAGCTCTTCGTCACCTCCATAAACGAGAAACATATCCTTAGTCCTTTTCAGGTACTTCAGGATGTTCTTGACCGCTGTCCAGTGTTCCGTACCGGGATCACTTTGGTACCTCCCTACCAAACTTATGGCAAGGTTCACATCAGGTCTGGTAGACAGCATGGCATACATGATAGAACCTATGGCCGAGGCATAGGGAATGACACTCATCTTTTCTCTATCTTCTGCCGTGGTCGGCGACTGAGCCTTGCTCAATCTCATACCTTGCAAAACAGGCAAGAATCCTTTCTTTGACTGATCCATATTGAACTTCTTCAATATTTTGTCAAGGTATGTACTTTGTGAAAGACCAATGAGGCGTCTCGATCTATCTCTATAGATTTTGATGCCTAATATGTAAGCAGCTTCTCCAAGGTCCTTCATTGTAAAACTTTTATTCAAGTAGGCCTTTACATTTTCCAAGAATTCTATATCATTTCCCATCAGCAATATGTCATCCACATATAATATGAGAAATGCCACAGAGCTCCCACTCACTTTCTTGTAAATACAGGCTTCTCCATAAGTCTGTATAAAGCCAAACGCTTTGATCACGTCATCAAAACGAATATTCCAACTCCGAGATGCTTGCACCAGCCCGTAAATCGAGCGCTGGAGCTTGCATACCTTGTTAGCATTCTCTGGATCGACAAAACCTTCCGGTTGCATCATATACAACTCTTCCTTGAGGAAGCCATTAAGGAATGTTGTTTTGACGTCCATTTGCCATATCTCATAATCATAGAATGCGGCAATAGCTAACATGATTCTGACTGACTTCAGCATCGCTACGGGAGAGAAAGTCTCGTCGTAGTCAATCCCTTGAACTTGTCGATAACCCTGCGACAAGCCGAGCCTTATAGATGGTCACATTACCATCCGCGTCTGTCTTCTTCTTAAATATCCATTTGTTTTCTATGGCGTGCCTATCATCAGGCAAGTCCACCAAAGTCCATACTTTGTTTTGATACATGGATTCTATCTTGGATTTCATGGCTCCAAGCCATTTATCGGAATCTGGGCCCGCCATCGCTTCTTCATAGTTCGAAGGTTCACCGTTGTCTAACAACATGATTTCCAGTACAGGGTTGCCGTACCACTCTGGTGCGGAACGTACCCTTGTGGACCTTCGAAGTTCAGTAGTAACTTGATCCGTTTCTCTTTTTTGACTATATACTGCAAGGCAACAGCCTCACAGTGCTTTATTAATTTAAAGTCCCAGGGAGGGTAAATGTTACAAAAGTCCTAAATATGTACATGGGAGGAGAGTACTTACAGCTAACCTACTGGAGGGATGCTATCCAAGAGAGGAGCTTATCTCTATACTTACATTTAATTCTATGAGCAAGGAGAGAAATATCATACACAAAATTTCTCTTCCAGGACCTGAAGCTGGGTTGCTCATTTCTGAAAACTTTGCCATTCCTCTGAGTCCAGATATTCCAAGTGGCAGTGAAGACTACCTCAGTGAAGAACGGTTGGCCGAAATCCTGACGCACTGCTAAAGCCATGGAGTATGTGGATGAGTGACCTTCAGATGTCCAAGAGATACCAAGATAGTTCCAAACGCGCTGACTAAAGTTGCATACAAAGAAGAGATGCGCCCGGTCCTCAAGTTGAGGGAGAAAGCATAAAGCACAGTTGGCGTCATCGATATGCCAATGCCTTCGTTGCATCAAATCTCTTGTGTTGAGGTGATCCATCAATAATAACCAGCCAAAGACTTTAATCTTTAGCGTGCAGGAGCATTTCCAGATCCATTTGAATATAGGGTCGACCACAATATGAGAGAACATGAAGTCATAGTACACTTTGGATTGGAAGGTTCCTGATTTAGAGGGCCATTGCCAGGTATCATTGGTTGATGGATCAAGCTGCATGGTAGCCAACATAGACTGCAGTTGCTGTAGTTCCTGATAGGCTTCGATGGACAAAGGTAAATGAAAATTCTGGGCTTCGGTCGGTGCAAGAAAGAAGTCCTTGACAGTGATAAGGTCATTAAGCACAAAGGAGTAGAGATGAGGAAATCTGGTCCGGAGTGCAATAACCCTATTATCAATATGCCACTTATCAGCCCAAAACAACACAGTGTCTCCTGAATGAACATGCGGGACGGCGAGGGAGCAGAACTGATCATAGAGCTGGAGAATGTCCCTCCACCAGAAAGAGCCACAGCGACGAGTTGCCTGGGGTGGTGAAGAAACATAATAAGAGTCCCAGATCAACTGAACCCAAGGTATATCAAGTTTGTTGAAAAACTTGTATAGGTGCTTCATGAGTAAAGCCTCGTTTTGAATTTCCAAATGTGTAACACCAAGACCACCACACTTCTTGGGTCGGCATATAAGGTCCCAGGCAGCTAGAGATTGTCGTGGGGTCTTCGAGTTGCCCCTCCAGAGGCATTGGCGCATGATTCTTTCGAGCTGCTTAAGAATGCCTTTTGGTAGAGATAAAGAACACAGGAAATATATAGGCATGGAAGCTAAAACGGATTGTAGCAATTGAAGACGGCTGCCCTGATTCAGCAAACAGGAGGAGGCAGAGAGCCTCCGCTCCAGACGATCAACAAGTGGCGATAGCTCTGCCACGGTAGGTCTAGAAGTGCCCATAGGTAGCCCGAGATATGTGAAGGGTAAAGTTCCCACCTCACAACCTAGGAGGGCAGCGATGCGAGAGCCTTCCTCAGCAGACAAGTTCAGAGGTATCAACGATGATTTGCTGAAGTTGACGCAGAGCCCGGTGGCTCGGGCAAACTTTTGAAGCATCTGCTTAAGAGCAATGATTTGATCATCAGCAGCTGGAAGGATGATCAGAGTGTCATCAGCGTATTGGACAATTGGATAATCATTGGAGCCAGTAGGGATTGGCATTCGAAGAATGTTGCGAGCGCACATATCATTAACCACTGATTGAAGCAAGTCCACCGCAATGACGAACAGCAACGGGGATAGAGGGTCACCTTGACGCACCCCAGTTCGACAGTGAAAATGTTGACCAGGGACTCCGTTGAGAAGCACCGAAGAAGATCCTGAAGAGAACAATGCATCTACCCAGCCAGACCAGCGCTCATCAAATCCCTTGTAGTGTAACATCTGAAGAATGGTAGCATGCTCCAGTGTATCGAAAGCCTTTGTGAAGTCTAGTTTGAGGAGGACTATAGGTCGTTTGGAAGCTTTGCATTTGTGTATGTACTCAAAACACCAAGCTAAACAGTCTTGGATTGATCGGCATCGAAGAAAACCATACTGATTTTTATGGATACATCGGAGGATCACCTGTTGGAGTCTGTTAGCTAACAGTTTCGTGAGAAACTTTAAACAGGTGTTAGTCAAGGATATTGGCCGAAAATCCCCTACCACCTCAGGGCTTAACTTCTTAGGAATGAGAGTAATGAGGGAAGAGTTCAAGCATTCTAGATCACATGATCCCTCATAGAAGCCCCTGACAAGTGATAGGAAATCATGCTTCAGAATGGGCCAACACTTCTTCAGAAACAGTCCAGTGAAACCATCGGGCCCCGGAGCACGATCAGAAGGCATATGTCTGATCACATCCTCAACTTCTTTATCTGAAAAAGGCCGGGACAACTCCTCAAGCCCATCGACCTTGACAATAAGGGAAGCAAGATCAAAATCCATTTGAATTCCTTTAGCATGGCCCATTCGCTGCTTGAAATCAGCCCAGAACATAGTAGCAAGTTGTTGGTGGTCAGAAATCACTTCGCCCGCCGCATTTCTGAGTGATGAAATAGTGTTCTTGCGATATCTCTTCGTTGCCATTGCATGGAAGAATTTTGAATTCTCCTCACCAACTTTAATTGATCTGATGGTGCAACGCTGCTTCCAATAAATGTACTGCATGTGCAAGATATCCGCAAGATGGGACTTAACGATGCGCCGAAAATTCGTTTCAGGCCAACTCAAAGGCCGACACTCCTCAAGTTGATCAAAAAAGAGAATAACCTTGTTACAGTCAGTGATGAGGGCCTTCACCTTAGCTAGACTAAGATGCCATTGTTTAAGGGCATAGCGGAGAGCTTTAAATTTTGCCGAAATCCTGGAAGCGATATTAACCTGTCGGAAATCTCTGTTCCACACGGTGGAGACACATTCAAAGAAACCAGGTAGATCAATCCAGTAGTTCTCAAAGCGGAAAATTTTGGCCTTGGGAATGCACGTGGCAATAGAAACCACACAAGGCACATGATCCGAGGCAGTACAAGCAAGGGGATAGACCAAAGTATTGGGGTGGTCATGCGTCCATGCAACTGATGTGAAAAACCAATCCAATTGCTCGAGCAGGGGTTGTGTTTGCATATTAGACCATGTGAATTGTCTGCCTTTTATCGGTAGCTCAATGAGGCCGAGGTGCCCAATGATTTCATTGAACAAGAACATATCGTTTACATTGCCCCCTGGAAGGTTTCGATTCTCCAAAGATCGCATGAAGTTAAAGTCTCCCAATAGAAGCCATTTATCATCCGCATTAATGTTGAGGTTGTAAAGCCATTGTACGAAATCATCACGGGCAGGACCCTGACACGGTCCGTAAACAGTCACAAGCGTCCAAAGTTCAGACGTGTGAGCGGAGCGGAATTCCACCACGATACCAAAAGGTTTTGCCACAATGAGCTTGCCAATGAAGAAAGAAGAATTCCAGATGATCACAATACCACCAGAGGCCCCATCAGAAGGAACATACACAAAGTTGTCAAAACGCCGTGGACAGAACTTACGAAGAAAACGATGGTCAATATGCATGCACTTGGTTTCCTGAAGGCAAATTACCGAGCAACCACTCTCGTCAATCTTTTGCTTGACAGCAAGTTGACGCGCCTCGGAGTTGAGTCCCCGAACATTCCAGCAGAGAACCTTCCAAGCTCTACAAAGGTTTGGATTCATAGGAAACATATAGATAGCAGTAGCACAATGCATCACGCAGTGATCCATATTCAAGCATAGTACAGATCCGAGCCATAAAGTTCATCACAAATAAAAGAAAACTAAGATAGATGGCGATTTGAGGGGCACGCCATAAACCCAGCCCCCTGAAATGTTTACTGATCATCGGAACTCTTGCTGCTGGTGACAGAAGGATCCGCTGTAAGCTTCTCCTTGGTTATCTTCTCCTGTGCAATCCGAAGTCGAGTGCCGATGCGCTGAAGATCCTCAATCGAGCTGAGCGGATGAAGCTGCGGGCCATGCGCAGACGCCTTGGTCTTGCGCTTCTTCGGAGCAGAGGAGTGTAGCCGCAGATCTTCAGGTAAAGGGGCTTGACGAAAGCCTCCCTTGAGAGCAGAGAGCCGGGCACTGCGGCGAACTTCAGAGACCACGAGAGGCGTGGCCGCCTTGCGCCCTCGCTTCCTAGGCAGCTTGGCAGAGAATTGGAAGGCTTCTGTCACAGGATGAGAGATATCATCAAAACACAACGCTCGAGCCACCGGCCTCTTATCAGAGCAAACCAGAGCAGAGTTGCTGTCCGTCTTCAGAGAGATCTCGAAGCCTGACAGAGTGCAGTTGAAATTCCAGAGACTAAGAGGCAAAGCAAATGACGGAAACTCCTGATGGAGGACAAATCTGGGTATCTCAGAGACCCACATGAGCGGCATCAAACGCTCAAAACTGCGCTGCCACTGAAGACCGGGGGGTAATTCAGGCCCGAAAAGTGTTAGAACCATCCCAACCTGAAGGGGAGGTTGATTAACTGCAACATCAGCAACAAGATCATCATTGTTGATCGATTCCTCAGACAGCTGAAGGACCATGGATTCCTGAGAAGGTTCCTCATCAGGCTGGTTGGCTTGTACTTGCTCCAAGATGTCCACAGGTTGATGCTGGAAGCCATTGTGCTGCTCATTAGCTGGGGGCGGCACATCATTCCAACCAAGCTCAGGAAATTCAGGCAGGACCCAGTTATGATTATCAAACATCATCTGGCCCGGGAGAGGATGAGGATTACCATTGGCTGGCATTGGATCTTCATCAGCAGGTAAGACATCCGCAAAGTCTGCCGAAAGGATGTAAACTGGTGCCGTCCAGGAGATTCGGGCGCCTCCGAAATCTGAATATTCCCGATAAACAATATCGCGCGGCACTAGCGAAGGCGCAGGGAAAGACACATATGCCAAAGTGCGGGCAAGAACTGGATCCTCCTGATACCAATAATGGAATCGGCCAAAAGAACCGATGGCATCTGCTATATAGGCAGTTCTTCTGTAGTCGAGCGGGATTCCAACGAGCATGATCCAACCCCGGCGAAAACCTTGGACAACACGGTAGTTAATACCCTCATCGTGAGGTATGAAACGGACAAAGCGATCATTGCCAAGATCAAAGGGTGGGTGATCCACTAAGGTCTGCCTCGCGACAGCGCTGCGGAAGCGAAAAAGTCCAACCCCCTGAATCCAAGGTTGGACATCCAGAACAGCACGCCCAAGGTTGTTGACAACGAAATCACTGACTAAGTTGCGGAAGAGAGGAACCTCAGCTTGAAGAGGGGCAGGCTGAACAATGGCAACTGCGAAAGCTTCGTTTTGCCGGTCAGGTGCAACCGCCGGCGAGAAGAAAGCCCGTGGGAGCCTCAAGGGGCCTCCGTCGATGATGTCGAAACCCTGCGGGAGGAAGTCCATGGGGTCGAGCTCGAAGTTGGCCATGGCGGGTGGTGGAGGTGGCAGGGGAGTGGTTGGTGGTGGAGGTGTGGGCGATGGCAGCGATGAGGGTTGCGGTGGAGTAATGGGCGGCGACTCGGATGGCAATGGTGGAGGCGACGGGGTGGCAGGCACGATGGGACTGGACAAGGACTCAGGGAGACCGGCTGGGAGGGAAATCGAAGCGGAAGGCGATAAAAAATCCTTAGATTGGATTTGAGCCGCAATGTTGACCCGAGGGACCCACTTGTAGGAAGGAGAAGGTGCAGAGTCATAACGTTTTTTAGCCCTATGACCCAGGTGGAAACACTTTCGACAACGTATCTGATTAGTACACGAGACCGTTACGTGTTTCATCGAGAGACAGTTCCTGCACTTCCAAACTTGTAATACCATATCATTAATGAAATCATCATCTGTAACAGAAAGACAATTATTATCCAAAGAGATCTGGGTATTAGTCTCCAACGGGGCAGCGGAAAAATCAGCAGAATTAGGGTCCAAAAGGGCCACCGAAGGCTCGTGGGCCAGCTGAGCGCCCAACTCCAAATCCTCCGGCTGGGCTGTGGGAATAACCTAGGCCGAGGGAGGTGATACCCGAGATGATGTGGCCGAAACTTGGGGAGCAAGAAAATCCCGAACCGGTGCAGATTGATCCGATCCTGAAATGACGGACGTGAATTTCGCCGGAACGTTGATAGTTCCAAAAGAGATAGGCGGCGTAGCCACCGTCCACTGGAGATTGGTCGCCGCGGCGAGGAGATAATAACACGTTCACGGGGGTTAATCTCATAACCGGCCTCAGCAACAGTATCAACACAGATTTGTGTAGCAGGATATGTGTAGCCCCGACAAGCTGGGTATTGCTGAAAAGTGGCAAGGGAGATCTTTCTCCCCGAAGAAGAACCCGAACGTAATGATGATTTAGCGGGGGGCTTATGCATAGCAAGGAGACCAAGAGTAGCCCGCTTTTAGATGGACTAACAAGGATCCATTCTGCATCACACTCTTTCTTCCAGATCTCAAATTCACGACGCCAGTTAGGGCCTCCATGGCCCCAGAGATGGAAAAAGCATTTGAAATGCATGCAAGCAAAAGAACATAGCTGCAGAATATATAGCCCAACTTTCTTGCAGGAAACACAGAACGAAAATACCTTGTCCTTGATATGAGAGACCATGAGATCGATGGCAGAACCACCAAGGGCTGATTCTAATGCCGCCGCCACTGAGTCCTCATTAAGACGAAAAATATGCCTGCTGAAAGACACCACCATAACAAAATGATGTGTGTCATCCGATGGATGTATTGATTGTCCACAAGCGTTGAAAACCCTAGATGCAAAGTTCAAACCCTCCGAAAAATCCAGACCCAGCGTAGATCCACGGGAGGAACCCATAGGAGATGGGTATAGACGTATAGATCGGAGGACGCCGGAGCCGATGAGCGGAGAAGATATAGGAGTCACCGGCGGGGTTGGTTGATCGCCGGGGAGCCTAGGTCACGGGTGAGAGGGAGGGTGGGTGGGTGGGTGCGCCATTAGCTCGGGTCTTGATCTGTTTCTTCATGATCATTATCATTATCTTCCTCCCTTATCGGTGCAGGCACCTCAGGAACAGTTTCCTGTGCTGCGCTACCTTCCGGTATATGAGGGGTGACTGTCACCTCATCAAGTTCTACTTTCCTCCCACTCACTTCTTTCGAGAGAAACTCTTTCTCCAGAAAGCATCCATTCTTGGCAACAAAGACGTTGCCTTCGGATCTGTGGTAGAAGGTGTACCCAATTGTTTCCTTTGGGTATCCTATGAAGAAGCATTTCTCCGATTTGGGTTCGAGCTTTTCAGGTTGAAGTTTCTTGACATAAGCATCGCAACCCCAAACTTTCAGAAACGACAGCTTCGGTTTCTTGCCAAACCAAAGTTCATACGGAGTCGTCTCAACGGATTTCGACGGAGCCCTATTAAAAGTGAATGCGGCAGTCTCTAAAGCATAACCCCAAAAAGATAGCGGTAAATCGGTGAGGGACATCATAGATCGCACCATGTCCAACAAAGTACGATTTTGACGTTCGGACACACCGTTATGTTGAGGTGTTCCGGGCGGTGTCAATTGTGAAACAATTCCACAGCTTCTAAGGTGTGTGCCAAATTCATGACTTAAATATTCACCCCCACGATCCGATCGCAAGAACTTTATTTTTCTGTCACGTTGATTCTCAACCTCATTCTGAAATTCCTTGAACTTTTCAAAGGTCTCAGATTTGTGTTTCATCAAATAGATATACCCATATCTACTCAAGTCATCTGTGAGGGTGAGAACATAACTATAGCCTCCGCGAGCCTCAACACTCATTGGACCGCACACATCGGTATGTATGATTTCCAACAAGTTGGTTGCTCGCTCCATTGTTCCGGAGAACGGAGTCTTGGTCATCTTGCCCAAGAGGCATGGCTCGCACGTGTCAAATGATTCATAATCAAGAGACTCTAGAAGTCCATCTGAATGGAGCTTCTTCATACGTTTGACACCAATATGACCAAGTCGGCAATGCCACAAGTATGTGGGACTATCATTATCAACTTTACATCTTTTGGCATCTACACTATGAATATGTGTATCACTACGTTCGAGATTCATCAAAAATAAATCATTGACCAGCGGGGCATGACCATAAAACATATCTCTCAAATAAATAGAACAACCATTATTCTCTGATTTGAAAGAATAGCCATCTCGCATAAGACGAGATCCAGAAACAATGTTCATGCTCAAAGCTGGTACTAAATAACAATTATTGAGGTTTAAAATTAATCCCGAGGGTAGATGTAGAGGTAGCGTGCCGACGGCGATCACATCGACCTTGGAACCATTCCCGACGCGCATCGTCACCTCATCCTTCGCCAGTCTCCGTTTATTCCGCAGCTCCTGTTTTGAGTTACAAATGTGAGCAACTGCACCGGTATCGAATACCCAGGAGCTACTACGAGTGCTGGTAAGGTACACATCAATAACATGTATATCATATATACCTTTGACGTTGCCGGCCTTCTTGTCTGCTAAGTATTTGGGGCAGTTCCGCTTCCAGTGACCCGTTCCCTTGCAATAAAAACACTCTGTCTTAGGCTTGGGTCCATACTTTGGCTTCTTCCCGGCAACAGGCTTGCCAGGCGCGGCAACTCGCTTGCCGTCCTTCTTGAAGTTCTTCTTACCCTTGCCTTTCTTGAACTTAGTGGCTTTATTGACCATCAACACTTGATGTTCTTTCTTGATGTCTACCTTCGCTGATTTCAGCATTGAATACACCTCGGGAATGGACTTCTCCATCCCCTGCATATTGAAGTTCAACACGAAGCTCTTGAAGCTTGGTGGGAGCGACTGGAGGATTCTGTCAACGACCGCTTCATCTGGGAGATTCATTCCCAGCTGAGACAAGCGGTTGTGCAATCCTGAAATCATGAGGATGTGCTCACTAACAGAACTGTTCTCCTCCAAATTACAGCTGTAGAATGCGTCGGAGACATCATATCTCTCGACTCGGGCATGAGCTTGGAAAACCATTTTCAGCTCTTCGAACATCTCATATGCTCCGTGGTGCTCAAAACGCTTTTGGAGCCCCGATTCTAAACTGTAAAGCATGCCGCACTGAACCAGGGAGTAATCATCACAACGTGACTGCCAAGCGTTCATAACGTCTTGGGTCGCCGGGAAAACGGGTGCATCACCTAGCGGTGCTTCTAGGACATAAGTTCTCTTGGCAGCTATGAGGATAATCCTCAGGTTACGGACCCAATCCGTATAGTTGCTACCATCGTCTTTCAGCTTGGTTTTCTCTAGGAACGCGTTGAAGTTGAGGGAAACTGGAGCGTGGGCCATTTGATCTACAAGAATTATTGTAAAGAATTTAGACTAAGTTCATGATAATTAAGTTCATCTTAATCAAATTTTAATGAACTCCCACTCAGAATGACATCTCTCTAGTCATCTTAAGTGATACACGATCCGGATCGACTAGCCCATGTCCGATCATCACGTGAGACGGACTAGTCATCGACGGTGAACATCTTCATGTTGATCGTATCTTCTATACGACTCGTGTTCGACCTTTCGGTCTTCCGTGTTCCGAGGCCATGTCTGTACATGCTAGGCTCGTCAAGTGAACCCTAAGTGTATCGCGTGTGTAAATCTGTCTTACACCCGTTGTATGCGAGCGTTAGAACCTATCACACCCGATCATCACGTGGTGCTTCAGAACAACGAACTTTAGCAACGGTGCACAGTTAGGGGAAACACAATACTTGAAATTTTAGTGAGAGATCATCTTATTTACTACCGTCGTTCTAAGTAAACAAGATGCATAAACATGATAAACATCACATGCAATCAATTAAAGTGACATGATATGGCCAATATCATCTTGCTCCTTGGATCTCCATCTTCGGGGCACCATGATCATCTTGTCACCGGCTCGACACCATGATCTTCATCATCATGATCTTCATCATCGTGTCTTGAAGAAGTCGTCACGCCAACTATTACTTCTACTACTATAGCTAACGTTTAGCAACGAAGTAAAGTAATTACAAGGCGTAATTCAGTGACACGTAGGTCATACAATAATTAAGACAACTCCTATGGCTCCTGCCGGTTGTCAAGTTCATCGACATGCAAGTCGTGATTCCCTATTACAAAAACATGATCAATCTCATACATCACATATATCATTCATCACATCTTCGTTCTTGGCCATACCACGTCACATAGCACATGCTGCAAAAACAAGTTAGACGTCCTCTAATTGTTGTTGCAAGTTTTACGTGGCTTCTATAGGATTTCTAGCAAGAACGTTTCTTACCTACGCCAAAACCACAATGTGATTTGTCAACTTCTATTTACCCTTCATAAGGACCCTTTTCATCGAATCCGATCCGACTAAAGTAGGAGAGACAGACACCCGCCAGCCACCTTATGCATCTAGTGCATGTCTGTCGGTGGAACCAGTCTCACGTAAGCATACGTGTAAAGTCGGTCCGGGCCGCTTCATCCCACAATACCGCCGAATCAAGATTGACTAGTAACGGTAAGAAAGTTGAACAAAACCAAACGCCCACAACTGCTTTGTGTTCTACTCATGCAAGATGCTACGCATAAAACCTGGCTCTGATGCCACTGTTGGGGAACGTAGCATAATTCAGAATTTTCTACGCTTTCACCAAGATCCAACTATGGAGACATCTAGCAACGAGCAAGTAAGAGTGCATCTACATACCGTTATGGATATTGCGAGCGGAAGCTTTCGAAGAAGCGTGGATGAAGTAGTCGTACTCTTCGCGTTCTTCGTCACCGATGATCTAGCGCCGAATGGACGGCACCTCCGCGTTCAACACACGTACGGTGCAGCAACGTCACCTCCTTCTTGATCCAGCAAGGGGGGAGGAGAAGTCGTCAGAGATCCGGCAGCACGACAGCGTGATGACGGTTGCAGTGGAGATCGCAGCAGGGCTTCGCCCGGCGCCCTGCGTGGGAGTATAGAGGTGTGACGGCAGGGGGAGAGGCGCCAGGGCTTGGGGTGCGGCTGCCCTATCCCCCCCCACATATATATAGGGGGCCAAATGGCGCCAGCCCCCTGCAGATCCAATCTGCAAGGGGGGGCGGCGGCCAGGGGGGGAGTCCTTGCCCCCCAAGGCAAGTGGTGGCCCCCCTACCCTTAGGGTTTTCACCCTAGGCGCATGGGGAGGTGGGCCCCTTAGTGGTGCGCCAGCCCAGAGGGCTGGACACTTCCCCTCGCGGCCTAGGGGCCCCACCGGGATGGGTGGCCCCACCCGGTGGACCCCCGGGGCCCCTCCGATGGTCCCGGGATGCTCCCGGTGACCCTCGGAGATCACCCGTTGGCCAAAACTGGACTTCATATATATAAATCTTTACCTCCGGACCATTCCGGAACTCCTCGTGATGTCCGGGATCTCATCCGGGACTCCGAACAACTTTCGGGTTTCCACGTGCATTTATCTCTATGATCCTAGCGTTACCGAACCTTAAGTGTGTAGACCCTACGGGTTCGGGAGACACGTAGACATGACCGAGACAACTCTCCGGTCAATAACCAACAGCGGGATCTGGATGCCCATGTTGGTTCCCACTTGTTCCTCGATGATCTTCATCGGATGAACCACCGTGTCAAGGATTCACTCAATCCCGTATGTTATTCCCTTTGTCCATCGGTACGGTACTTGCCCGAGATTCGATCGTCGGTATTCCCGATACCTTGTTCAATCTCGTTATGGCAAGTCTCTTTACTCGATCCGTAATCCATCATTCCGTGACTAACTACTTAGTCACCCTGAGCTCATTATGATGATGTCTTACCAAGTGGGCCCAGAGGTACCTCTCCGTCATACGGAGTGACAACATCCCAGTCTCGGTTCGTACCAACTCAACAGACACTTTCAGAGATACCCGATGCGTACCTTTATAGTCACCCAGTTACGTTGTGACGGTTGGCACACCCAAAGTACTCCTACGGTATCCGGGAGTTGTACAACCTCATGGTCTAAGGAATAAATACTTGACACCGAAAAGCTTATGCATTACGAACTATACGATCTCGTGTTATGCTCAAGTTTGGGTCTTGTCCATCACATCATTCTCCTAATGATGTGATCCCGTTATCACTGACATCCCATGTCCATGGTCAGGAAACCGTGACCATCTGTTGATCAACGAGCTGGTAACTAGAGGCCTACCAGGGACTCATTGTGGTCTATGTATTCACACATGTATCGCTGTTTCCGTACAATACAATTCAAGCATGAATAACACACAATTATCATGAACAAGGAGATATAATAATAATGCTTTTATTATTGCCTCTAGGGCATATCTCCAACACAAAGTGGATAGGAAGTCCACTTCCGGAGGGTGCCAATTCCTTGGTTGCTCTCTCGTTAGTTGGTCTTCCAAAAAGCAAAGTTGTGTGTCTCTCTCGTCCACCGAAGCTGAGTATGTGACAGCTTGCAGTTGTTGTGCTCAACTCTTATGGATGAGGCAAACTTTAAAGGATTACGGTGTCACTTGTGACAAAGTGCCTCTTTGGTGTGACAATGAAAGTGCCATCAAGATTTCTCTCAACCCGGTGCAACACTTCAAGACGAAGCATATAGAGATTTGGTATCACTTCATCCGAGATCATATAAGGCAAGGAGAAATCGAGCTTCACTATGTCAACACTCATGATAACCTTGCAGATATCTTCACGAAGCCGTTGGATGAAGCAAGATTTCGCGAGTTAAGGCATGAGCTAAATATCATCGATTTGAGCAATGTGGCTTGAGACTTTGCACACACTCCTCACACTCAATGTAGTTATCTTGTCTAGAAGTAGGCATGGACATAGGGGGAGTATTGTTCTCTCAATGAATTATTCCTCCCCCCATTATGCATAAATTGATCAAGTCTTTGTCATTTGCCATAATTAGATGGTATAAGTGCTTCAAGACGAGTATTGGTCATGGGCCCAAGGATAGTTCTTTGCGGTGCCATACCAAATAACTCAAACATAGGTGGCCTCGGCCACCGACCTCCTCGTTGGAGTAGTGTTTTACCTTGCGTGTGCGTCTCTTTGTTTTTCTTCTCTCCTTTGCTAAAAGCCTCTTGTCGAAACGTGCAAGTTCTCGGAGGGGCGGTACTACCGTGTGCTGTCACGGTACTATCGCAAAAGAGACTACGGTACTACCGCTTGTCCAGCACGACAGTATTTTTTTATTGTCGCTGGTAGAGCGGTACTACCGCTTCGCGTGCGGTACTTCCGCCCAAGCGGTACTACCACGATGACCGCGGTACTACCGCACTTTTCCGAACGGGTGGGGGTTATAAGCGGGCAGGGGGAGTTCCAACTCCCCCATACCCATTCATCTCCTAACCCCCACGTCGTCTCTCTCTCTCCCTCTCAAGAACGCCGTCGGAGGACCTCGCCGGATCTCCTCCCTCGGCCACTCTCCTCGCATTCCTACCAGTGGGATCGTTCCCCACCTCGACCTCTTGCCATGGATGAAGGTTTCTCCCCAAATCCCCTCTTCTTTTTGCCTAGTTGTTGTTTTTAGGGTTTGGGGAGATGCTTGGTGTTCTAGCATTCTTCGTGTTCTTATCCATGGAAGATTAGGATGTAGGAGAGTGTTTTTGCACTAGAAATGCTAGTATGTATGTTGCTACCAAGTTACTATGATCAGTCGTAGTACCGTTCTTCGATCTACGCGTTCTAGTCTAGATTCGTTCTTTTCAGATCTGACCCGAGCGGTACTACCGCTGGCTAACCGCGGTACTACCGCTCTGCCGCGTAGACAGTACTACCGCTGGCTAACCGCGGTACTACCGCTCTGCCGCATAACTACGCGGAAGTAAAATTTTACTATCGCATACTGTGTGGTACTACCGCTCACTAAGCGGTACTAATTTTTGACTTCCGTATTCGTACGCGGAAGTAAATTTTTACTACCGCATACTATGCGGTACTACCGCAACCCACAAGCGTACTACCGCTCACTAAGCGGTACTAATTTTTTACTTTCGTGTTCGTCAGGCAGTACTACCGCTTGTATCATAGTTCCTTCGTAGCACTTACGCATTATCCTTTCTACTCGTTTCATATGCTTTTTGTGGCTTTCGCATTGATTCTCTTTGTGTTTCCGTCGTCTTCTTGTGTTTATGTCTTAGGTGGTGGCTCCAGTTTTGATGTTCGTCGTACCAATCCTGTTCGTGACACTCGGTCCAAGTGTCTGCGCACCCCCAGTGATGTGCCAGAGGGCTCCAATCCCCAACGCAAGTTCAAGACCGCCGCCAACAAGCAAAAGGAATCATCTATGACTATGGAAGAAATGCCAGCTAATGAGTTCATGGCAAGGAGGAAGCTCAATCCTTATGGAGAACCCCAGGCTCAGTTTCATGGTGATGAACTTTTCTGGACCAAGCAGCAGTATCGCATCTACACAAAGGTGTTCAAGAGCAAGCACAACCTGTATGTGGATGCTCATTGGGTGGACATGGCCCACATGCGGAGGGTTGATAACCTGGCCTACTTTGCCGAGGCTCTGGATCTGGTAGAGCAGTTTGGGATTGAGCACTTCATGACCTTTCAGAATGATTTTGACCCAAAAATCATTGCTCAGTTTTATGCTTCAGTACACTTCCACACCAAGGAAGATTGCCCAATGACTTGGATGAAAAATGGTCACAAGATGACTGCGACTTGGAAGGAATTCATGGATCTTATTCAGATTGCTGACGAGGGAATCCACAACCCAATTGGAGCACGGCCTCATGTGTGATGCCCGAAGACCGTCGTCCCAGAAGATTCCAGAAGATTCCAGATGTTCCGGGTTCTCCCGTGTTTTTCATTTGTGCTTGTGTTATTTATTTTGCTTTGCATCATGTCATCGTGCCATCATGTCATTAAGTTTTGCATCTCAACCAAATAAATTGTGTGGACCTTCGGTCCATTTAAATCGAGGGAAGGATGACTTCTCTTTATAACATATCCTCCTAATATATGGAGCTATATAAATATTCCATTTGTTGGAATTAACCCAAACACACTTGCATATTTTCCCATGCCCCTTTTGTTTCAAGTTTCACCGTCAAAACCTCCCTATATTTGTTTTTCCGTTTATCGAGGTTCCTCCAACAACCTCAAAACTTTTGGACACTTTTAAGTCATGCCCTAATTCAAACCATTTGAATTAAATTAAAATGATTTCGATTTTATCTCTTGCATTCTTGCCTCTCCTATTTTTCGTGGACCGTGAACATTTTTGCGAGTCCGGGAAAATTAACCCCATGCCCAAATTCCACCTCTACCATCTCTTTCTTTTCCCTTCTCTTTTCCATTTTGTTTATTTTATTTTGAGAGGGAGAGAGAAGCCCAGCAGCCATCCCAGCCGCCGGCCTCCTTTTGGTCCAGGCCCAGCTGGCCACTTCCCTCCTAACCTCAGGCCCTTTCTCCCCCCAGCCGGCCCATCTGGCCATTGGCCCAGCCACCAGGCGGCCTAACCTAGCCCGCCGACCGCTCGCAGGTCTCCCCATCGCTCTCACCCGCATCGCTCCTCCTTCTCCTCCTGCGCGCCGCAGCGCCCTCGTTCCCCTCTCGTCCCGATCCCCTTCTCTCTCCCTGGAGCCGATCCCCTCGATCGACCTCGCCCGCACCCTTCTTCCCCAGCGACTCGAACCCCTCCTCTCCAGTGCTGCGTCCTCGCCGCGCCATGCCCCGCACGGGTCCTCCCATCTCCTCCATCCGCCGCGACCCTGCAGGTCCTCGTTGCCAGCGCCCCGCATCGCCAAGGCCAGCGCCTCGCCATGGCGTCCCGCGGGCCGGCCAGGAGCTGCGCCTGCCGCCGGCCTCGCCTGGCCCGAGCAGCTCCCTGCTGCACCCCGACGCAGCTCAAGCGCGCCCTGCCTCCTCAGGCCTCGTCCGACGCCCTCCAGCGGACTACGGCTCCAGCGCCTCTACGCCTCTCCTCCTCGCCATGGCGATGTCCAGTGCCGCTCGATCCCCTCGCCACTCCTTCTCCTTGCTGGCTTCACTGCCGCCCGAGACCACACATGCACCTCCGGCTTCTTCCCGCTGCAGCACCAGCCTGTTGACTCCCTCACGGTTCACCAAGACCATCTCAAGTTCGACTACATGAACAAGTGCCTCGACGACCAAGTGTACGACTACGTGGATTCGCCAAGTACCCCTTCGAGTCGCCGACGACCTTCAAGTTCGACTACACGGCTACAAAATGACATGTACAACTACGTTGCCGAGACCACGGCCACGACAAGTACCTCTACGGAACGAGTACAACTACCGTCGCCGAAGACCGCGTGTACCTCTCCGAACGTGAATGCCTACTTCCCTCTACGAACGTGTACCACGACTCGCGAGAACGACTACTTCCACTACTTCCACTACGATGTCGAACCGCCCCGAAACGAATGTTTCGAAGGTATAACCTCGAGACGATGACCCGTGGAAGAATGCTTGTTGTGGTTGTATGAAATGTTTGCCCTTGTGTGCACCGTGCCCGTTTCGTCCTTTTGTCATGCTCCTCGGTTGCCTTGTCGCCAACCCGTGGGAACCCGGTGACGGGATCACCCCACCTTTCTTCTTGCTTGACTCGCTCTCCGTCATCTTTTGCACCGGTCTCTCAACGAGTTACCGGAACCGAGATGTTGCCGTTGCATCATTTTCGGATCGTTGCCGTGGCACCTTTTCCTTCCACCACGGTGACAATACTTCATATCTCTTCATGTTAACCTTTAACTAAAAATTGCATAAACTTGATCATGTCATCCGCATCATGTTAACAACATTACATGTGTGATTCTTGTTTGCTTAAAATTACTAAACATGCATATGGGGTTTTCCGGAATTTGTTGTTGTTATTTCCGGCCTCATGTAAAATGTCCAAATAGGTAGTTTGTTTTTGCTTCACCTCTTGCCATGTTAACAAACATTTAATCTTGTCTTGTAAATAAAAGAGAGTCAACTAAATAAATAACATGTGGTGTTTCGTCAATATGCAACTCGTTGCATATTGAGCTCCACTTAACTTGTAGTACTTGTTTGTGCACTTTTCCATGCCATGCATAATTAAACCGGACATGCATCATACTTGTTTGTGCATCATGCCATGGTTATGATATGTGTGTTTACCGTGTTGTTTGCTTCTTTCCGGTTGCTTCTCTTGTTAGCTTCGGTTTCGTTCCGGAGTTGTGAGGCTTCTTCTTCGTCTTCTTCTGGACCCGTTCTTCTCCCTTGCGGAATCCCAGGCAAGATGATCATACCCTTGGATACCTTTACTACCATTGCCATGCTTAGTTGTCTCGATCCTATCGTTACATGTCGCGCTACCCATCTTTTATGTCAGCCTCTCCTTGTTGACATGAAACTTCTAACCTTTGACACCTTCCTAGCAAAAGCACTGTTTGGCTATGTTACCCGCTTGCTCAGCCCCTCTTATAGCGTTGTTAGTTGCAGGTGAAGATGAAGATCGTTCCAGGAGGGAACTTGTTGTTGGAATATCACAATATCTATTATTATTATTAACACACCTATATACTGGGCATGGGTGGAAGGCTTGGCCTTTTGCTCGGTGTTTTGTTCCACTCATGCCACCTTAGGCGCCGATAAACCGGCATTATGTTCCTTGATTTTGCGTTCCTTACACGATGGGTGGATGGGGACCCCTTGACAGTTCGACTTTGAATAAAACTCCTCCAGCAAGGCCCAACATTGGTTTTAATTTGCCTCATAATAACAACTTAATTAATTAATTAAAATTGCATAGGGGGTCGTGTCCCTGAGGATTCTTTCTACATAGCAGGGGGGGCCAGTGCTGATGGTGTTGGTCCCAAACGGGGAGACTGCGGGGCCACCACGGGGAAACTCGAGGATTGGCTCCCGTAGGCTCACCTATCCGGACGTGGCCTGAGACGAGATACGCGCGGCTACTATCAGGGTGTCGGCACGCCGGGAGGTCTTGCTGGACTTGTTTTACCATTGTCGAAATGTCTTGTGCACCGGGATGCCGAGCCTGATCGGATTTCCCTAAGATAAGGGGTGATGATATTATATTAATCACTTCAGCTAATCGTGAGAGCTTGTGATGGGCTAAGTTGGGACACCCCTGCAGGGTTATGATCTTTCGAAAGCTGTCAGGGATATGACTAGCAGGTATGAACCGGCTAGTATAAACCGGATTAATTATAATATTTTTGGTTGTAATGTTTAGTAAAGGCTACGGCCCGTGAGATCTTAGGGCCCACGTATAGAATTATGGTTTGTAAACCGCCAAGCAATGTAACTTGAGAGATAAGGAAGAAAGGACAGAGACAGAGGTGGATACAAATATGAGCCCGCCTCGGGACTCTGTAAACTGGACCAGGCGTCACCTCTATATAAAGGGACGACCCGGCGACGGTTCAGGGACAAGCAAGAATCAACCCATCGAGACTACAGGCAAGCGATCCGCTCCCTGTAAATCGACGCCCAAGCAATACCAGACCAACTAGACGTAGGCTTTTACCTTCATTGAAGGGGCCGAACTAGTATAAACTCTCTGTGTCCTTTGTGTGCTATGAACCCCTTCAAGCTAACACGTGCGATGGTTCCATCATCAAGTCTGTTAAACCGGACATCTGCCGTGCTAATTCCACGACAGTTGGCGCCCACCGTGGGGCCTCCGCACGATGGTTTCGAGTTCTTGAAGGGCAGCTTTGAAGGGCTCAAGGGTTACGCGGTTGGCCGGATGACCAAGAGTCGCCACGGCTGGATCTACATCGACGACGCAGGTTGGGGACCGGAGGCCGATTCAATCGAATACGGGTACCAGGTTCCCTTCAGCGGCATCCACGTCTTCATCGGCAAGATCGGTGAACAGGGACCTAAGCCGGACGTCTTCTCCAACATCGTCGAGCCGGCTCAGCGTGAGAGTTCAAACCGGATTCAGCCCGCCGTGAAGCACGTTTTCGTTGGGGCGGTCCATGGGGTTAGAACCGAGGACGGATCGGAGTCCGATGGTGCAACAGTTGTCTACTCCGACGATGAATCTTCATCCGGAGAAACTGAGTCTTTGTATCAGTTGCAGGACGACCGGTCTGAGGGCGAGTCCGATGGAAACAGTATTCCGGACCCCTTCGACCCGCCAAACCGGGTGGCTGTCTTTATGGCCGGTTCACAACCCACGGTGAATAAGGCGACAGCAGAAGCTGGTGTAGGGGGGAGCGGCCCAGCCCTCTCACCTACGGACGTTCTATCCACCTTGATCGAGGAGTTCACAGCTAAAGCGGTGGAAACAATAGCTCCAATAGACAAGGCTCAGCATGATGCAAAGCTCCTTCAGTTAAAAGGCCGGATTGATCAATTAAAGGAGGATCTGAAAGCAGAGAAGGCAATGATAGCGGTAAGACAAGCGGAGCTGAACGATCAGGCTTTTCATCTAAGGATGGAGCAGGCCTCTATGGAAGGAGTAAGGGGTCGAAAATACCAATCTCGTCTGCTGCTGGTTTATGAAGCGACGGATCTGTTCAGGACACCTGGGGCTGGGACTAGCAATGATCCGGCTTTAAACCGGAGGGCACCCCCGGCCAGAGAGGAGCCGGTTCAGCAGCCCACCGCAGAGCAAAATCGGCGGATCACGTCTGCACCTCACGTTCCCACCCCTCCAGGTCATTATTCAAATCCTTTGGATAACATCGCTGCTGCTGCTGCACGTTTGGCCGCTTTACCCGTGGAGGAGATGTCCCCGGTGGCATTGGAAGCACGCAGGGTCAAGGAGCTACTTAATACGGCGTTAATACAGCAGCAAGCATACTCTCATAGCAGAGAAAGGCTACATTCAACACCACGTCCCAGCCGGAGTTACACTCGGCGTTGGGAGGAGCCGGAAGTGTCTAGCAGTGAGCGCAGGCGACATCGGCGCAGACAGGATAATCCGGCGGGTGCAGATGCTCAAGCTCAAGATGCAAACCGGGTTAGATCAGGAGCCCGGGAGGAGGTTCGTCAAACGACGCCGTTTCACACAGCCACAGCAGAAACATGAGTTATGACGAGTTCTTTTGGGGTGCGATGTCTTATCCCCGCTTTACGGAGTGTCAAGCTGCCTAAGGATTTTAAAGGGCCCCGCAAGGTACCTAATTACACAGCGGATTTGGCTCCAGAAGCTTGGGTTGAAAGTTATGAGATGGCCATGGAGATGTTGGACGTGGACGAATCGGCTTGTGCGAAGTACTTCACTATGATGCTTGAGGGTACAGCCCGGACCTGGCTGAAGGGTTTACCCCCGAATTCCATCGGATCATGGGGGGAACTACGCAGCCAGTTTATCAAAAACTTCAAGGATACATGCAAGCAACCGATGTCAGTGGTGGATCTAGCAGCTTGTGTGCAAGGAGAGCAGGAGTCTACAGGTGCTTGGGTGCGGAGAGTAGCGGAGATCTTGCACTCTTCGAATGGTATCAATCCTAGTACGGCGATAGTGACTTTGGAAAACAATTGCCGGTTTGAATCTTTAAAGCTAAAGTTAGGACGGCTTAAAAGGGATTGTAATGATATGGGAACTCTCATGAGTGCTTTGGTAAAGTATGGGGACTCTGATAATACCAAGCATCTAGAAGCTGAAGGAGACAAGGCAGGGAAGGTTAACAAACCTGGTAAACCGGCGCAAGTTAACCCGGCTACTGCAAATTTCTTGGGCAAGCGAAAGGCAGAAGATGGCTCTGATTTCGTAGCCAACACCCAAGTTCAAGGGGGTTTTCAGCGTAGTATGGGCAACCCACCTCCACAAACCAGCGGAGGGGATGTTAGTTGGGACCAAGAGTTAGATCAGGCTTGCCCGAAGCATGGCACGAAACAACGACCGGAGAAACACACTATAAGAGAGTGCAGGCCCTTTATGGAAGCGATGATGGGCCGCTTTAAACCTAATGACAGGCCTCCAAATGGCGGTTCAGGACCAGGGTTTTATGGTCCGGGTTATCAGGGGAACAGCTCCGGATCAGGATATAGAGGCAACAACAATGGTTATCAAAACCGAGGCGGTAATCAAAATGGTCAAGGAAGTTATAACAACCAGGGCAATCAGCCACATAATCAGGGTGGTTACAATAACCAAGGCAGTCAACAGCAGGGCCAAGGTAACTACAATAATCAAAGTAATCAGCAGCATCAGCAACAGCAACCACAGTCCGGGTATTAGAGTAATCCGAAGGAGTTGAGTAGTGGGCAATACCATGTATTCACCACAAGTCTGTGAAAACAAGATCAGAAGGTTTTGAAGCGGGCAGTTAACGCGGTTGAATCGGCAACACCACAATTTCTGCGCTGGTCAGAGCAGCCCATTGTATGGAGTAGGGAAGACCACCCAATGCGGGTGGATAATCCGGGCCACTTGGCCTTGGTGGTGGCACCCCAGGTGGGAGGTTATAAATTCACTAAAGTTCTCATGGACGGTGGTAGCAGCATCAGCATCTTGTACTATGAGACTTTCTGTCGTATGGGCCTGACGGATAAGAAGTTAAGGCAATCAAACACGGTGTTCCATGGGGTGGTCCCAGGTAAGTCGGCTTATCCGGTTGGAAAGATTGATTTAGAAGTTACCTTTGGAGATGAGCATGATTCCAGGTCAGAGATGATAACTTTCGAAGTCGTCAAGATTAAAAGCCCTTATCACGCTCTGTTTGGGAGGACGGTTTATGCCAAATTTATGGCTAGGCCGTGTTATGTTTATCTGCAACTCAAAATGTCGGGTCGCAAGGGCACGATCACGGTTCATGGAAGTCGCAAAATAGCAGTGGAGTGCGAAGAAGGAGATGCAGCCTATGCGGAGGCAGTATGCGCCACAGAAGAGTTGAAGTTTTATAAAGATAATGTTGATCCGGCAGATATGACTCCTCTGAAGAAGCCTACTACAGAGCATGATCCGGCTTTGAAGTTTAAATCGGCAGAGGAGACCAAGCAAGTTGATTTTGTGCCAGGTGATTCGTCCAAGCAGTTCACTATCAGCGCTAACCTTGATCCCAAATAGGAAAGCACGCTCATCGAGTTCATCCGTGAGAACCGGGATATCTTTGCGTGGAAGCCTTCTGACATGCCAGGTATACCGAGGGAACTCGCTGAGCACAGCCTTAACAATGATCCGAAATATAAGCCGGTTAAACAATATTTGCGCCGCTTCAACGAAGAGAGGCGCAAGGCTATAGGAGAAGAAGTGGCTAGGCTTTTGGCCGCAGGGTTCATAGTGGAAGTCTTTCATCCGGAGTGGTTGGCTAATCCGGTGCTGGTGTTAAAGAAGAATGGGAAGTGTAGAATGTGTGTGGACTACACCGACCTCAATAAAGCTTGCCCAACTGATCCCTTTGCTCTCCCCCGCATTGCTCAGATTATCGATGCCACAACGGGATGTGAGCGGCTAAGCTTTTTAGATGCATATTCAGGATATCACCAGATCAAGATGGCAGTTAAAGACCAAGAGAAGACAACTTTCATAACCCCTTTTGGTGCTTTTTGCTATGTGTCTATGCCTTTTGGGCTTAAGAGTGCTCAAGCAACTTATCAGCGTTGCGTTCAGAATTGTCTTAAAGGGCAGATAGGGAGGAATGTTCATGCCTACGTGGATGACATCGTGGTTAAATCAAGGAAAGAAGAAACAATGATAGAGGATCTTAAAGAGACATTTGACAATCTTCGAGCTTATAAGATGATGCTTAATCCGGAGAAGTGTGCCTTTGGTGTTCTGGCAGGTAAATTACTGGGATTCTTGGTCTCAAACAGAGGAATAGAAGCTAATCCGGAGAAAATCAAGGCCATCACATCTTTGACTAAACCGGTTTGCATCAATGATGTTCAGCGTATCGCTGGCCGGATCACAGCGTTAAGCCGGTTCATCAGCCGTTTGGGAGAGAAGGCGATCCCGCTTTACCAGATGCTGAGGAAAACAGACCGGTTTATATGGAGTGATGAGGCGAACGCGGCATTTGAGGATCTGAAGCGGCAACTGGCGAAGCCGCCGGTCTTGGCTGCCCCTGTTGATAAGGAGCCGTTGCTGTTATACGTTGCTGCCAATGCACGGGCAGTCAGCGTCGCGATTGTGGTTGAGCGCAAGGAAGCAGGAAAGGAACACCCGGTTCAACGCCCGGTTTATTACGTGAGTGAAGTACTCATTGAATCCAAGCAGAGGTACCCACATTGGCAGAAGCTGGTGTATGGTGTGTTCATGGCAAACCGGAAGCTGAAGCACTATTTCCAAGGTCATCCAATAACTGTGGTTAGTTCAGCACCGTTGGGGGACATAATACAGAACAGTGAAGCTACAGGTAGAGTAGCGAAGTGGGCCATTGAGCTCAGCCCACATGAGTTGAAGTATGTGCCACGCACCGCTATAAAATCTCAGGCATTGGTGGATTTCATCAATGATTGGACGGAATTGCAAACCCCCAAGGATAAGCCGGATCTTACATACTGGACGATTCACTTTGACGGTTCAAGACAGTTGGAAAGCTCGGGGGCTGGAGTTGTCTTAACTTCCCCCCGAGGTGATAAATTTTGTTATGTCCTCCGTCTATTGTTTCCTTGTACTAACAATGCAGCGGAATATGAAGCATTACTTCATGGCTTGCGGCTGGCAAAGGAGATGAACTTGAGCCGGGTTAAGTGTTTTGGCGACTCAGATTTGGTGGCACAGCAAGTTTCAGGCAAGTGGGATTCAAGAGATCCCCTCATGGCAGCTTATAGACGAGAAGTTGAAGCACTCGCAGGATATTTCAAAGGGTATCAGGTGGATCATATAGACCGGCGACGGAACGAAGCGGCCGATGCTCTAAGCCGGCTGGGCTCCCAACGTAAACCGGTGTCGCCAAATACTTTTTTGGATGAATTGCACAGTCCTTCGGTTCAAATACCATCGGAGGAAGACCTAGCTGTTCCTGATCCGGAGGCACAATTAGTTGCATCGCTTCATGTTATTCCAGATTGGATGCTACCTTATTTGGCATACCTGAGCCGAGGAGAGCTACCGGACAATGAAGAAGAAGCACGGCAGATAATCCGGCGTTCTAAATCCATGACAATTGCAAACGGAGAGCTTCATCATCGGACTACTTCTGGAGTATTTCAGCGGTGTGTATCAGCTGAGGAAGGTTGTGAGATTCTTTGCGAGATCCATGAAGGGGATTGTGGTCATCATGCCGATTCAAAATCATTGGTGGCTAAAGCATTCCGGCATGGTTTCTATTGGTTAACCGCTCATGCTGATGCGGCAGATCTGGTCCGGAAGTGTGATGCTTGTCAGAAATTTTCGAGACGTGCTCTAGTTCCGGAGCAGGAACTCCGGATGATACCAATAACTTGGCCGTTTGCGACTTGGGGGCTTGATATGGTTGGAACTTTCAAACGATCCCAAGATCAGAAAACCCATCTACTAGTAGCAGTGGATAAGTTTACAAAGTGGATTGAGGCAGAGCCTATAAGCAAGTGTGATGCGGCAACGGCAGTCAAATTCATCAAAAAGGTAATTTTCCTGTTTGGCTTTCCACACAGCATCATCATAGACAATGGCACCAATTTATCTCAGGGTGAGATGGAAGAATTCTGTCAACGGGAGCATATTCGCTTAGATGTATCTTCTGTGGCCCACCCCCAATCCAATGGACAGGCTGAAAGGGCAAATCAGGAGATTTTGCGAGGTATCAAGCCCCGGCTTATGACTCCTTTGCAGAGAACCCCAGGATGTTGGGTTGAGGAGTTACCATCTGTTCTTTGGAGTATCAACACTACACCAAACCGGTCCACAGGTTACACACCTTTCTTCATGGTATATGGTGCTGAAGCGGTCCTTCCAAGTGATATCCGTCATGATTCACCAAGGGTAACGGCTTATGTTGAAGCGGCCAACGAGCAAGCAAGGCAAGATAGTTTGGACCGGCTGGATGAAGAGCGTGATATAGGTGCGGCGCGATCTGCAATTTATCAACAAGACTTACGCAGATATCATAGTCGCCGGGTCAGGACAAGGACGTTCCAGGAGGGCGACTTGGTACTCCGGCTCATCCAAGATCAAACAGATATGCACAAATTATCCCCACCTTGGGAAGGGCCCTTTGTGGTCAGCAAGAATCTGCACAATGGTTCATATTACCTGTTGGACGTTCGAGAACACAAGGACTCACGGACATCAGAGGAGGAGACGAAGAGGCCATGGAACATCGCCCACTTACGCCCCTATTATACTTGAGCTATGAGCTCCACTGTATCCTATGTATATATTATGATCAATGAATAAACCGGCACCCTCGGTAAACCGGGGGCTCAGCCTTTTTTTCCAATACAAATATCTTGTGAAAACAACCATGTATGTCATATGTTATATTTCCACATATTGGCCGGTTTAAAACTGATTTTTTGCAGAATATACACAGAAGCAATAAAACGCTCTAAAGAGCATGAGGTCACATCCGGTTCAAGAGAGGACGCTTCAAGATCTACCCATGATTCCATGGAGCCAGGGAAAACTATATGGACAGTCGGGTTTACCCGCATCCATCCACCGGCCCTCTGGAAAGATGGATAATCCACATCCAGTGATTGGCTAGGCCCTCTGGAAAGATGGATAATCCACATCCAGTGATTGGCTAAATTGTTTATTATGGTTCAAGTGGAAAGATGGATAATCCACATCCACCGGCCCTCTGGAAAGATGGATAATCCACATCCAGTGATTGGCTAGGCCCTCTGGAAAGATGGATAATCCACATCCAGTGATTGGCTAAATTTTTTCTTATGGTTCATATGGAAAGATGGATAATCCACATCCAACGGCCCT
>LR738714.1:705690242-705709054 GCA_902687465.1 Secale cereale
GGGGGGGGGGTGAAGCCTCGAGCTATGTGATCAAAGAAAACAATAACCTCCTCTTGCCTGGGAGTAGGAGGGCATTCGTTTCCTGGAGCCCGCCACTTCAAAACAGATTGAGGGCCTAAAGTACCAATTTCAGCAATTTTGACCAAGTCTTCTTCCGTGATGATGGAAGGAACCCAGTCACAAGACACAAATTGTTTGGCCATAATGGTAGAAGAACGAGTGCTGAAAAGATAAAGTGCAAAAAACGGATTATGCGGGTACAACAGTATAAACCGGAAGATATCTACGAAGATTACGCAACGGTTTAGACAGGGACTAATGATATGGTTAAACCGGCAATAACAGGGAGCTATGTCACTGCCGGTTCATGACAGCAAAAGAGGAACAACTAAACCGTCACATTCAACTTCAAATTCTTTACATCCACAGGGCGTGACAGTATAAACCGGAGTATACTTAGCAGATTTACAAAAGGGAAGAAACAAGTTTTGACAGACAACTAGGGAAGAACAGATCTGAATATGCAAGAAAAAGAAAAAATAAATATGTGAAGATACGGGAAGAACTACAAGGGTGATAGACGGAGCGGATGAATCTAAAGGTTATGTAAAGTAACGAGATCTAAAGCATAGAAGCAGCAAAATAAAGGCAGGATCTAAGAACAGAACGTAAAGGTTAAAGTTTCTGTGTACAAGACGAAGCTCTTGTGGAGGCTCTAATGGCGGAAGCGCGAGGAAGAACCCTAGAAGACACGGATCTACAACGAAGAGGAAGGACATACCTGGAACAGCGGAGATCGGCGGCGGAGTTCTCTGGTCAAAGTCAGGGCGATGCAGCGGCCGGCACGGATTTGTTCTCGGCGGTCGACGGCGGCGGTTCGAAGCTCGGGCGTCAATGGCGTCTTGAAGCTCGGGCGACAGACGAGGAAGAAGATGCGAGAAGAAGATAAAGAATGAGGATGGCGGTATTTATAAGGGAAGGTCAGATATGAAGCGACAGGTGCGGGATTCAAGGGAGCAAAGATTGGATAAAGATCCCTTGACGCCTCGATTTTCGGGATAACCATTAAAACAAAGTCACAGTACAGCTCGCAGCGTTAAATGCGGAGATGATGTCACGGTCAGATTCAATGATTCTTGAAGATGACGTCAGAGCCGGTTTACAAAAATGAGAAGGCACAGAGGAAAATTATACAAGACAAGAGAGATTGATATGAACAAGTTCAAATCATTCTGGGGCCTAATGTCAGGGATATGACTAGCAGGTATGAACCGGCTAGTATAAACCGGATTAATTATAATATGTTTGGTTGTAATGTTTAGTAAAGGCTACGACCCGTGAGATCTTATGGCCCATGTATAGAATTATGGTTTGTAAACCGCCAAGCAATGTAACTTGAGAGATAAGGAAGAAAGGACAGAGACCGAGGCGGATACAAATATGAGCCGGCCTCGGGACTCTGTAAACCGGACCAGGCGTCACCTCTATATAAAGGGACGACCCGGCGACGGTTCAGGGACAAGCAAAAATCAACCCGTCGAGACTACAGGTAAGCGATCCGCTCCCTGTAAACCGACGCCCAAGCAATACCAGACCAACTAGACGTAGGCTTTTACCTTCATCGAAGGGGCCGAACTAGTATAAACTCTCTGTGTCCTTTATGTGCTATGAACCCCTTCAAGCTAACCCATGCGATGGTTCCATCATCAAGTCTGTTAGACCGGACATCTACCGTGCTAATTCCACGACAAAAGCCGTGCCCGCGGTTATGTGGCAGATTGGAATTTGTTAATGTCCGGTTGTGGAAAACTTGACAGAGGATCCGAAGTAAAACACACAACTGTGTGAGTAACCGTGACTGTCTCTTTTCACTTTGAGAAGAGAACACGGTGGGGTTATGTTTGACTCGTATGTAGTTCAGGATCTTTAGTGATCACTACTAGTTGTGACCGTTTGCGTAGATTCTCATCTCATTCTTGTACTCATAAGTTAGCCACCATATTATGCTTAGCCGCTGCTGCAACCTCACCACTTTACCTCTTCCTACCCATAAAGCTTTGCTAGTCTTGATACCCATGGTTATGGGATTGCTGAGTCCTCGTGGCTCACAGTTACTACAACACCAGATGCAGGTTCAGCCGACAATGATGCAGGAGCTGGTTCAAGTACTTCACCAGGAGTTCGATGAAAAGAGTGGCGTATGCTTGTGACGTTTCGACGATCAGTAGTGGTTTCTACTAGGGGCGATTCGGACCTGTGGCTTTATGTTTTGGTATCTTTCTTTTGGGTCTTCGCCCGTAGTCGGGTTGTGATGTTTTGAATGATGTCTTGCTTATGTAATGTATTGTGTGAAGTGGCGAGTGTAAGCCAACTATCTCCTTTTGCAATTTCATCCCTATTTTTACATGAGTCGTGCAAAGATACCAAACTTGAGATCATTCCAGAATGGGCTTATACCTTTAAGTCGTGCCTCGACACGTAGGAGGTATAGTCCCATCCTGGGCATTACATCATGCCAACCCAGAAGTTGCCAACAAAGACCGTCTGTTACCGTACTATGTGGAGAAGACTCTCGAGTGGCAAGAAGACATGGGTGTTGAACCCCTTTTTGGACATCATGCATAGGATCTTCCGCAACACTCTGTTTCCTCGAGTTGGGGACAAGGACAAGATTCACTCCTACCTCGTTGATATGCTGCTGATGTGTGAGGCGGCTCGCATAGCTCAGTCTCCACCACTTGACATTTCCCATATCATGTGGTGTGAGCTTTGCTTTGCGATCTACACTCGCAAGGTGCCCATCTATGGTCCGTTCCTGTTTCTGCTCATCTCCAAGACTTGGGAGAAGCTTTACTCTGATGAGGAGTTCGAGGCAGAGTGTATCCGTCATGACCCCATCCGTCTTCGCATCAAGACTCGATGGGCCAACACTGCCACCCGTGCACAGGCTGCTGCAGCTCAGATGGGTACTGACGAGGAGCCTGTGGAGGAGCCAGCTGAGGAGAGTCCTGGAGGATATGCTCCTCCCTCCTTTGAGCCCTCTTGGGCTAAGAAGCTGAAGAAGAAGATGAAGGCCCTTTTCTGCATGCAAGCTCAAGGTCAGTACAGGGCTCACGTCACTCACAAGGAGTCTCGCCAGCATGACAAGAAGATCATGAGGATCTTTGGTGAGCATGTGTCCAGTGGGTCAGAGGAGATCATCACTCCTGAGGCAGCATGGATGGCCCACCAGGGGTACAAGTGGTCTGAGTGTGACGAGGAGCAGCAGGAGGAGCAGCAGGAGTCCGATGGCGAGCATGATGACTGAGATCTTCTGCCAGGGCTACCACCTCTCTTAGTTGTCCTCTTTCCCTTTGTGGTGTCTCGATGCCAAAGGGGGAGAGAGTGGGATTTGTGTCTTGTGCCGTTCTTTGTGTTCCTCCTTGGTCGAACTCTATTTGCCTGTTTGCTTTTGTGTCGTGTGCGTGAGACTATCGTATGGTGTAAGACATACGCTCCTCTACCGTTAAACTCGTTATGTCGTTACTATATTATGTCGTGAGCAGTTAGTTTACTTTCCCTTGTTTATGTGCTCACCCCATCCTCCTTACTACTGTGCGTAGACTCTTATTCTCTATATGCAAGGAGTATATTATCTGTACAATATAAGGGGAGCTTTGATCCTAGTATGTGTGCTGTGCAGTCCAAAGCACTATCTTTTGTATGCACACATCTAGGGGGAGCTTGCCTATATTCTAGCGTCTATTAGGAACTGCATACTCTATTATATATTCTTGTGCAAATCCCGTATTGTCATCAATCCACCAAAAAGGGGGAGATTGTAAGGGCATATTTCTCCCTAAGTAGTTTTGGTGATTGATGACAATGCATTTGCGGACTAATCGTGTGCTCTAAGCTCTTTCAGATATATCTCACCTAGGCACAAGACGATTGTGAGCCCCTTAGATTCGATGGAAGACGTTGTTTCCTTTTTGCTCTCTTTCGGTGGCTTTGAGTAATAGGAAAGCCGTACTATTAAGAGGGGGTCCGCTCCGGAAAGGTTTGGGTGGAATCAACACGTACACATCTTACTCTCGCACCACCTTTCCTTTGCTTCTTTGGAGCTCCGGCCGTTTCTTCTCGTATATGCAAACCATGGCTTCCTACCAGTACATCTGCCTGGCAAGCGGTAGTACCGCTCATGTAAGCGGTAGTACCGCACAACCACACGGTAGTACCGCCTCTGGACACGGTAGTACCGCACCAGCGGTAGTACCGCGGCTCGAGGACGGTAGTACCGTGTATCTGGCCCGGCACTGCACCAAGTACGGAAGTAGGTGCGGAAGTAATTTTTTACTTCCGCATCCTACGCGGTAGTACCGCTTGAGTCAAGCGATAGTACCGTGCCGTGTTTTGCTACTACCGTATTTCTGCGGATGTAGCTACGGATGTATTTTATTTCATCCGTGCTTGTCCTCGGCCTGCTTGTCTCTACCTTGCGGTAGTACCGCAAGGACGAGCGGTTGTACCGCTTAGGCAGTACTACCGCCCGTATGCCTTCGCAATAGAGTACATTCTGGCTAGTACTGCTCCAGCGGTAGTACCGCTGGCCAAGCGGCAGTACCGCAACTTACGTGCGGTAGTACCGCGCTCTGCGGGCAGAAATGTGGAATACCGGTTAGATTTGTTCTCCCACTATATATAGGGAGTCTTCTTCCCCAAGAACACTCACCTCTTCCACCCCAAAGCTCCATTGTTGCTCAAAGCTCCATTTCCGCCCGATCTCTCTCCCTAGCCAATCAAACTTGTTGATATCCTCGGGAGAGCTTGAGGAGGCATCGATCTACACTTCCACCAAGAGATATTTGATTCCCCCCACTAATCCTTGTGGATCTTGTTACTCTTGGGTGTTTGAGCACCCTAGACGGTTGAGGTCACCTCGAAGCCATATTCCATTGTGGTGAAGCTTCGTGGTGTCATTGGGAGCCTCCAATTCGGTTGTGGAGATAGCCCCAACCTTGTTTGTAAAGGTTCGGTTGCCGCCTTCAAGGGCACCACTAGTGGAATCACGGCACCTTGCATTGTGTGAGGGCGTGAGGAGAATACAGTGGCCCTAGTGGCTTCTTGGGGAGCATTGTGCCTCCACACCGCTCCAACGGAGACGTACTTCCCCTCAAAGGGAAGGAACTTCGGCAACACATCCTCGTCTTCACCGGTTCCACTTGTGGTTATTTCTTCCCTTTACTTATGCAAGCTTTACTTGTTTATCTTATATAACTTGCTTGTGAGGTTGTTATCTTTACTTCCTATTAGTTGTCATCGTAGTAGCTTATCTAGACAACTTACTTTGACGCTTAATTAAAAGTGGTTCAGAAAAGCTAAAAATTGTTAGTTGCCTATTCACCCCCCCTCTAGTCAACCATATCGATCCTTTCAATTATACATAGTGCCATGGTCTTGATATCCGTCCCCATCATCCCTCGTCCGTTTTATGATTCGGATGTGGTATATATATTCTATTTTATAACTATTTGTTGCATTTCGTGTTTATGGCAATTATGCCCGTCAAGTTGACATAGATATTTATATCTATAGGAGGTATGTGAATTGTAAATTGCAACGGACCCTCTTATCGAGAAGTTAAATTTTGTTAAAAACGAAAACAAGTATTTGAAAGAAAAAATGAAAAGAATTGAAGAAGAGAAGATGAAATTGGAGTTGTATGTTGTCGATGTCGTCGATGATCATAAGATCAAGATGGATGCAATGCGCTTAAAGATTGGAAAGATTAGAAAATATGCCGTTAATAAAGAGGCTTGGTATCATTATACTGTTGGATCTATTGTTACCTTAGTTACGATCTGGATCGCATTTGTTGTTGCATTTAAATGCTTTAGCTAGATAGTTGCATGTTGTTTTATGAGAATAAGTGTGTATGAAATTTATGTATGAACCTATATTAATTTGGTCTTTTCGATCTTGTGTAATGAAGATGAGCCGACAATGAATGTACGATGACCGATGCTCTCCCCAGTTCATTAATGGCGTGCATAGTTTTTGCGTGTGGCTGAGGCAAACAAGAGAGATGATTTCATGTGTTATCCATGTGTTGTCTGCAAGAATGATAAGAATTACTCTAGCTCAAGAGACATTCACGTCCACCTGTTTACGTCCGGTTTCATGTCCGGCTATAACTGTTGGACCAAGCACGGAGAAAGAGAGGTTCTTGTTGGGGAACGTAGTATTTAAATTTTTTCCTACGATCATGCAAGGTCTATCTACTAGAAGCATAGCAACGAGAGGGGAGAGTGTGTCTACGTACCCTCATAGACCGAAAGCGAAAGCATCTAGTGACGCGGTTGATTTAGTCGAACGTCTTCGCGATCCAACCGATCCAAGCACCGAACGTACGGCACCTCCGCGTTCAGCACACGTTCAGCTCGATGACGTCCCACGAGCTCTTGATCCAGTTGAGCTTCATGGGAGAGTTTCGTCAGCACGACGGCGTGGTGAAGGAGATGATGAAGCTACTGACGCAGGGCTTCGCCTAAGCACTACAACGATATGACCGAGGTGTGTTTCTATGGACGGGGGCACCGCACACGGCTAAAACAATGTTGCTTGTGTGTTCTAGGGTGCCCCCCTGCCCCCGTATATAAAGGAGCAAGGGGGAGGCCGGCCGGCCCTATAGGGCGCGCTAAGGAGTTGGTTCCCTACTAGGAGTAGGAAAGGAAGAATAAGGGAAGAAGGAAGGAGGGGGGCGCCTCCCCCCACTCCTAGTCCAACTAGGATTCCCTTGGAGGGGGGCGTGGCCAGCCCTAGTGGGCTGCCTCTCTCTTTCCCCCATGGCCCACTATGGCCCATTACTCCCCCGAGGGGTTCCGGTAACCCCTCCGGCACTTCGGTTTTCTCCGATAACACCCGGAACACTTCTGGTGTCCGAATATAGCCGTCCAATATATCAATCTTTATGTCTAGAATATTCCGAGACTCCTCGTCATGTCCGTGATCTCATCCGAGACTCCGAACTACCTTCGGTATAAACTCATAATACCGATCGTCATCGAACGTTAGGCGTGCGGACCCTACGGGTTCGAGAACTATGTAGACATGACCGAGACTCATCTCTGGTGAATAACCAATAGCGGAACCTGGATGCTCATATTGGCTCCTACATATTCTACGAAGATCTTTTATCGGTCAAACCGCATAACAACATGTGTTGTTCCCTTTGTCATCGGTATGTTACTTGCCCGAGATTCGATCGTCGGTATCATCCTACCTAGTTCAATCTCGTCACCGGCAAGTCTCTTTACTCGTTTCGTAATACATCATCTTGTGACTAACTCATTAGTCATTTGCTTGCAGGGCTTATAACAATGTGTATTACCGAGAGGGCCCAAAGATACCTCTCCAACAATCGGAGTGACAAATCCTAATCTCGATCTATGCTAACACTACAAATACCTTCGGAGACACCTGTAGAGCATCTTTATAATCACCCAGTTACGTTGTGACGTTTGATAGCACACGAGGTGTTCTTGCGGTAGTTGGGAGTTACATAATCTCATAGTCATAGGAACATGTATAGCAATAGCAGTAAAACTAAACGATCAAGTTGCTAAGCTAATGGATGGGTCTTGTCCATCACATCATTCTACTAATGATGTGATCCCGTTGATTAAATGACAACTCATGTCTATGGTTAGGAAACATAACCATCTTTGATCAATGAGCTAGTCTAGTTGTAACATCCCAAATTTTCAATTTGGAATGTTATACATAGATCATATTGCATTGCATATTTTATTGCATTTTGTGCGTGGCGACCCTCGAGATTTCTAAGCAACTCAAGGACCTACGGAGAGCGTTGGAAATTCTACCGTTTTCGTATTTGAGTTTTCTTGAATACCGGTACGAGGATCGCGTTGGTTTTAATTATTATTCTCTCCCTAAAAATATTTCTAAATAAAATATATGAGCGGAGATAATATGACTTCTCCAAAATACAAGAAATATTGGAGGAAAAATGTTAAAATCACTTTTGGTTTTTATTCAGATTTATTTGCGATTTTAATTGCATAGGAAAAATGCATGTTTTTCAAAATTGCATTTAGGTCCGGTAAAAATGTTCACTTTGTCCTAAATATTATTAGAGGACGGTGAAATTTTATTTCGGAATTTTTGGAGTTCGTTTAGTATTTTTTCCGTCCGTTTTCGTGAGTGAGGACTCGTTTAAAAAAAAGTGAACCGACCTTGGGCCGTAACCGACTAGGACTCTTCCTAGCCGGGCCCTTTATAAGCGCAGCCCGAGCCCCGCCGCCAGCCTAACTCGGCGCCTCAGCCCACTCACGCCGAAACCCTAGCCGCCGCCGCCGGATCCCACCGCCGCCGCCCCGCGTCGCCACGTGCAGCCGCAGCCGCCGCCCCGCACCGCCGCCGCCGGAGCCACCACCTGCCGCCGCCGCCCCGTGCCGCCGTCGCCGGAGACCGCCGCCGCCGCCGTCTTGTTCAACGAGGTAGCGACCGTCGGTTTTTTAAACCGATCGGTTTTCTTTCGGAACCCTAGATCTGTTTTTTTAGATCGGTTCGGTTTTTTCGGTTTAGTTACTTTGCGGGCGTTCGTGCTTACGTTTGTTTTAACGAACGTTGTCCGCCTGTTAGTTACAAACAGCAAACGTTCGTTCGTTAGCCTGTTCGTCAGTTTTCTTTTTTGGGGTTTTTATCCGTGATTTTTCGATCGCGATTTCTGCCCTGATCTTGTTTTTCGTTTTTTTTGCTCGAGAGTCGGAATCAGGTGATTCAAAATCCCAGATCTTTGTCTCGATGCCCTCTTTCCGTTTAACCAACTTGAACAAGGTTTTGGTACTGTAAAATTTGACCCTAGATCAATCTAGTAAACGGATCTTGTTTCATTCGCAGTTTGAGTTTCGTTGCTCCGTTTGATTTGATTCTTTTTGCAAACCGGAGTTCTTAAGTTGAACTTTCTGGTTAGATCTTCTTATTTGGAGTTTTGTTTGTGCATCTATGCTTGATTGCTTATGTATGCTATTGTTTGCTTGCGATAGAATACCCGGACTGTGAAGCGTGCTACTACGAGTCTCTAGGTTATGCGAATCATCAGCAAGGCAAGTAACACTTTGATCATACCCCTTTATTACCCAGTTTTTATGCATTAGATCAAACCCTCACACATTGCATGATTAGGATCTCTTAACTTGTGGGACTGGGAAGTAGATTGAGGTAGAACCTATTACCTGCATTACTTTTGAACCCTTGGGAGTTACTTCTACGCTATGCTTAGGTTATCATGCTATGCTCGTAGACGTGGTTTGGGTTTGAGTGAAATACATGACATATGTGAGTTGTTAATTAATGGTTCAACTTAAGGTGGCTACTTGAATACACATCTGGGTGGATTGGTTGCAGGGCACCTGGAGAATCCAGTGTTGTCCTAGGAAATCCCGGGGTCCCGTGTGGTTGTCCTATGGAATGCCACCCAGGCTCAAAGGGATTATAAAACTATTCATGCTAGAAACTTTTGTGTGCAGCCACAATGCCATTATGGGCTCTGGCATAGTATGAGTAAGTTGTGTGAGCTCTTTCAGTGGTGGACTAGCAGATGTAGGGGAAAGTAGGTGTACCGGTCCACCCGGGGTAAAGAGTGAATGCTTTTGAAAGACTGTGTCTCAGTCATCCGTTTCTCAAACACCATGTAGTGCGAGAAATCCAACGGAGGAGATCGAGTCTTGTGGGAAAAGTGCACAAACCTCTGTAGAGTGTACAAACTTATCATGATTAGCCGTGTCCCCGGTTATGGAAAATCTTGAGTATCTGGTACTTGAATTATTGGTTGATCTCGTTACTCTAAAATTAATTTGGGTTAATGATTACTTTAATTGGGATTGAGTTGGAGGTACCTTCTCAATGATGTTTCAACTACCATGATAGTTAAATAAAATGTAGTCCTTTGTTGTAGGAAAAAATTGGCTTTATACAAAAACTTTAACCTCAGAGCCTCCACCAGCCAAATATGCATATAGTGTTAGCCTTTATTCGGTTACTTGCATTCTACTGTGTTATCTTGCCAGCATATTCCATGTGCTGACCCGTTTTGGGCTGCAACATGTTACGTTGCAGACTTTTCAGACGAGGAGTAAGACGTTCTAGGTCGTTTGTCTTGCACTCAGCTATGCCATTGGAGTTGATGGACTCACTTATCTTCCAAGCCTTCCGCTGTTATTTTGTTAGATGGCCTTAAGCTATAGACTTTTGTAATAAGTCATTTTTGAGACATTCGATGTAATAAGTGTGTGATTGCCACTCTGTTATAAATCCTTCAAGTACCGTGTGTGTCAGCATTACCGATCTAGGGATGACACTGAAACACAGAGACTTCGGTCCATTCGGATCGTGGTTGCTACAAGATGGTATCAGAGCACACGCTGAATGTAGGACACGACCACTAAGATAAACCCTAGGTCACTCTTCTCTACTCATTTCGGAGTCCTCTCCATTTTCTACTCTTTAGGATGGTGGACCCAAGGAACAAGTTCACTCAACCAGATGAGGCCACACCTTTTGGACGACACTTGAAGGAAGTCACTAGGTACCTGAACATAGGAATACCAAGTTTCACCGGGACCTACACTGCCACTTTACCAGAAGAGGAGCGATGGAGCATTCAAGTTCAAATTCCTGGGAGAACCTTCGCACCATCCACTGAGCCAATTGAGTTTTCTTTTGATGCACCAACCTGGAGCCTAGGCAAGAGTATGACAGCCCACATCACTATGAGAAGGATCGGAGAAGTCTACAAGCATGAGCTGAAGGACACTATCTACCAGATTTGTGGACGCCGAATGAGCGTTGGGATATGTTCAGCACCCGGAAGGACAGGTCCATTGCAGCGTTCATCCAGGAGTTAAACCAGCACATTCATCTACAGGAGCACCAGATGTGCACAGGGATGATAGATTTGAAGAAGGCACTAACCAGGAACTTGGAGCTAGAGGAGGAACTCAAGTCTGCACGTGACGGATACGAGGAGGAGATGATGATACTTGTGGAGAAGAATGATGATTTGACAAGGAAGCTAGGAGTATTCATGGGAGATCAAACACCAGGAGGAGAAGAAGAGGAAGAAGAACCCAAGGAGATTCGTTCTGAAGACTACATCATCATCGACGACACGGATTCAGACCCCGATGATAGTGATGACGAAGACCACGAAGATGAAGCTGGAGCAGACATCATGGAATCTTCTGCCGATCAAAATTTCTTGATGACCACCCTATGACTAGTAGCCTTCCCCCACAAAGTAGTATTTAGAGCACTTTTGTAACGTTAGATCTGTGTAAGCCCTTGTTTGAAATTGATTGGTGTGATATGATTGTGTTTGTCTCATGTGCATATGGGCAGTGATCTTCCCTTAGACCTCATTTCTATTCTAATATCTTCCCTCTACACCCATCAGATGCCTCCGAGACGTGAGCCAGAATTTCAGTTTCCCCCTGAGCTCACTCAGTTGATCCAGCAGCAGAACACTTTGATGGAACATCTTGTCCAGAACACTCAGAACAACCAGAACAACAACAACAACCCTCCACCACCACCACCCGTGGACAACCTGGCACGTTTCTTAAGGTTGCAACCACCGGTGTTTACTAGCAGCATTGAACCAATAGTTTGCTGATGACTGGCTGCGCAAGATTGGAAGGGATTTGACCACCGCCAATTGCACGGATGCTGAGAAGGTGCGATTTGCCGCACATCAGTTGTCTGGACCAGCCGCAGCATGGTGGGAGAATTACACAGCCCCTTTCCCTATAGCCAATGTCACTTGGGATCAATTTCAGCAAGCTTTTCGCACTGCACATGTCTCCACTGGAGCTATGAGCATGAAGAAGCGGGAGTTTCGCAACTTGCGCCAAGGAAATCGTACCGTGGCTCAGTACGTAGATGAGTTTAGTACCCTATCTCGTTATGCCCCAGATGATGTGGCCACAGATGCCGCTAAGCAGGAGAGGTTTATGGAAGGGCTAAATGATGAGATGAGCGTACAGTTGATGGTGGCAACCTTCAACCACTACCAAGAGTTGGTAGATAAGGCTCTTATGATTGAAGGGAAGCAGCAGCAGATTGAGAGCCGCAAGAGGAAGTATGGACAAGGAAGGAATAGTTCTGGAGCCCAGCAGAAACCCCGATTCACCCCGAATTCGGGAGGATACACCCCTAACCATGGAAGCCACACCCACACTGGAGGAAGTTCTCACAACCACAATGGCTCCAAGAATGGGAATGGGAATGGAGCAAACAATAATCAGAACCGCTCTACTCCATCCACACCCGCCAAGAGGGATTTGAGCCACATCATCTGTTTCAAGTGCGGGAAGAATGGACACTATGCCACAGAGTGCCCTGAAGCTAAGAATGAGAACGGCAATGGAAGCATCGGGAAGAAGCCCAACCCGTTCAACAAAGGACAAGTGAACCACGTGACCGTGGAGGAGGTTGAAGAGCAACCAGATGCGGTGATCGGTAAGTTTTTGGTTAAGTCATTTACCGTAGTTGTTCTTTTCGATACTGGTGCATCTCATTCATACATTTCAAGGGGATTCATAAATAGACACAAGTTGCCCACCCAAGTTCTTAAGACCCCCATTGTCGTGGAATTAACACGGCAGATGTCCGGTTTAGCGGACTTGATGATGGAACCATCGCACGGGTTAGCTTGAAAGGATTCATTGCACACAAAGGACACAAAGGATTTATACTAGTTCGGCCCCTTCGAGAAGGTAAAAGCCTACGTCTAGTTGGTTTGGTATTGCTTGGGCGTCGGTTTACAGGGAGCGGATTCGCTTTGCCTGCGTCTCGACGGATTGATTGTTGCTTGTCCTTGAACCGGTACCGGGTCGTCCCTTTATATAGAGGTGACGCCTGGTCCGGTTTACAGAGTCCCGAGGCCGGCTCATAATCGTGTCCGCCTCGGTCTCTGCCCTTTCTTTCTTATCTCTCAAGTTACATCTCTTGGCGGTCTACAAACCGTACTTCTATACATGGGCCTTGAAATCTCATGGGCCGTAGTTTCTATTAAAATAGTAAAACCAAGTACAATATAACTAAGCCGGTTTACAATATCCGGTTTATACCTACTAACCATATCCCTTACATTAGGCCCCAGAATGATTTGAACTTGTTCATATCAGTCTTCTGTCTCATATGATTCTCTTCTGTCTTCATCTTTTTTGTAAACCGGCTCTGACGTCATCCTCCGGAATCATTAAAGTCTGCCAATGACATCATCTCCGCATTTAACGCTGTGAGCTGTACTGTAGCGTATTTTAAGGGTTATCCCGAAGATCGAGGCATCACGGGATCTTTATCCGATTTTCTGTCTCCTTGATTCTCGCGCCTGTCGTTTCAGATCTGACCCCTGGCTATAAATACTGCCACGCTCCATTCATTATCCTCTTCTTCCTTCATCTTCCTCCTGCGTCTTCTCTCCATTACCGCCCGAGCTCAAACCGCCGCCGACGACCGCCGGATCTCCAGTCCTCGACCGGCCGCTGCATCAACCTGAGCCTTGACCAGATTATCTCCGCCGCCGATTCTCACTGTCCCTGGTACATTTATCCTCCTTGCGGTTGATCTGCATCCGCTATTGCTTCGCCTTGTTCTTCCGCCATTAGAGCTTCCGACGGAGCTTCGTCTCTTCATAGATACGTTTCTTATAGAAGTCTTGTGACCTTTAGGCCCTAGTCTGTAGATCTCCCGCTTAGCATCAGATTAGATCTTACCGTCATAACGCTGTATATTTATCCGTTCCGCCATTAGAGCTCTCCGCAAGTTTCGTATTGTTCGTTCTTTGAACCTGTGACTCGTAGTAGCCGTACCTTTCGATCTTCTTCCATTTTTATTCTGCTTCAGATGCGTCGAATCTTTATTGCACCTGTCTGACATGTAAATTCGTCCTTTTGGTATGAAGTATGCGTAGCTTTCCCCCTTAGCAATTATTACTCCGCTGTAGATTAGTTTCTTTTCCTCAGCATACTCAGATCTTCCCTCCTTAGCAATTATTTAGAAACCTGTTTTTCTCCTTGATAGATTCACTAAGTATGTTCCGGTTTACATTGTCATGCCATAAACCGGAAATGATATAAACTGATGCAACGATTTAAACTGTCCCTCTTCAACTGCCATTTAAACCGGAAATGATATAACTTATTTTATAATTGCCGGTTTAACCTTGCCAGCTAATTCTCCGTTTCAACCATTGTATAACATGAATAGATCCCGGATCATTATACGTTCATAATCCGTCTCTGTACTTTCTCTTCTTCAGCACTTTGTTCAAATGGCTAAGCAGTATGTTTCGTGCGATTGGGTCCGTTCTGTCGTGACTGAGGAAGACTTAGTCAAGCTGTCGAGCATCGGCACCTTAGGCCCTCGGGCTGAGCTAAAATGGCGTGCTCCGGGTAATGAGTGCCCTCCTACTCCTAGATCCGGGGAAGTCATCGTATTTCTGGACCATATCTCCAGAGGCTTTTCTCCCCCAGGTTCAAGGTTTTTCCGGGATGTTCTTGCCACCTTCCAGCTGCATCCGCAGGACATCGGACCAAACTCTGTTTCCAACATTTGCGATTTCCAAGTATTTTCTGAAGTGTATCTGCAAGAAGAGCCTTCAGTTGATTTATTCCGGGATTTCTTCCATGCAAACCGGCGCACTGAATTCACCAGCGGACCTCACCAAGAGCTTGGTGGGATTAGCATTCAGAAAAGGAGGGATGTAGTTTTTCCTCACGCCTCCTTACACACTCACCCTAAGGACTGGAACAAGTCCTGGTTTTATTGTGTAGACACATCTCCTGAAGGTGAAAATCCTTTGCCGGGTTATCGCGAAACTCGTATCCCGGCGAATCACCCCTTGCCACAACGGTTAAGTGCTGCTGAACGGATCCAGTTTTCACCACAGCTCTCCAAGCTGAGAGCTTTCATGGCAAATGGTCTGATTGGCACTGATTTCCTTCGCTGCTGGCTATCTTGGAGCATCCTTCCCTTAAGCCGGCGCCCTAAGCTGATGTGTAAGTACTCCGGTAAACCGGATGATCCTCAGAGGTTTTCTAAGGAGAAGCTTTCTGAATCGGAAGTAGTGGAGTCAGCCAAGAAGATTGTCAATCCTGCCTTAACAGATTGCTCTAAAGTTGGCTTGGCCCCATATTTTAAGAAGAATAAGCTGCCTGAAGTAAGTTTGTCTTTAACTTGTACTTTATAAACCGTCCTCTTTGAACCATCTTTCACTTGCCTTTACTTTTTTCATTTAGGCTGAAGACCCCTTCCGGAGGAGAAAACCTCAGGAAAAAACTGTAAAGCAGGCTCGCCGGAAAACCCCTGCCAACAAGAAGAGGAAAGCAGCCGTTGATGCCGGTTCTCCTTCTGAGGATGATGATCCGGACTCCGAGGTATGCCTTACTCCGGTTTAAGTTTTGCTTTTATGTACTTGTTAACATATCTAATGATACCTTTTCACAGGAACCACTTGAAGGTGATAACCCGGCTGAGATTGAGGTAACCCTTATTTCTTCTGATTCAGAACCTCCTCCTCAAAAAAGCCGTCGGACTGTCAGAAAATATCAATTTTCTCACCCTTATGCTAAGTTGGATCCTAATTTTACTTTGAAGAAGCAACAGCACGAAGCTTTGCGCCGGACCACTCGCCATAGTGGCTTGGCAGTGGAGTCCTCTGGAATCTCATTAACCCCGGTTCGAAAGCGCCGTGCTGAGCTGATACTCTCTCCGACCCTTCTTCATCCCAAGGCCGGACTTATCCGAAAACCACTTAAACCGTCTGATCCTGACTATCAGGAAACTCCACTGTCTTCTTCCGGCGAATCGACCGCTACACAGCTTCCTCCTTTGAAGACCGTCCCGGGGTAATTCTCTTCACCTCTTCCGGTTTATGACACCCCCTTCCTTTATAATGCTAACTTATTTTGCTTGTTTTTCCAGCAAACCGAAACCTAGCAAAAGAGCCAAGGCGAATAAGCCTGTTGCTGATCCTTCTGCTGATGAACCGGTGATTGATCCGTCTACAGCCGTTCCTCCTGAAGGTACTCCTGCCGCTCCGGTTGACGAACCCGCTCTTGAAACTCCTGCCGCTGAAGATGTCCAAGACCCACCAAGTCCGGCCCGGGTTAATTCTCCTCAAGTTAACCCGACGTCTCCTGATCCGGCTCAAGTTGAAGTTACTCCTCCCAATGCACCCACTTCCCCTGATGTCGTGGTTACTGGCACTGCTTATGTTGCGCCAGCAGAACCCACCGTTTTAGCAAAACATACAGCTAAAGCGGAAAAGATAACTCAGGAAAAGGGGAAGTGGAGTACTGATATATCCAGTCTTTCGAGTATGAATGCTCAAGATATCTATTCCGGATATTTGAACCGGCTCCACAGCAGCCGGGATTATGAAGCCAGCCTAGTAAACCTGATGAGAGAAAAATATGAAGTAAGTTTTCCTCTTCTGACTTTGCCTTTTTTGACGCATCTTTATCTTATAGCAGCCCCTAAGTTCCGGTTTATCTGCTTTATTGAAGGTAATCCGGAACTTTGTAGTTTTGAACTGCTGATCCATACATCAGCCCCCAAGTATCAAGTAGATAACTTGGTTATGTAGTTGATACTTGTAATTTCAAAATTGTCTCTGATGTATTGCTTCAACTGCCATTAGCCCCCAAGTGTCAAGTATACAACTTGGTTGTGTGCTTGAGACTTGTATTTTCAATTGTCTTTGCTGTATTGCTTCAACTGCCATTAGCCCCCAAGTGTCAAGTAGACAACTTGGTTGTGTGCTTGAGACTTGTAATTTCTAACCTTGCTTTTGAACTTTTGTCTACAGGCTGAGCTGAACCGGAATGCTCTGGAAATAAGTGAACTTCGAAGCCGGCTTATAGAGACTGAGTCAGCCGCTTCAAAGGCTAAGAAAGAACTCCAAGTGAGTTTAAAGACTGCTGAAGACTTGAAGAGGTTCTTTGACGAGGAGCGGACTACTTTTGAAGTCCAGAAAAAAGATCTTGAGAAACGTGTCCAGGATGCCGAAGGAGCACTTAACCCGGTTACTGAAGAATTGACCGGGTTAAAGCGCCAAATTGACTTGATGACTTCTGCTATCTTTGGTAAGTATAGCCTGAACTCCTGTCTTTTATCTTTGCAACCTGTGACCTACGCCGGTTTAACTTTTATTGTTGTATGTAGGACGCCGTGTCTCCCATCTTGGGGATGATGTACGGAAAAAGCTGAAGGCCTGCTATACCTTGGTTGAACAATTATACTCTGGAGCACAAAGGATTATCAGCGCTACTTCCTTTGGTAAACCGGCTCCTTCAACCATCAAGGATACTTTGAACAGTTTGTCCATTCTGCCGGCCCGTCTTGAAGAGGTTAAGAAATCGGCTGCTCGAGGAGGCGCTCTTCTGGCCCTTACAAGGGCTAAAGCTTGGGTCCCGGACATTGATCCGGAAGAAGTGTTAACCGGATTTCCTGATACCAAGGAAGACGGTTCAACGTTTAATGAAAAGGATCTTTATGCTCTGACAAAGGAAATGCGTCCCCTCGCTAGCAAGATTGCGTTGGAGTCTGACTTGTCTCGATATCATCCATCATATAACCTGCAGAACGAGCGGGTGGATCGGCCGGTTTATGATATTGCAAACTTAACTCCGCCGGTTCGTCCTCACACCTTTGCTCCTGATATTGATCCTGCTGAGCTTATCAACGATGAAGTATATTTCCGTGCCTTGGCCAAGATTGATTGGCGTGCGCCAGATTTCCCGCCGCTTCACGAGGAGGAAGACGTTCCGGAACAAGACGGTGGCCAACCATCTCAGCAAGGAGAAGCATAATCTTGAATGCCACTGTTGTAATCATGATTGTTATTCCGTCAAACAATGCTTCCAACTATTTGGCTTTTTATGCCGTGTAATAAGTTTTAGCTGAAACTTAATGCGCTGTGATCTGACATTTGGTCTTTATGAAATATTCGTTCGTTGACTTGTTGATTGATGCTGATGCCTTGCTCTGTTCATAAAAAATATCAAAAAACATGTCCTAATGGCTTACCACTGGACGGATTAACTTGTTCTCCTGATACATCTAATAAGCATATCTTTTTAAAAAAATAACTGTGATACCTGAATTGCATGTAGCCAAAATACCTTAAACCGGTCAGGATGTTAGAATCACCTTAATCGGTCTTCATCAATTCTAATAAACCCTTGAAACTCTTCGGTTCATCTTGTTGATAAATCTTTCTCATCTTGGTTCAGAAATTTGTAACTTGTACCTGATCGTGTACTGCCAACCTGTCGGCTCATCATGAAGTCGATCCGGGTTATGATGCACGCCGGTTTAATTCTCGCTGGTGTTCATGACCCAGACTTATGACGTTATAGATAGGTGGTCAACTTCTGGAGCTGTTCCACTCGGTTTAAAAGGTTTATGGAACACAAAAAACATCAAGCAACACACAATTCTTGTAAATCAAACCATGTAGTCGAGGCTTTTTCAAAGAGCTGCCAGGCTCAAAACAAGGTTCGGCCACTCAATGGGACGTGGGCAAACCTACTGTCCCAAGGAGCCTAGCCAATCACTGAACGTGAGCGTATCGACTGTTCAGAGGGCTGATAAAATTATAAACATAGCCAATCATTGGGACATGGGCAAACCGGACTGTCCCAAGGGGCCTAGCCAATCATTGAACGTGAGCGTATCAACTGTTCAAGGGGCCGATAATCGTAACATAGCCAATCATTGGGACGTGGGCAAACCGGACTGTCCCA
>LR738714.1:705709215-705752924 GCA_902687465.1 Secale cereale
GACTGTCCCAAGGGGCCGGGTCATCCCTGAACGTGAGCGTATCGACTGTTCAGGGAGCCCAAAAAATCGTAACATAGCCAATCATGGGGACGTGGGCAAACCGGACTGTCCCCAGGGGCCGGGTCATCCCTGAACGTGAGCGTATCGACTGTTCAGGGAGCCCTAAAAATCGTAACATAGCCAATCATGGGGACGTGGGCAAACCGGACTGTCCCCAGGGGCCGGGTCATCCCTGAACGTGAGCGTATCGACTGTTCAGGGAGCCCAAAGAATCATAACATAGCCAATCAATGGGACGTGGGCAAACCGGACTGTCCCAAGGGGCCTCTGATGTTCCCTCTGACTCTGCAGGTTTTTTCTTTTTATGGGGTTTTTCTCTTCTTGAACCGGATATAATCTCTTGTTCCCGAGAATTCTACCGCTCCTTCACATACCCTGCAAAGATTAGTTTCTAAAACCAGCAAACATTGTAATTTGATCCTTGATAACAAACTGATATGATTATTTGCCGCAAAATTTATATATATGGAAAGAAGACTGAGCCCCCGGTTTACCGAGGGTGCCGGTTTATTCATTATTCATAATATATACATAGGATACATTGGAGCCCATGGCTCAAGTGTAGTATGGCCGTAGATGAGCAATGTTCCACGGCCTTTTCGTCTCCTCTTCTGATGTCCGTGAATCCTTGTGTTCTCGAATGTCCACCAAATAATATGACCCGTTGTGTAAATTCTTACTGACCACAAAGGGCCCTTCCCATGGCGGGGATAGCTTGTGCATATCTATTTGATCTTGGATAAGCCGAAGTACCAAGTCACCCTCCTGGAATGTCCTGGTTCTAATCCGGCGGCTGTGATATCTGCGCAGATCTTGCTGATAAATCGCCGACCGTGCTGCAGCTATATCATGCTCTTCATCCAACCGATCCAAACCGTCTTGTCTTGACTCCTCATTAATGGCTTCTACATAGGCCGCTACCCTCGGTGAATCATGGCGTATGTCACTTGGAAGAACTGCTTCTGCGCCGTAAACCATGAAAAAAGGTGTATAACCGGTAGACCGGTTGGGTGTAGTGTTAATGCTCCAAAGGACAGACGGTAATTCTTCAACCCAACACCCTGGGGTTCTCTGCAAAGGTGTCATAAGCCGGGGTTTGATTCCTCGCAAAATCTCCTGATTTGCCCTTTCTGCCTGACCATTGGATTGGGGGTGAGCCATAGAAGACACGTCCAAACGAATATGCTCTCATTGACAGAATTCTTCCATCTCACCCTGAGATAAGTTGGTGCCATTATCTGTGATGATGCTGTGCGGAAAACCAAACCGGAATATTACTTTTTTGATGAACTTAACTGCTGTTGCCGCATCACACTTGCTTATAGGCTCCGCTTCAATCCATTTCGTAAACTTGTCTACTGCTACTAGTAGATGAGTTTTCTGATCTTGGGATCTCTTGAAAGGACCAACCATGTCAAGCCCCCAAGTTGCAAAAGGCCAAGTTATTGGTATCATCCGGAGTTCCTGTGCCGGAACAAGTGCACGTCTTGAGAATTTCTGACAAGCGTCACACTTGCGGACCAGGTCTGCCGCATCTGTATGTGCGGTTAACCAATAAAAGCCATGTCGGAAAGCTTTAGCCACTAAAGATTTTGATTCGGCATGATGACCACAATCCCCTTCATGAATCTCCCTTAGAACCTCACAACCTTCCTCAGCTGAAACACACCGTTGAAAAACTCCAGAAGTGCTACGATGGTGCAGCTCCCCGTTGGCAATTGTCATAGATTTGGAATGCCGGATTATCTGCCATGCTTCATCTTCGTCCTCTGGTAACTCTCCTCGGCTTAAATATGCCAAATAGGGTAACGTCCAATCCGGAATAACATGGGTTGCTGCAACCAACTGTGCCTCTGGATCCGGAACAGCTAAGTCGTTCTCTGAAGGTATTTGAACCGAAGGATTGTGCAATTCATCCAAAAAGGTGTTTGGTGGTACCGATTTACGTTGCGACCCTAGCCGGCTTAAAGCGTCGGCTGCTTCGTTCTTCCGCCGGTCTATATGCTCCACCTGATATCCTTTGAAATGTCCTGCGACCGCTTCAACCTCTCGTCGATAAGCCGCCATAAGGGGATCCCTTGAATCCCACTTGCCCGAAACTTTCTGTGCCACTAGGTCTGAATCGCCCAGGCACTTAACCCGGCTCAAATTCATCTCTTTTGCTAATCGCAAACCATGAAGCAGCGCCTCATACTCCGCTGCATTATTAGTACAAGGAAATAATAACCGGAGTACATAACAAAATTTATCACCTCTGGGGGAAGTTAAGACAACTCCAGCTCCCGAGCCCTCCAACTGCTTTGAACCGTCGAAGTGAATCGTCCAATAAGTAAGATCCGGCTTCTCCTCAGGAGTCTGTATTTCTGTCCAGTCATTAATGAAGTCGACCAATGCCTGAGATTTTATAGCAGTACGTGGTACATACTTCAACTCATGCGGACTGAGCTCAATGGCCCACTTGGCTATTCTGCCTGTAGCTTCTCTATTCTGGATTATGTCTCCCAATGGAGCTGAACTAACCACAGTTATTGGATGCCCTTGGAAATAATGCTTCAGTTTCCGGTTTGCCATGAACACCCCATATACCAATTTCTGCCAATGAGGGTATCTTTGCTTAGACTCGATGAGTACTTCACTCACATAGTAAACCGGGCGCTGAACCGGATGTTCCTTCCCTGCTTCCTTGCGCTCAACCACAATCGCAACGCTGACTGTCCGTGTGTTTGCAGCAACATATAACAGCAAAGGCTCTTTATCGATAGGAGCAGCTAAAACCGGTGGTTTCGCCAGTTGCTGTTTCAGATTCTCAAACGCTGTATTCGCTTCATCACTCCAAATGAACCGGTCCGTTTTTTTCAACATTTGATAAAGCGGGATCGCCTTTTCTCCTAAGCGACTGATAAACCGGCCCAGCGCCGTGTTCCGGCCAGCTATGCGCTGAACATCATTAATGCAAGCCGGTTTTGTCAAATATGTGATGGCCTTGATCTTCTCCGGGTTGGCTTCTATTCCCCTGTTCGAGACCAGAAATCCCAAAAGCTTACCAGCCGGGACACCAAAGGCACATTTCTCCGGATTAAGCATCATCCTGTAAGCCCGAAGATTATCAAAGGTTTCTCTGAGGTCTTCTATCATTGTTCTTTCCTCCTTTGATTTAACCACGATGTCATCCACATAAGCATGTACGTTCCTTCCTATCTGCCCCTTCAAACAATTCTGAACGCAACGCTGATAAGTTGCCTGTGCACACTTGAGCCCAAAGGGCATAGATACATAGCAAAAAGCACCAAAAGGAGTTATGAAAGCTATCTTCTCTTGATCTTCAACTGCCATTTTGATCTGGTGATAACCTGAGTACGCATCCAGAAAACTCAGTCGCTCACACACTGCTGTGGCATCAATAATCTGATCAATGCGAGGCAGAGCAAAAGGATCAGTCGGGCAAGCTTTATTGAGGTCTGTGTAGTCCACACACATCCTCCACTTCCCATTCTTCTTTAGAACCAGCACCGGATTAGCCAACCATTCCGGATAAAAAACTTCCACTATGAATCCTGCCGCCAAAAGCCTGGCCACTTCTTCTCCTATAGCCTTGCGCCTCTCTTCGTTAAAGCGGCGCAGATACTGTTTTACCGGTTTAAACTTCGGATCAATATTTAACTTGTGCTCAGCGAGTTCCCTCGGTATACCTGGCATGTCAGAAGGTTTCCATGCAAAGATATCCCGGTTCTCACGGATGAACTCGATGAGCGCGCTTTCCTATTTAGGATCCAGGTTAGCACTGATGGTGAATTGCTTAGATGAATCTCCAGGCACAAAATCAACCTGCTTAGTCTCTTCCGCTGATTTGAACTTCAAAGCCGGATCCTGCTCGGTAGTTGGCTTCTTCAGCGGAGTCATATCTGCCGGATCAACATTATCCTTATAAAATTTTAATTCTTCCGTGGCACATACCGCTTCTGCATAAGCTGCATCACCTTCCTCACATTCCACTGCTATCTTACGACTGCCATGCACCGTAATCGTGCCTTTATGACCCGGCATCTTAAGCTGCAGATAAACATAACATGGCCTAGCCATAAATTTAGCATAAACCGTCCTCCCAAACAAAGCATGATACGGACTTTTAATTTTGACAACTTCAAAGGTGATCATCTCCGATCTGGAATCACGCTCATCCCCAAAGGTAACTTCTAAGTCAATCCTACCAACTGGATAAGCTGACTTACCTGGGACCACCCCGTGAAACACTGTGTTTGATGTCCTTAGCTTTTTATCTGTCAGACCCATACGACGAAAGGTCTCGTAATATAATATATTGATACTGCTACCTCCATCCATGAGGACTTTAGTAAACTTGTATCCTCCCACCTGAGGTGCCACTACCAAGGCTAAATGTCCCGGATTATCTACCCGTAACGGGTGGTCCTCTCTGCTCCATACAATGGGCTGCTCTGATCATCGTAGAAACTGTGGCGTCGCCGGTTCTACCGCATTAACAGCCCGCTTTAAAACCTTCTGGTCTCTCTTACATAAACTCGTGGTGAAAACATGATATTGACCGCTGCTCAACTCCTTCGGATTACTCTGGAATCCGGATTGCTGCTGTTGCTGCGGACGCTGTTGCTGCTGGTTTCCTTGGTTATTGTAACTCCCTTGACCCTGCTGCTGATTATTCTGATTGTTGTAGCCACCTTGATGATGCGATTGATTTCCCTGACCATGATAACCACCTTGATGATGTGATTGATTTCCCTGACCATTGTAGTTCCCTTGACTACTTTGGCCGCCTGGCCGGGATTGATAACCGCCGTTGTTCCCTTGATAGCCGCCGTTGCCCCTATATCCTGATCCGGAGTTGTTTCCTTGATAACCCGGACCATAAAATCCGGGCCCTGAACCGCCGTTCGGGGGCCGGTTAGGAGGATTAAAACGGCCGTTCCCTGGTTTCATAAAGGACAGGCATTCTCTTATAGAATGTCTTGCAATCCTCCCTCTTCCACTATGCTTCAGACAGGGTTGATCCAAATCCTGCTCCCAACCCGGGTTTCCTCCGCCGGTTTGGAGAGTGGAACCCTGCTGATTAACCTGAAGACCGCCTTGAGCCTGCGTATTAGCAACAAAATCGGAGCTGTTTTCTACCTTTCGTTTGCCCAAAAAGCTTGAAGTAACCGGATTAACCGGCGCCAGTTTACCAGACTTGCTGGTCTTCCCTGTTTTATCTCCTTCTGACTCCGGATACTTGGTATTATCTGAGTCTCCGTACTTCACCAGGGCACTCATCAAAGTCCCCATGTCATTGCACTCCCGTTTGAGCCGTCCGAGTTTTAATTTCAAAGATTCAAACCGGCAATTGTTCTCCAATGTTACAATTGCTGTGCTCGGGTTAATGCCGTTTGAGGAGTGCAAGATCTCTGCCACTCTGCGTACCCAAGCTGCTGTAGACTCCTGTTCTCCTTGCACACATGCTGCTAAATCTATCACCGACATAGGTTGCTTGCATGTATCCTTGAAGTTTTTGATGAACTGACTGTGCAGTTCCCCCCATGATCCGATAGAATTCGGAGGTAGTGCCTTTAGCCAAGTCCGGGCCGTGCCCTCAAGCATCATAGTGAAATATTTGGCACAAGCCGATTCATCCACGTCCAGCATCTCCATGGCCATCTCGTAACTCTCCACCCAAGCTTCGGGCGGTAAATCGGCTGTGTAATTAGGCACCTTGCGAGGTCCTTTGAAATCCTTGGGCAACTTAACGCTCCGCAGGGCGGGGACGAGACATTGTATTCCAAAACCGCTCGCTGTAGCTCCTGTCCCTGTGGTGGCTGTGTGAACCGGCGTCGACTGACGAACTTCCTCCCTGGCCTCCGATCTAGGCCGGTTTCGATCCGGGGCTGGCATCTCCGCCCTTGCCGGATTATCCTGCCTGTGCTGATGTCTCCTACGTTCACTGCTAGACACTTCTGGCTCCTCCCAATGTCTAGAGTAGCTTCGGTTGGGACGCGGTGTCGAATGCAACCTTTCCCTGCTATGAGAGTATGCTTGCTGCTGTATCAACGCCGTATTGAGCAGTTTCTGCGCCCTGCGCGCCTCTATCGCCACCGGAGATGTTTCTTCCACAGGTAAAGCGGCCAACCGTGCTGCCGCTGCAGCAATATTATCCACAGGGTTTGAGTAGTGTCCCGGAGGGACAGGAACATAAGGCGCCGATGTAATCCGTCGCTCCCGTTCTGCGGCGGGCTGCTGAACCGGCTCCTCCCGCGTCGGTGGGCTTCTCCGGTTTAAGACCGGATTATTACTGGCCCCAGCCCCAGGTGTTTTGAACAAATTCGCAGATTCGTAACACGGCGGTAGGCGGGATCGATACTTTCGCCCCCTTACTGCTTCCACAGAAGCCTGCTCCATCCTCAAGTGAAAAGCTTGATCATCCAACTCTGCTTGTCTTATGGCTAACATCTTCCCTTCTGCCTTTAAATCCTCCTTTAACTGATCGATCCGGGCTTTCAACTGAAGAAGCACTGCATCATGTTGCGCCTTGTCTGCTGGAGCTACGACCTCTACTGCCTTAGCTGTGAACTCCTCGATCAAGGTGGATAGAACTTCAGTAAGGGAGGGATTTGAACCGCTTCCCCCTGCACCAGCCTCTGCTGTGGTTCCGTTCGTCGGGGGTTGTGAACCGGCCATGAAGACCGCCACCCGGTTTGGCGGGCCGAAAGGGTCCGGAATACTGTTTCCATCGGACTCGCCCTCAGACCGGCCTTCCCGCAACTGATACAGAGATTCAGTTTCCCCGGATGAAGGCTCGTCATCTGAATAGACGACGGTTGCACCATCAGATTCCGATCCGTCCTCGGCTTGACCTCCGTGAATCGCTCCAACGAACACATGCTTCATGGCAGGCTGAATCCGGGCCGATCTCGCACGCTGAGCCGGCTCGACGATGTTGGGGAAGGTGTCCGGCTCAGGTCCCGGTTCTCCAATTTTGCCGATGAAGACTTGGATGCTGCCGAAGGGGACCCGGTACCCGTATTCGATCGAATCGGCCTCCGGTCCCCAACCCGCGTCGTCGATGTAGATCCGGCCACGACGACTCTTGGTCATCCGGCCGACTGCGTAACCCTTTAACCCTTCGAAGCCGCCTTCCAAGAACTCGAAACCATCGTGCGCAGGCCCCACGGTGGGCGCCAACTGTCGTGGAATTAACACGGCAGATGTCCGGTTTAGCGGACTTGATGATGGAACCATCGCACGGGTTAGCTTGAAAGGATTCATGGCACACAAAGGACACAAAGGATTTATACTAGTTCGGCCCCTTCGAGAAGGTAAAAGCCTACGTCTAGTTGGTTTGGTATTGCTTGGGCGTCGGTTTACAGGGAGCGGATTCGCTTTGCCTGCGTCTCGATGGATTGATTGTTGCTTGTCCTTGAACCGGTACCGGGTCGTCCCTTTATATAGAGGTGACGCCTGGTCCGGTTTACAGAGTCCCGAGGCCGGCTCATAATCGTGTCCGCCTCGGTCTCTGCCCTTTCTTTCTTATCTCTCAAGTTACATCTCTTGGCGGTCTACAAACCGTACTTCTATACATGGGCCTTGAAATCTCATGGGCCGTAGTTTCTATTAAAATAGTAAAACCAAGTACAATATAACTAAGCCGGTTTACAATATCCGGTTTATACCTACTAACCATATCCCTGACACCCATGTTAGTAAGCTCTCCAGGAGCGGAGTATATGGCACATCAGGGATGTTTTTAGACGCCATTGGTAATAGGACGCCATGTTTTCCCCTCAGACCTGATAGTTTTGGAGTCACAAGGATTGGATGTGATACTAGGTATGGATTGGCTATCGATGTATGGAGGAAACATCGATTGTGCCCGTAAGTCTATTTTGCTTACCACCCCGGAGGGAAAAAGGATCAAGTATGTATCTAGGCATTCTCCTATAAGGACACAACTACATTCTGTCACGGGTGTTGTTCAGGAGGAAGTGCCTGTAGTAAAGAATTACCCGGATGTTTTTCCAGAGGAGCTACCTGGCATGCCACCGGATAGGGATATTGAGTTTTTGATAGAATTATTGCCTGGCACCGGACCTATATCGAAGAGACCGTATCAGATGCCAGCAAATGATCTGGAGGAGATCAAGAAGCAGATTAAGGAGTTATTGGAGAAATGATTTATTCGCCTGAGTTCATCACCCTGGGGAGCCCCAGTGCTTTTGGTCGAGAAGAAGGATGGATCTTTAAGAATGGTCGTTGATTATCAAGCACTGAATGAAGTGACTATTAAGAATAAGTACCCGCTGCCGATGATCAATGATCTGTTCGACCAATTACAAGGAGCGAAAGTATTCTCCAAGATCGATCTACGATCTGGATACCACCAGTTGAAAATCCGAGAGAAGGATATACCTAAGACAACCTTCACCACAAGGTATGGGCTATATGAGTATACGATTATGTCATTTGGATTGACTAACGCCCCTGCCTATTTCATGAGTATGATGAATAAGGTGTTCATGGAGTTCTTGGATAAGTTTTTCGTGGTATTCATTGATGATATTTTGGTGTACTCGAAGAACGAAGAGGAACACACGGAGCATTTGCGTATGGTACTAGAAAAGCTCTGAGAACATCAGTTGTACGCCAAGTTTAGAAAATGCGAGTTTTGGTTGAAGGAAGTTGGATTCCTAGGGCATGTTATATCAGGAGAAGGTATAGCAGTGGACCCCGTCAAAGTGCAAGCAATCACTGAATGGTCGGCACCCGCTTCAGTTGGAGAGATCCGTAGTTTTCTTGGACTCGCGGGACATTACCAGAGATTCATTGAAAATTTCTCCAAGATTGCAAAGCCAATGACGACATTGTTGAAGAAGGAGACAAAATTCCATTGGACTGCAGAGTGCGAAGAAAGTTTCCAGGAGTTGAAGAAACAATTGACAACAACCCTAGTGCAGATCTTGCCAGATATACACAAGGATTACCAAGTGTATTGCGACGCTTCATGCTTAGGACTTGGAGGAGTACTCATGCAGGATGGAAGAGTTGCTTGTTATGCATCCTGTCAACTACAACCGCACGAGTTGAATTATGCGGCGCACGATTTGGAGTTAGCAACTGTGGTGCACGCACTCAAAACTTGGAGACATTTCCTTATTGGAAATCATTGTGATGTGTACACGGATCACAAGAGTTTGAAGTACATTTTCACTCAGAAGGAGCTGAACCTCAGACAAAGAAGATGGTTGGAGCTTATAAAGGATTATGACATAAAGCTGAATCTAATTATAACATACATTGAAACTATGTAAAACATTTCAATGAAACAACAAATGCGATCAAAATCGCGACTAAGATGACAATTGATCCAACAGCATAATGATACCTGATACGTCAACGTGTCTATAATTTTTTATTGTTCCATGCTATTATATATAATGTTTTGGATGTTTAATGGGCTTTATTATACACTTTTATATTATTTTTGGGACTAACCGATTAACCCAAAGGCCCATTCCAGATTGCTGTTTTTTTTGCCTATTTCAGGGTTTTACAGAAAAGGAATATCAAACGGAGTCCAAACGGAATGAAACCTTCTGGAGAGATACTTTTGGAGCGATACCTTCACGGGAGACTTGAGAACCATAGAATAGGGCACACGTAGCGTCCATGAGGGTGGGGGGGGGGGCGCGCCCCCTGTTGGGGAACGTAGTATTTTTAAAATTTTCCTACGATCACGCAGGATCTATCTACCAGATGCATAGCAACGAGAGGGAAGAGTGTGTCTACGTACCCTCGTAGACCGGGAGCGGAAGCGTCCAGTGACGCGGTTTGATGTTGTCGAACTTCTTCGCGATCCAACCGATCAAGCACCGAACGTACGGCACCTCCGCGTTCAGCACACGTTCAGCTTGATGACGTCCCATGAGCTCTCAATCTAGTTGAGCTTCACGGGAGAGTTTCGTCAGCACGACGGCGTGGTGACGGATATGATGTGTTCACTGGCGCAGGGCTTCGCCTAAGCTCCGCGACGGTATGACCGAGGTGTGATTCTGTGGAGGGGGGCACCGCACACGGCTAAAGCAATTCAACTTGTGTGTCTTTGGGTGCCCCCCTGCCCCCGTATATAAAGGAGCAAGGGGGGGAGGCCGGCCGGCCCTTCCTGGTGCGGCTAGGGAGTGGACTCCTACTAGGAATAGGATTGCAATCCTATTCCTAGTAGGATTCACCAAAAGAAGGAAGGGGAAATGAATAGGAGATGTGGCGCCCCCCCAATCCTAGTCCAACTAGGAACCCTAGGTGGGGGCGCCGGCCAGCCCTATGGGCTGCCTCTCTCTTTCCCTTTAGGCCCACTATGGACCATCCCCTCTCGTAGGGGGTTCCGGTAACCCCCTCCGGCATTCCCGATAAATCCGAAACTTTTCCGGAACACCTCCGGTGTCCGAATATAGTCGTCCAATATATCAATCTTTATGTCTCGGACATTCCGAGACTCCTCGTCATGTCCGTGATCTCATCCGGGACTCCGAACTACCTTCGGTACATCAATACTCATAAACTCATAATATCGATCGTCATCAAACGTTAAGCGTGCTGACCCTACGGGTTCGAGAACTATGTAGACATGACCGAGACTCATCTCCGGTCAATAACCAATAGCGGAACCTGGATGTTCATATTGGCTCCTACATATTCTACGAAGATCTTTTATCGGTCAGAACCGCATAACAACATACGTTGTTCCTTTTGTCAAACGATATGTTACTTGCCCGAGATTCGATCGTCGGTATCTCTATACCTAGTTCAATCTCGTTACCGGCAAGTCTCTTTACTCGTTCCGTAACACATCATCTCGTGACTAACTCATTAGTCTTTTGCTTGCAAGGCTTATTGTGATGTGTGTTACCGAGAGGGCCCAGAGATACCTCTCCGACACTCGGAGTGACAAATCCTAATCTTGATCTATGCCAACACCACGAATACTTTCGGAGACACCTGTAGAGCATCTTTATGATCACCCAGTTACGTTGTGACGTTTGATAGCACACAAGGTGTTCCTACGATATTCGGGAGTTGCATAATCTCATAGTCATAGGAACATGTATAAGTCATGAAGAAAGCAATAGCAGTTAAACTAAATGATCATAGTGCTATGCTAACGAATGGGTCTTGTCCATCACATCATTCTCCTAATGATGTGATCCCGTTGACCAAATGACAACTCATGTCTATGGCTAGGAAACATAACCATCTTTGATCAATGAGCTAGTCTAGTAGAGGCATACTAGGGACATACTGTTTTGTCTATGTATTCACACATGTACTAAGTTTCCGGTTAATACAATTCTAGCATGAATAAAAGACATTTATCATGATATAAGGAAATACAAATAACATCTTTATTATTGCCTCTAGGGCATATTTCCTTCAGTCTCCCACTTGAACTAGAGTCAATAATCTAGCTCACATCGCCATGTGATTTAATACCGATAGTTCACATCGTTATGTGAATAACACCCATAGTTCACATCGCCATGTGACCAACACCCAAAGGGTTTACTAGAGTCAATAATCTAGTTCACATCGCTATGTGATTAATACCCAAGAGTAATAAGGTGTGATCATGTTTTGCTTGTGAGAGAAGTTTAGTCAACGGGTCTGTCACATTCAGATCCGTATGTATTTTGCAAATTTCTATGTCTACAATGCTCTGCATAGAGCTACTCTAGCTAATTGCTCCCACTTTCAATACGCATCCAGATTGATACTTAGAGTCATCTGGATTTAGTGTCAAAGCTTGCATCGGCGTAACCCTTTACGACGAACTCTTTTTCACCTCCATAATCGAGAAATATTTCCTTAGTCATCCAATTACTAAGGATAATTTTGACCGCTGTACAGTGATCCACTCCCGGATTACTTTGGTACCTCCCTGCTAGACTTATAGCAAGGCACACATCAGGTCTGGTACACAGCATTGCATACATGATAGATCCTGAGGCATAGGTAATGACTTTCATTTTCTCTCTATCTTCTGCGGTGGTCGGGCATTGAGTCTTACTCAACTTCATACCTTGTAAAACAGGCAAGAACCCTTTCTTTGACTGATCCATTTTGAACTTCTTCAAAATCTTATCAAGGTATGTGCTTTGTGAAAGTCCAATTAAGCGTCTTGATCTATCTCTATAGATTTTGATGCCTAATATGTAAGCAGCTTTACCAAGGTCTTTCTTTGAAAAATTCCTTTCAAATACTCCTTTATGCTTTCCAGAAAATTCTACATCATTTCCGATCGACAATATGTCATTCACATATACTTATCAGAAAGGTTGTAGTGCTCCCACTCACTTATTGTAAATACAGGCTTCACCGCAAGTCTGTATAAATCTATATGCTTTGATCAACTTATCAAAGCGTATATTCCAACTCTGAGATGCTTGCACCACTCCATAGATGGATCGCTGGAGCTTGCACAATTTTGCTAGCACCTTTAGGATTGACAAAACCTTCTGGTTGCATCATATACAACTCTTCTTTAATAATTCCATTAAAGAACGCAGTTTCGTTATCCATTTGCCAGATTTCATAAAATGTGGCAATTGCTAACATGATTCGGACAGACTTAAGCATCGCTACAGGTGAGAAAGTCTCATCGTAGTCAACTCCTTGAACTTGTCGAAAACCTTTCGCAACAAGTCGAGCTTTGTAAACAATAATATTACCGTCTGCGTCGGTCTTCCTCTTGAAGATCCATTTATTTTCGATGGCTTGCCGATCATCGGGCAAGTCAACCAAAGTCCACACTTTGTTCTCATACATGGATCCCATCTCAGATTTCATGGCTTCAAGCCATTTTGCGGAATCTGGGCTCATCATCGCTTCCTCATAGTTCGTAGGTTCATCATGGTCTAGTAACATGATTTCCAGAACTGGGTTGCCGTACCACTCTGGTGCGGAACGTGCTCTGGTTGATCTACGATGTTCAGCAGAAACTTGATCCTAAGTTTCATGATCATTATCATTAACTTCCTCACTAATTGGTGTAGGAATCACTGGAACAATTTCCTGTGATGTACTACTCTCCAATCCGGGAGAAGGTACAATTACCTCATCAAGTTCTACTTTCCTCCCACTCACTTCTTTCGAGAGAAACTCTTTCTCTAGAAAGGATCCACTCTTAGCAACAAAGACCTTGTCTTCGGATCTGTGATAGAAGGTGTACCCAACAGTTTCTTTTGGGTATCCTATGAAGATTTACTTCTCTGATTTGGGTTCGAGCTTATCATGTTGAAACTTTTTCACATAAGCATCGCAGTCCCAAACTTAAAGAAACGACAACTTTGGTTTCTTGCCAAACCATAGTTCATAAGGTGTCGTATCAACGGATTTAGATGGTGCCCTATTTAACGTGAATGCAGCTGTCTCTAATGCATAACCCCAAAAGCGATAGTGGCAAATCGGTAAGAGACATCATAGATCGCACCATATCCAATAAAGTACGGTTACGACGTTCAGACACACCATTACGCTGTGGTGTTCCGGGTGGCGTGAGTAGTGAAACTATTTCACATTGTTTTTACTGAAGGCCAAACTCGCTAACTCAAATATTTTACCTCTACGATCATATCGTAGAAACTCTTATTTTCTTGTTACGATGATTCTTCACTTCACTCTGAAATTCTTTGAACTTTTCAAATGTTTCAGACTTGTGCTTCATTAAGTAGATATACCCATATCTGCTCAAATCATCAGTGAAGGTCAGAAAATAATGATACCCGCCGCGAGCTTCAACACTTATTGGTCCACATACATCTGTATGTATGATCTCCAACAAATCTGTTGCTCGCTCCATAGTTCCGGAGAACGGAGTTTTAGTCATCTTGCCCATGAGGCATGGTTCACAAGCACCAAATGATTCATAATCAAATGACTCCAAAAGTCCATCATTATGGAGTTTCTTCATGCGTTTTACACCAATATGACCTAAATGGCAGTGCCACAAATAAGTTGCACTATCATTATTAACCTTGCATCTTTTGGCTTCAATATTATGAATATGTGTATCACACGATCGAGATCCAACAAACCATTTTCATTGGGTGTATGACCATAGAAGGTTTTATTCATGTAGACAGAACAACAATTATTCTCTAACTTACATGAATAACCGTATTGCAATAAACATGATCAAATCATATTCATGCTCAACACAAACACTAAATAACACTTATTTAGGTTCAACACTAATCCCGAAAGTATAGGGAGTGTGCGATGATGATCATATCAATCTTGGAACTGCTTCCAATACACATCGTCACTTCATCCTTTAACTAGTTTATGTTCATTATGCAATTCCCACTTCGAGTTACTACTCTTTAGCAACTGAACCAATATCAAATACCGAGGGGTTGCTATGAACACTAGTAAAATACTTATCAATAATCTGTATATCAAATATACCTTTGTTCACTTTGCCATCCTTCTTATCCGCCAAATATCTAGGGCAGTTCCACTTCTAGTGACCATTTCCTTTGCAGTAGAAGCGCTTGTTTCAGGCTTGAGTTTAGCTTTGGGTTTCTTCACGGGTGTGACAGCTTGCTTGCCATTCCTTTTGAAGGTCCCCTTCTATCCCTTTGCCCTTTACTTGAAACAAGTGGTCTTATTAACCATCAATACTTGATGCTCTTTCTTGATTTCTACCTTCGCCGATTTCAGGATCGCGAAGAGCTCGGGAATTACCTTCGTCATCCCTTGCATATTATAGTACATCACGAAGTTCTACTAACTTGGTGATAGTGACTAGAGAACTTTGTCAATTACTATTTTATCTGGAAGAATAACTCCCACTTGATTCAAGTAATTGTAGTACCCAGACAATCTGAGCACATGCTCACTGGTTGAGCTATTCTCCTCCATCTTGTAGGCAAAGTACTGTCAGAGGTCTTATACCTCTCGACACGGGCATGAGTATGAAATACTAATTTCAACTCTTGGAACATCTTATATGCTCTGTGGCGTTCAAAACGTTTTTGAAGTCCCGGTTCTAAGCCGTAAAGCATGGTGCTCTTAAACTATCAAGTAGTCATCATATCGAGCTTTTGTCAAAACGTTCATAACGTCTACATCTGCTCCTGCAATAGGTCTGTCACCTAGCGGTGCATCAAGGACATAATTCTTCTGTGCAGCAATGAGGATAATCCTCAGATCACGGAACAATTCCGCATCATTGCTACTAACATCTTTCAACTTGGTTTTCTCTAGGAACATATGAAAAATAAACGGGGAGCAACATCGCGAGCTATTGATCTACAACATAGATATGCTAATACTACCAGGACTAAGTTCATGATAAATTAAAGTTCAATTTAATCATATTACTTAAGAACTCCCACTTAGATAGACATCCCTCCGGTCATCTAAATGATCACGTGATCCAAATCAACTAAACCATGTCCGATCATCACGTGAGATGGAGTAGTTTTCAATGGTGAACATCTTATGTTGATCATATCTACTATATGATTCACGCTCGACCTTTCGGTCTCCAGTGTTCCGAGGCCATATCTGCATATGCTAGGCTCGTCAAGTTTAACCCGAGTATTCTGCGTGTGCAAAACTGGCTTACACCAGTTGTATTTGAACGTAGAGCTTATCACACCCGATCATCACGTGGTGTCTCGGCACGACGAACTTTCGCAACGGTGCATACTCAGGGAGAACACTTATACCTTGAAATTTAGTAAGGGATCATCTTATAATGCTACCGTCGTTCTAAGCAAAATAAGAAGCATAATAAGATAAACATCACATGCAATCAAAATATGTGACATGATATGGCCATCATCATCTTGTGCTTTTGATCTCCATCTCCAAAGCACCGTCATGATCACCTTCGTCACCGGCGCGACACCTTGATCTCCATCGTAGCATCGTTGTCGTCTCGCCAACTATTTCTTCTACGACTATCGCTACCGTTTAGTGATAAAGTAAAGCAATTACATGGCGATTGCATTTCATACAATAAAGCGACAACCATATGGCTCCTGCCAGTTGCCGATAACTTTACAAAACATGATCATCTCATACAAAACCGTATAACTCATCATGTCTTGACCATATCACATCACAACATGCCCTGCAAAAACAAGTTAGACGTCCTCTACTTTGTTGTTGCAAGTTTTACGTGGCTGCTACGGGCTTAGCAAGAACCGTTCTTACCTACGCATACAAAACCACAACGATGTTTCGTCAAGTATGTGCTGTTTTAACCTTCACAAGGACCGGGCGTAGCCACACTTGATTCAGCTAAAGTGAGAGAGACAGACACCCGCCAGTCACCTTTAAGCAACGAGTGCTCGTAACGGTGAAACCAGTCTCGCGTAAGCGTACGCGTGATGTCGGTCCGGGCCGCTTCATCTCACAATACCGCTGAAGCAAAGTATGACATGCTGGTAAGCAGTATGACTAGTATCGCCCACAACTCATTGTGTTCTACTCGTGCATATCATCTACGCATAGACCTGGCTCATGATGCCACTGTCGGGGAACGTAGTATTTTTAAAATTTTCCTACGATCACGCAAGATCTATCTACCAGATGCATAGCAACGAGAGGGAAGAGTGTGTCTACGTACCCTCGTAGACCGGGAGCGGAAGCGTCAAGTGACGCGGTTTGATGTTGTCGAACTTCTTCGCGATCCAACCGATCAAGCACCGAACGTACGGCACCTCCGCGTTCAGCACACGTTCAGCTTGATGACGTCCCACGAGCTCTCGATCCAGTTGAGCTTCACGGGAGAGTTTTGTCAGCACGACGGCGTGGTGACGGATATGATGTGTTCACCGGCGCAGGGCTTCGCCTAAGCTCCGCGACGGTATGACCGAGGTGTGATTCTGTGGAGGGGGGCACCGCACACGGCTAAAACAATTCAACTTGTGTGTCTTTGGGTGCCCCCCTGCCCCCGTATATAAAGGAGCAAGGGGGGAGGCCGGCCGGCCCTTCCTGGTGCGGCTAGGGAGTGGACTCCTACTAGGAATAGGATTGCAATCCTATTCCTAGTAGGATTCACCAAAAGAAGGAAGGGGGAAAGGAATAGGAGAGGTGGCGCCCCCCCCCAATCCTAGTCCAACTAGGAACCCTAGGTGGGGGCGCCGGACAGCCCTATGGGCTGCCTCTCTCTTTCCCTTTAGGCCCACTATGGACCATCCCCTCTCGTAGGGGGTTTCGGTAACCCCCTCCGGCATTCCCGATAAATCCGAAACTTTTCCGGAACACTTCCGGTGTCCGAATATAGTCGTCCAATATATCAATCTTTATGTCTCGGACATTCCGAGACTCCTCGTCATGTCCGTGATCTCATCCGGGACTCCGAACTACCTTCGGTACATCAATACTCATAAACTCATAATACCGATCGTCATCAAACGTTAAGCGTGCGGACCCTACGGGTTCGAGAACTATGTAGACATGACCGAGACTCATCTCCGGTCAATAACCAATAGCGGAACCTGGATGTTCATACTAGCTCCTACATATTCTACGAAGATCTTTTATCGGTCAGAACCGCATAACAACATACGTTGTTCCTTTTGTCAAACGGTATGTTACTTGCCCGAGATTCGATCGTCGGTATCTCTATACCTAGTTCAATCTCGTTACCGGCAAGTCTCTTTACTCGTTCCGTAACACATCATCTCGTGACTAACTCATTAGTCTTTTGCTTGCAAGGCTTATTGTGATGTGTGTTACCGAGAGGGCCCAGAGATACCTCTCCGACACTCGGAGTGACAAATCCTAATCTTGATCTATGCCAACACCACGAATACTTTCGGAGACACCTGTAGAGCATCTTTATGATCACCCAGTTACGTTGTGACGTTTGATAGCACACAAGGTGTTCCTACGGTATTCGGGAGTTGCATAATCTCATAGTCATAGGAACATGTATAAGTCATGAAGAAAGCAATAGCAGTTAAACTAAACGATCATAGTGCTATGCTAACGGATGGGTCTTGTCCATCACATCATTCTCCTAATGATGTGATCCCGTTGGCCAAATGACAACTCATGTCTATGGCTAGGAAACATAACCGTCTTTGATCAATGAGCTAGTCTAGTAGAGGCATACTAGGGACATACTGTTTTGTCTATGTATTCACACATGTACTAAGTTTCCGGTTAATACAATTCTAGCATGAATAAAAGACATTTATCATGATATAAGGAAATACAAATAACATCTTTATTATTGCCTCTAGGGCATATTTCCTTCACCCCCTCCCACTAGGCGCGCCCCCTGCCTCATGGGCCCCACGTTGCTCCCCCGGTGCCCTCCTTCCTCCTATATATACCCATGTACCCTGAAAACATCGAGGCAACAAAGAAAACCCTAATTCCACCGCCGCAACCTTCTGTTCCCGTGAGATCCCATCTTGGGGCCTGTTCCGGAGCTCCACCAGAGGGGGGATCTTCCACGGAGTGCTTCTACGTCAACACCATCGCCTCACCATGAGTTGTGAGTAGTTTGCCACAGACCTTCGGATCCATAGTTAGTACCTAGATGGCTTCTTCTCTCTCTTTGGATCTCAATGCCAAGTTCTCCTTGGTCTTCGAGGAGATCTATTCGATGTAATCTTTTTGTGGTGTGTTTGTCGAGATCCGATGAATTGTGGGTTTATGATCAAGACTATCTATGAGAAATATTTGGTTCTTTTCTGAATTCTTTTATGTATGATTATAATATCCTTGCAAGTCTCTTCGAATTATCGGTTTGGTGTGGCCTACTAGATCTATAGTTCTTGCAATGGGAGAAGTGCTTGGCTTTGGGTTCAATCTTGCGGTGTCCTTTCCCAGTGATAGTAGGGGCAGCAAGGCACGTATTGTATTGTTGCCATCAAGGATAAAAATATGGGGTTTATATCATATTGCTTGAGTTTATCCCTCTACATCATGTCATCTTGCTTGAGGCGTTACTCTGTTCTTTTGAACTTAATACTCTAGATGCATGCTGGATAGCGGTCGATGTGTGGAATAATAGTAGTAGATGCAGAATCATTTCGGTCTACTTGTCTCGGACGTGATGCCTATATATAATGATCATGCCTAGATAGTCTCATAATTATTCGCTTTTCTATCAATTGCTCGACAGTAATTCGTTCACCCACCGTAGAAATTTGCTATCATGAGAGAAGCCACTAGTGAAACCTATGGCCCCGGGTCTATTCTCAATCTACAATCTACTTTACTTTGTTGTTTTTACTTTCTGTTCTTATATCAAAAAATACGTAAAATATCAAACTATCATATCTATCAGATCTCACTTTCGTAAGTGACTGTAAAGGGATTGACAACCCCTTATCGCGTTGGCTGCGAAGTTATTATTTGTTTGTGCAGGTGCGAGGGACTCGCGCATGGTCTCCTACTGGATTGATACCTTGGTCCTCAAAAACTGAGGGAAATACTTACGCTACTGTGCTGCATCTCCCTTTCCTCTTCGAGGGAATACAACGCAAGCTCGAGAAGTAGCAAGAAGAATTTCTGGCGCCGTTGCCTGGGAGGCTTATGCAAAAGTCATATACCAAGTACCTATCACAAACCCTTATCCTTCGCATTACATTTTATTTGCCTCTCGTTTTCCTCTCCCCCACTTCATCCTTGCCGTTTTATTTGACCTTCTTTTTGCCGTGTGTTTATAGTTCGCTTGCCCTCATGTTTGAGATGGGGGAAGATTTTATCGAGAAGGGTAGTAATGTTGAGGGCAACGTCTATGTTGACACTCCGGATGAAACTACCACTTTACATATTAAGAAGTTCCGGGTTGGCAGTGGTAATATTATTGGAAAAGGAGTTCTTCAAGACTTCTTCACTTGTGCCGGTGCTTTGCCTACTATGGGTGGTTCTATTCTTCATAGAACTAGTAGCCTTGCGGACGCCATATCTACGCTTGTAGTTGAAATCGAAAGGCAATTTATCCATATGCATCATTATATTCAGATAATCTTTCTGGAATTTTCCAATATAGATCATTCTTCTGTTAAGTGTGCTGCTACTATCTTTTTGGCTCACGAATTCAGATTTATCATGAAAGAGGCCAAAGAAATCTTTTCTCATTACGGGGTATATGCTGGTCGACCTCCCATAGAGGCTATCTTATTTAATCAAGAAGACATTATGTGGTTGCGATCTCCTGATCATGTTGCTTTTAATGAAAACCTTAGAAAAAAGGTTCCTACCGATGTCTTGGTTGATATAATTTCTGAATTGAATGATAATTTTGCTATTCAAAACAATGGGTTAGGTTTTTCATTCGAGCGAAGGCTCATGACCTTCTGCCAAAAGAATGCCTATAATGATGAATTGGTTGTACACTATAAAGGGCCAAAAGAGGAACCTATACCTCCTGAGCTTGATATGGGGGACTATTGTCCCATTAAATTTATCTCTTTTGATTACTTTTGCTTGCCACAAAGAAAACTTGATGCTGAACGTAGGGAATATGAGATGAGTTTTCGCGATATATCTTATCATTATGGCAATACCTAGATCTATCCTTGTATCGTGCCTAGCTAGGGGCGTTAAACGATAGCTCTTGTTGGGAGGCAACCCAGTTTTATTTTCTTAGTTTTTGCTTTTGTTTAGGAATAAATATTGCATATAGCTTCTGTTTAGATGTGGTTTTGTATTTTCATTAGTGTTTGAGCCAAGTAGAACCATTGGGAAGACTTGTGTGAAGTTTATATGATCTTGCTGTAAAAATGAGAAACGTTAGCGCTCACTAGAATAGTCACCAGATTTTACTGGAGAGTGCTATTTAGTTGATTATTTTTGCAGATGATTAATAGACAAATTCCTCATGTTTACCAATTTATTTCAATTTTTTTGGAGTTACAGAAGTATGCAAAACTTACAGATTACTACAGACTGTTCTGTTTTTGACAGATTCTGTTTTTCGTGTGTTGTTTGCTTATTTTGATGAATCCGCCTCTATTAGTATTGGAGGATATGAATCATAGAAAAGTTGGAATACAGTAGTTTTAACACCAATATAAACAAAGAATGAGTTCATTACAGTACCTTTGAGTGGTGGTTTGTTTTCTTATACTAACGGAGCTCACGAGGTTATTGTCTAAGTTTTGTGTTGTGAAGTTTTCAAGTTTTGAGTATTGCTTTGATGGACTATGGAACAAAGAGTGACAAGAGCCTAAGCTTCGGGATGACCAAGGCACCCCAAGGTAAAATTCAAGGACAACCAAAAGCCGAAGCTTGGGGATGCCCCGGGAAGGCATCCCTTCTTTCGTCTTCATCTATCGATAACTATACTCGGAACTATACTTTTATTCACCACATGATATGTGTTTTACTTGGAGCGTCATGTATAATTTGAGTCTTTGCTTGTTAGTTTGCCACAATCATCCTTGCTGGACACACCTTTTTGAGAGAGATAAATATGGCCTAGGAATTGTTAGAACACTATATGTGCTTCACTTATATCTTTTGAGCTAAATAGTTTTGCTCTAGTGCTTCACTCATATCTTTTAGAGCACGGTGGTGATTTTATTTTGTAGAAATTGTTGATCTCTCATGCTTCACTTATATCCTTTTGAGAGTCTTTTAGAACAGCATGGTAATGTGCTTTGGTTATAAAACTAGTCCTAATATGATAGGCATCCAAGATAAATGTAGTAAAAACTTTCATACAAAGTGCGTTGAATATGATGAGAAGTTTGATACTTGATGATTGTTTTGAGATATGACGATAGTGATATTAGAGTCATGCTAGTGGAGTTATTATGAATTTGAGAAATACTTGTATTAAAGTTTGTGATTCCCGTAGCATGCACGCATGGTGAACCGCTATGTGACGAAGTTAGAGCATGAGGTATTTGTAGAGTGTCATCCTTTGTGTGGAGGTCGGGGGCGCGTGATGGTTAACTCCTACCAACCTCCCCCCTAGGAGCATGCGTTGATTGCTTTGTTTTGTTGACTCCTAAATTTTTGCAATAAGTATATGAGTTCTTTATGACTAATGATGAGTCCATGGATTATACACACTCTCACCCTTCCACCATTGCTAGCCTCTCTTGTACCGCGCATCTTTCGCCGGTACCATACAACCACCATATACCTTCCTCAAAACAGCCACCATATCTACCTATCATGGCATTTCCATAGCCATTCCGGGATATATTGCCATGCAACTTTCCACCGTTCCGTTCATATGACACGCTTCATATTGTCATATTGCCATCCATGACCATGTAGTGTACATCGTATTTGTGGCAAAGCCACCATGCATAATTTTTCATACATGTCACTATTGATTCATTGCACATCCCGGTACACCGCCGGAGGCATTCATATAGAGTCATACTTTGTTCTAGTATAGAGTTGTAATATCGAGTTGTAAATCAATATAAGTGTGATGATCATCATTACTAGAGCATTGTCCCAAAGAAAAAAAGGAAATGCCAAGAAAAAGAAAGGCCCAAAAAAAAGGAAAAAGAAAAAAAGAAAAAGAAAAAGAAAATAAAAGAAAAGGGACAATGCTACTATCTTTTTCCACATCTTCAAAGTAGCACCATGTTATTCATGATAGAGAGTCTCATGTTTAGTTAATTTCATATAGTAGTGGGAATTTTCATTATAGAACTTGGCTTGTATATTCCAACGATGGGCTTCCTCAAATGCCCTAGGTCTTCGGGAGCAAGCAAGTTGGATGCACACCCACTTAGTTCCTTTTGTTGAGCTTTCATGCATTTTTAGCTCTAGTGCATCTGTTGCATGGCAATCCCTACTCACTCACATTGATATCTATTGATGGGCATCTCCATAGCCCGTTGATATGCCTAGTCGATGTGAGACTATCTTCCTCCTTTTTGTCTTCTCCACAACCACCACTCTATTTCACCCATAGAGCTATATCCATGGCTCACGCTCATGTATTGCGTGAAAGTTGAAAGGTTTGAAAAACTTGAGTATGAAAACAATTGCTTGGCTGAAACCGGGGTTGTGCATGATATGAGTATTTTGTGTGATGAAGAGGGAGCATAGCCAGAGTATATGATTTTGTAGGGATAACTTTCTTTGGCCATGTTATTTTGAGAAGACATGATTGCTTTGTTAGTATGCTTGAAGTATTATTATTTCTTATGTCAATATAGACTTTTGTCTTGAATTTTTCGGATCTGGACATTTATGCCACAATAAAGAGAATTACATTGAAAATTATGTTGGTTAGCATTCCACATCAGAAATTCTGTTTTTATCATTTACCTACTCGAGGACGAGCAGGAATTAAGCTTGGGGATGCTTGATACGTCTCCAACGTATCTATAATTTTTCATTGTTCCATGCTATTATATATGATGTTTTGGATGTTTAATGGGCTTTATTATACACTTTTATATTACTTTTGGGACTAACCTATTAACCCAAAGGCCCAGTCGAGATTGCTGTTTTTTTTCCTATTTCAGGGTTTTACAGAAGAGGAATATCAAATGGAGTCCAAACGGAATGAAACCTTCTGGAGAGATATTTTTGGAGCGATACCTTCACAGGAGACTTGAGAACCACGGAATAGGGCACACGTGGCGTCCACGAGGGTGGGGGGCGCGCCCTGATACGTCTCCAATATATCTCTAATTTTTTATTGTTCCATGCTTTTATATTATCCTTCTAGGATGATTTATGGGCTTTATTATACACTTTTTATTATTTTTGGGACAAACCTATTAACCCAGAGCCCAGTGCCAGTTTATGTATTTCTCCTGTTTTAGGGTTTCGCAGAAAAGGAATATCAAAAGGAGCCCAATTGACCTGAAAATCTACGGAGATCATTTTTTGACCAGAAGAAACCCACGGAGTGCCGGAGGGGGATGATAGGATCCATGGGCTGCCCACGAGGGTGGGGGGCGCCCCCCTACTGGGCGCGCCCCCCTGCCTCGTGGACACCCCGTAGCCCCCCTTTGCTTGGCCCCGACTCCAACACTTCCTATATATACTGAAACCTCCGGAAATTAACCTAGATCGGGAGTTCCGCCGCCGAAAGCCTCTGTAGCCACCGAAAATCAATCTAGACCCTGTTCCGGCACCCTGCCGGAGGGGGGAACCCTCACCGGTTGCCATGTTCATCATCCCGGCGCTCTCCATGATGAGGAGGGAGTAGTCCACCCTCGGGGCTGAGGGTATGTACCAGTAGCTATGTGTTTTATCTCTCTCTCTCTCTCGTGTTCTTGAGATGGCACGATCTTGATGTATCGCGAGATTTGCTATTATAGTTGGATCTTATGATGCTTCTCCCCCTCTACTCTCTTGTGATGAATTGAGTATTCCCTTTGAAGTTATCTTATCGGATTGAGTCTTTAAGGATTTGAGAACACTTGATGTATGTCTTGCATGTGCTTATCTATGGTGACAATGGGATATCATGTGATCTACTTGATGTATGTTTTGGTGATCAACTTACGGGTTCCGTGACCTTGGGAATCTATGCATAGAGGTTGGCACACGTTTTCGTCTTGACTTTCCGGTAGAAACTTTGGGGCACTCTTTGAAGTTCTATGTGTTGGTTGAATATATGTTTCTAAGATTGTGTGATGCATATCGTATAATCGTGCCCACGAATACTTGAGGTGACAATGGAGTATCTAGGTGACATTAGGATTTTGGTTGATTGCTGTCTTAAGGTGTTATTCTAGTACAAACTCTATGATAGATTGAACGTAAGTACGGACTCTTGAATAGATCGATCAGAAAGAATAGCTTTGAGGTGGTTTCGTACCCTACCATATTCTCTTCGTTTGTTCTCCTCTATTAGTGACTTTGGAGTGACTCTTTGTTGCATGTTGAGGGCTAGTAATATGATCCAATTATGTTATCCTTGTTGAGAGAACTTGCACTAGTGAAAGTATGAACCCTAGGCCTTGTTTCCTATCATTGCCACACCATTTATGCTCACGTTTACCACTTGCTACCTTGCTGTTTTTATATTTTCAGTTTACAAAAACCTATATCTACCATCCATATTGCACTTGTATCACCATCTCTTCGCCGAACTAGTGCACCTATACAATTTACCATTGTATTGGGTGTGTTGGGGACACAAGAGACTCTTTATTATTTGATTGTAGGGTTGTTTGAGAGAGACCATCTTCATCCTACGCCTCCCACGGATTGATAAACCTTAGGTCATCCACTTGAGGGAAATTTGCTACTGTCCTACAAACCTCTGCACTTGGAGGCCCAACAACGTCTACAAGAAGAAGGTTGTGTAGTAGACATCAAGCTCTTTTCTGGCGCCGTTGCCGGGGAGGTTAGTGCTTGAAGGTATATCTTTAGATCTTGCAATCGAATCTTTTAGTTTCTTGTTTTATCACTAGTTTTGTTTATAAAAGAAAACTACAAAAAAAGGAATTAAGGTTACCTCTTATGCTTCATCTTTTTAATATCTTTCGTGAAAATGATGGGAAGAAAAATTGTGCTCAAGTACTAGAGGAAGAATTACATAGAGTGCTTGGCATAAAATATGTGCATGATGAGCATGATTGCAATGTTGTTAGTATGAATTCTTTGAATAGCCATGATGCTAATGATATGCAAAGCCAGAAGCATTGGGATGCTATGTTTAATAAAGATGATATTTTTAGTCCCCCAAGTTTTGATGAGCAAATTTATTATGATGAAAGCATGCCTCCTATTTATGATGATTATGTTGATGAAAGTGGATTTGGAGAAGTCATGACTTTATTTAGTGATGAATCCACTATTTCGGAAGAGGTTCAAATTGATTATGAGAACAAAGTTGCTATCTATGATGATTATTGTGATGACTTGTATGCTATTAAGAATAATGAGAACCATGAAACTTGTCATCATGATTTTAGTTTTCAATTGGATTATGCTTCACATGATAGTTACTTTGTTGAGTTTGCTCCCACTACTATTGATGAGAATAAATTTGCTTATGTGGAGAGTAATAAAATTTATATGCTTGGGGATCATGAAAAGAATGCGTTATGTGCTGGTTATATTGTTGAATTCATTCATGATGCTACTGAAAATTATTATGAGAGAGGATCACATGCTTCTACATATTGCAATAATATCAAGTTTCCTCTCTATGTGCTTAAAGTTTTGAAGTTATGCTTGTGTTCCCTTCCTATGCTAGTTGATTATCGTTCCCATAAGTTGTTTGCTCACAAAATCCCTATGCATAGGAAGTGGGTTAGACTTAAATGTGCTATTCATATTCTTCATGATGCTCTCTTTATGTTTCAATTCTTATCTTTTACGCGAGCATCATTGAAATCATCATGCCTAGCTAGGGGCGTTAAACGATAGCGCTTGTTGGGAGGAAACCCTACTTTATTTTAGTTTCTTTGTTTTTGCTTCTGTGTAGGAATAAATATTGCATCTAGCTTCTGTTTAGATGTGGTTTTATGTTTTAATTAGTGTTTGTGCCAGGTAGAACCTTTGGGAAGGCTTGTGTGAAGTTTATATGATCTTGCTGTGAAAAACAGAGTCGTTAGCACTCTCTAGAATGGTCAGCAGATTTTATTGGAGTGTGCTATTTAGTTGATTCTTTTTGCAGATGATTAATAGACAAATTCCTCACGCTTAACAATTTATTTCAATTTTTTTGGAGTTACAGAAGTATGCGAAAGTAACAGATTACTACAGATTGTTCTCTTTTTGACAGATTCTGTTTTTCGTGTGTTGTTTGCTTATTTCAATGCATCTATGAGTAGTATTGGGAAGTATGAATCATAGAGAAGTTGGAATACAGTAGGTTTAACACCAATATAAACAAAGAATTAATTCATTACAGTACCTTTGAGTGGTGGTTTGTTTTGTTATACTAACGGAGCTCACGAGATTTTTGTCTAAGTTTTGTGTTGTGAAGTTTTCAAGTTTTGAGTATTGCTTTGATGGACTATGGAACAAAGAGTGGCAAGAGCCTAAGCTTGGGGATGCCCAAGGCACCCCAAGGTAAAATTCAAGGACAACCAAAAGCCTAAGCTTGGGGATGCCCCGGGAAGGCATCCCCTCTTTCGTCTTCATCTATCGGTAACTATACTCGGAGCTATATTTTTATTCACCACATGATATGTGTTTTGCTTGGAGCGTCATTCTATTTTAGTTTGTTTTGCTTGCTGTTTGAATAATATCCCAAGATCAGAAATTCTTAAATGTTAGAGAGTCTTCACATAGTTACATAATTTTTCAACTACTCATTGATCTTCACTTATATCTTTCGGTGTAGTTTGTTGTTTGCTCTAGTGCTTCACTTACATCTTATAGAGCACGACGGTGGTTTTATTTTGTAGAAATTGTTGATCTCTCATGCTATACTTATATCCTTTTGAGAGTCTATTAGAACATCATGGTAATGTGCTTTGGCTATAAAACTAGCCTTCCCATGATAGGCATCCAAGATCAATGTAGTAAAAACTTTCACACTAAGTGCATTGAATATGATGAGAAGTTGGATGCTTGATAATTGTTTTGAGATATGAGGATAGTGATATTAGAGTCATGCTAGTGGAGTTATTATCAAATTGAGAAATGCTTGTGTTAAAGTTAGTGATTCCCGTAGCATGCACGTATGGTGAACCGCTATGTGACGAAGTTAGAGGATGAGGTATTTGTAGAGTGTCATCCTTTGTGTGGAGGTCGGGGGCGCGCGATGGTTAACTCCTACCAACCTCCCCCCTAGGAGCATGCGTTGATCGCTTTGTTTTGATGACTCGTAAATTTTTGCAATAAGTATATGAGTTCTTTATGACTAATGTTGAGTCCATGGGTTATACGCACTCTCATCCTTCCACCATTGCTAGCCTCTCTTGTACCGCGCAACTTTCGCCGGTACCATACACCCACCATATATCTTCCTCAAAACAGCCACCATATATCTTCCTCAAAACAGCCACCATACCTACATATCATGACATTTCCATAGCCATTCCGAGATATATTGCCATGCAACTTTCCACCGTTCCGTTCATATGACACACTTCCTATTGTCATATTGTCAGGCATGATCATGTAGTTTACATCGTATTTGTGGCTAGGCCACCATGCATAATTTTTCATACATGTCACTCTTGATTCATTGCACATCCCGGTACACTGCCGGAGGCATTCATATAGGTCATACTTTGTTCTAGTACCATTATTAGAGCATTGTCCCATATGAGGAAAGGCTAAATAAAGAAAGCCCCTTCAAAAAAAGAAAAAAAGAAAAAAAAGAAAGGCCAAAGAAAAAAGAAAGGCCCAAAAAAAGGAAAAGAAAAGAAAAAGGGACAATTGCTACTATCTTTTTCCACACTTGTGCTTCAAAGTACCACCATGTTCTTCATGATAGAGAGTCTCATGTTTAGTCACTTTCATATACTAGTGGGAATTTTCATTATAGAACTTGGCTTGTATATTCCAACGATGGGCTTCCCCAAGTGACCTAGGTCTTCGTGAGCAAGCAAGTTGGATGCACACTGATACGTCCAAAACGTATCTATAATTTCTGCTTGCTCCATGCTTCTTTTGTGTGACATTGCTATGATATTAATGCATTTCCATGCACTTTTGATCATATTTGGACTAACCTATTAACTTAGTGCACCATAGTGCCAGTTCCTGTTTTCTGCTATTTTTCTATTTCAGGTTTCCCCCATATTAAAAGTGCTCCAAAAATTCCAGGAAAAATATAGGAAAAATCAGCGTACAGGAAGCTTCGCGAAGAACCAAAGATGGGCCAGAGGGGAGCCAGGGGAGGCCCAAGCGGCCACCTGGCGCGGCCCCACCCCTGGCCGCGCCAGGGGGGCGCCTAGGGCCCCTGCTCCGCCTCTGGCTGCCCCCCTTCGCATATATATCCCTCTCGTCCCGAAACCCTCGAGGACAGAACCCTTTTTCGCGATCTCACCTCTGTTCCGCCGCCGCAACGCTTCCAAGATCGGGAGCATCAGGAGAACTCTTCCCGGCACCCTGCCGGAGGGGAGAACCACCACCGGGAGCTTCTCCACCACCATGGACGCTTCCCGGATGAGTTGTGAGTAGTCCACCTTGGACCATGGGTCCATGATCAGTAGCTATGTGATGTTCTCCTCCCCTCTTTGCTCTTCATGGTTTAGACCTCGTGAGCTGCCCTACATGATCGAGGCACATATGTAATCTTTCTGCTGTTGCTTTGCTGAGTCTGCTGGGATCTGATGGATTATGAGACTATGTTCAGATTGTGTTTGAGTAATATATTTGATTCACCTCTTTTATATCTTTGTTCTTGAGTAATTCTTGCATGTTCTCCGTTGTTGTTTATTGCTTTGGCCAAGTAGTAGGTAGTAACTCCAAGAGGGAGCGTTATTCTTGATTGTGGGTTCATGCCCCCTGATGACTAGCTTGAGTGACAGAAACATGAGTCTAGGGGATGTGCTGTTGCCACAAGGGAGAAAACAACGGTCCTTGTACTTGCGGGTGCAAGGATTGTTTACTTTACGCAGAGTTTTTTTAATGTAGTTGTCTATTGCTTTGAGTTTACACTTTGGGTGGGATTCGCAACTTAATACCAGCGAGATCTTCTGGATAGATATCTCAAGTTGGATGATTAGTAGTAGATGCAGATGGATTTCGGTCTACTTGCCTTGGCGTACCGCCCATGCTTTTGAGCCTCTACCTTTCTTTGCACCATAGTTAGCATTGGTTTGCGCACATAATCCTGTCAATTGCCCAGCTGTAATTTGTTTACCTCGCTTTGCTGTTTTGTCGTCTTTTGGGAGAGAGACATCACTAGTGAACATCATGGGACCCCGGTCCGTATTACCACCGCTGATCACACCTTCTATTTACTTCCTGTTTTTATTTCCTAGTTGTAGTCATAGCTATCATTATTATCTCTTGTGTTTGATCCTTTGTAAACAACAAGGCCGGAGGGATTGACAACCTCTCTGTACTCGTTGGGAGCAAAGTTATCTGTATCTGTGTGCAGGTCCCGTCAAACGCTAAGCTTCTGGCGCCGTTGACACCTACTTGTCGACCCTCGGAGTCTCACGGGATTCGATCCTTGGTATCTTTGCCAAGGGAAATTTGCCGCTACGCTACATCTCAACCTTCCACTTGGGGTAACCAACGAGGGGCGAGAAGCCATCAAGCAAGTTTCTGGCGCCGTTGCCGGGGACTCCACTCTTCAAGATAGGGGAGTTGCACGCTATCTTTTATCTTTGCTTTTTAGTCTTGTTAGTTTACCTTTCAGTTTTTGCTTTAGTGTCCCTTACCAAAAATCACAAAAATAGTTATCTTGCTTGCTGCTGCTATGGGTTCCACCGAGAACACCAAGTTGTGTGACTTCACTAGTCATAACAACAATGACTTTATCTGCACGCCTATTGCTACACCTGCCACTTCAGCACCTTCTTATGAGATTAAACCTGCTTTGCTGAACCTAGTTATGAAAGATCAATTCTCCGGTGCTGGAGATGATGCTGCTTTGCACTTAAATAATTTTGTTGAGCTCTGTGATATGCAAAAGTACAAAGAAGTAGATGGTGATATTGTTAAGCTTAAGCTTTTTCCTTTCTCCTTGAGAGGAGGAGCTAAAATCTGGTTTCAATCCTTGCCTAGGAATAGTATAGATTCTTGGGACAAGTGCAAGGATGCCTTTATTGGGAAGTACTATCCCCCTGCTAAAATTATCCAATTAAAGAGTAACATAATGAATTTTAAACAATTGGATAATGAACACGTTGCCCAAGCTTGGGAACGCATGAAATCTCTTGTCAAGAACTGCCCTACTCATGGTTTGACTACTTGGATGGTTATCCAAACTTTTTATGCAGTCTTGAACTTTACCTCGCGGAACTTGTTAGATTCGGCCGCGGGAAGAACCTTTATGTCAACTACACTTGGTGCTGCCACGAAGCTTCTTGATGAGATGATGACCAATTATTCCCAATGGCACACCGAACGCGCTCCAACAGGTAGGAAGGTAAACTCTGTCGAGGAGATTTCCTCCCTAAATGAAAAAGTTGACTTGATCATGTCTCTACTTTCCAAGCAATCTTCTATTGATCCTCATGATGTTCCTTTAAATTCTTTGATTGCTCAATATCAAGTAGATGTGAACTTTATCTCTAGAAACAATTTCAATAACAATGCTTATAGGAGTAATTTTGGTAGCAACCCTAGACCGTTCCCCTCTAATTCCTATGGGAACAACAATGCTTATCCTAGCACCAAGAACTCCACTTCTGAACTAGAGATTATGCTTAAAGACTTAATCACTACCCAAAAGGCCTTCAATAAGAGTGTAGAAGAAAAACTAGACAAACTAGATAATCTCTCTTCGAAGGTAGACAATTTAGCCCATGAGGTAGAGTTGCTTAAAATTAGAACTTCTCCTCTTGAGGAGAGGAAGACCACTCCTATGAATGCTATTCAAGTGCAAATTAATGAAAACATTAGGATGATGGCTAAACTTAAAAAGAGATGGGCTAGAGAAAAGGAGGAAGAAGATAGAATTAAGAGCCTTCCTACCCACCACACTGTTGCTACTATCCAAGTTGTTGAGGATATCCAAACTCTTAGCACCCAATGCACTCCTAGTCCCATTGGACCTATTAATGGTGATGCTATGACCTCAACCGTAGAAGAAGAAACTCCTATGACCATAGAAGCTACCAAACAAGTGAGCCTAAAGGACACAACTACCACTTTACTTGATAGTAGTGACCTTGATTTTGATAATTGCACCCTTTCTGAAGTTATTGGTTCTCTTCACAAGATGTCTAGAGATCCCCACACTAGCACACTTAATCTTGCCTTCACAGAGCATATCACTAATGCTCATATCAAAGCTAGGGAGGAGAAGCTTAGGGTAGAAGCCTCCATACCTAGAAAGCTAGAAGATAGTTGGGATCATATGATTAAAATTAAGTTGAATAACTTCTCTTGCTATGCTCTATGTGATGTTGGAGCTAGTACCTCCGTTATGCCCAAAAGAATGTATGATATGTTTGAATTGAAACCTTTTGATCCTTGTTCTTTTGGTGTTCGTCTTGTTGATTCTTCCGTAAAGAAACCTTTGGGGAAGATCGACGATGTTCTTATCATTGTCAATGACAATTACGTTCCCGTTGATTTTACTATTATGGATATTGAATGTGAACCTTCATGTCCAATTATTTTGGGACGTCCTTTTCTTCGCACCGTTGGTGCTATCATTGACATGAAAGAGGGGAATATAAAATTCCAATTCCCTCTCAAGAAAGGGATGGAACACTTCCCTAGAAAGAAGATTAAGTTGCCTTTTGAGTCCGTTACACGGGCTAGCTATTCTCTTACTCTTGATAAAACTTGATCTTCTCTTTTTGCATCATGCCTAGCTTAAAGGCATAAAAGAAAGCGCTTTTGGGAGGCAGCCCACAGCGAATTAGGTTTTATTTTGCTTTTGTTGTGTCTTGATGTTTGTTACTACAGTAGCATCATCATTGTATCTTTTCTTTTCAGCTTTGTGCCAAGTTTAGCCTCCGATTACAAGAAAGTTCAAAAGTTGTGACGTGTTGTCCAGAAAACAGATTATGTCCTTGGACAGAAAAATTCGAATAAAATCACCAGATCATCTTTTTGATCTGAATTTTTTTGTCAGCGTGCTCTATACAATTGGCGTTCGAGCGTCTGTTCTGAGTGTTTTTATTTGAGTTGCAGAAGTTCCCCGAAAAAATTATTTACTACCTGCTGGTCTGTTTTTCACAGATTCTGTCCTGTTTTGCCTTTTCTTCCTTTTGCAAACCTTGAGCTTGCTTTTTCTTTGCAAACACCTTTTGGCAATCTTGAGAAACAGTAGCTCTTCAAGATTATTTTTATTTCCAGTAGGGAAAAATTATTTTATTGTGGGTACTAACCTCGCTAATCAGATTATGATGAGTTATGTATGAAGGGAGTTTTCAAGTGTGCAAGGGAAGATGATAAAAGAAGATTCAGGAGGGTCAAACGCTCAAGCTTGGGGATGCCCCCGTGCACCCCCAAGAAATATTCAAGAAGACTCAAGCGTCTAAGCTTGGGGATGCCCCCATGCATCCCCTTCTCCATCAACAATTATCAGTTCGTCTTTCGTTCCACTATATTCTTATCACTTCATGCGTTATGTGCTATGCTTGGAGCGTCTTGCTCTTAGTTTCCTTTTTTAGTTTTCTTTAGCTTTGCTTGCTGTTCATAACAAGTTAGAACCCAGCTTTCTTTGTGTGGGAGAAAAACACGCTCCACTTCAACCTAGAATACAACATAGGATTTTCATGCTTATCTTTGCTGTGTGTGTTCTTTGTCTTTCCATAGCTGCTGTCATGTTTAGCTCTTAGGTTTCATGCTTTTCTTTTTAAAGAGCTTTTGTTTAGTTGGTTGCTGAACTCTCTTGAGTTTTCATGTTTATCTTGTTAAGAGAGTTTGCCTGTTGCACTGAGTTGTGTGTCTTAACTTAAAGTAGGTAATTAAGGTTGCTATTTAATTTTAGTAGTAACTTGCAATAGTTTTGAGGTATTGCCATGAGTAATGCCTGAACTTTTGGTGTCAAGAGCTTTAGCCTATTAGTGATAGATGTCGTATTTTGGGCAATCCGTGTTATTTTCGAAAACCTACAAAATAGTTGAGAACTTTAGCTACTAGATGGATCACTAATCTTTGGAGGGATCGAATATTAGAGTACACTCACGTACCATGAGTCGAGGATGCGCAAGGATAACCAAACCCCCATACACTCCTCCTCGGGGTACTTGTCTCTTTGTGAACCTCCTAATTAGATTGAGAGTTATCGATAATAAGTGCATGAGTTCTTCGGACTAATGTGAGTATTCGAAAGTTGACACTTCCACCTAGCCATATTTTTCTAGCCTATTCGGTACCGTGCATTGCCCTTTCTCACCTCGAGAGTTGGCACATACTTCGCTGGTGCATCCAAATCCTTGGCACGATACGCTCTGTCATCATAAGCCTCATTATATCCTTCCTCAAAACAGCCACCCTACCTACCTATCAAGGCATTTCCAAAGCCTTTCCGAGGTACATTGCCATGCAACATCCATCTTCTCATGACTTGATCTTCATGTCATGCATGCTTTTGCTTGATCGATGAGCCGCATGCTAGTTGGGCCTTGCCCTAATCATTGCTACATGACGCGCTAGTATCATTGCATATCCTGCTACACTAGCAGAGGCATACATTTGCATACATCATGAAAGTTTCATTTTCTTTATGTTGAGTACTTTTGTAAAGTGTGAAAGATCTTCTATACTTCTTGTAATATATAGAGTGTTGCCCCTAAAGTGAAGAAAAGATCCCAAAGAGGACAAAATCAAAAGATCCCAAAGAGGACAAATGAGAGTTAAATAGAAAGAGCCATTGAGGCCACAAAAAAAATAAAAAAATAGAAAAAATAGAAAAAGAAATAAAAAGAGAGAAGGGGGCACACTACTATTCCTTTTGAGAGATCCACACTCGTACTCCATCTTATACCTTGTACTCCATAGAGATTATCATTCATGCATATAGCTATGTGGGGACCTTCACACTATAGAACTTGCCTTGTATATTCCAATGATGAGCCTCCTCAAAAGAGCTCTAGGTCTTCTTGAGCGAGCAAGTTGGATGCACCCCCACTAGTTCCATTGGAGAGCTTACCTTAGCTCATATGTGCATCCGTTGCATGGCAATCCCTACTCCTCACATCATATCTATCATTTGGCTCTCTCTCGCCTATGATTGTCCTCATTGATGTGAGCCTTTCACACCTTTTTTGTCTTCCCCCTTCATCATTTTTCTCTCTTTGCCATCCTAAGTGTCAACTTTCTTACTTACGCTCATCCATTGCATGAGTGCTCAAAATATCGAAAGAGAGTGGATCATTTTGACTTGTACCTGGCTAGTGGTCTGGGGATGAGTCAAGATAAGATTCCAAAGAAGACCAAGTGTGAAACTTTAGTAGATTAAGTTCTCAACAATACAAAAACTATGTTTTACTCTCTCGTATATCCCTATCCCCTTTCTTGCACGCAAACACCATTTGAAGACATTCGAGTCACGGACAGCGAGAGCTCTTGCACCTTTATGTTCTTATGTTGCTTGTTACAATGCTAATATAGACTCTTGATTGTTATGACTTGAATTGAATTACATGCCTTGATTGATTTATTTAAAGTTCTTATATGGTTGATAGCATGTCACCACAGAAATTATGCTTGTTATCATTTACCTACTCGAGGACGAGCAGGAATTAAGCTTGGGGATGTTGATACGTCCAAAACGTATATATAATTTCTGCTTGCTCCATGCTTATTTTGTGTGATATTGCTATGATATTGATGCACTTCCATGCACTTTTGATCATATTTGGACTTACCTATTAACTCAGTGCACCACAGTGCCAGTTCCTGTTTTCTGCTGTTTTTCTATTTCAGGTTTCCCCCATATTAAAAGTGCTCCAAAAATTCCAGGAAAAATATAGGAAAAATCAGCGTACAGGAAGCTTCGCGAAGAACCAAAGATGGGCTAGAGGGGAGCCAGGGGAGGCCCATGCAGCCACCTGGCGCGGCCCCACCCCTGGCCGCGCCAGGGGGGCGCTTGGGGCCCCTGCTCCGCCTCTGGCTGCCCCCCTTCGCATATATATCCCTCTCGTCCCGAAACCCTCGAGGACAGAACCCTTTTTCGCGATCTCGCCTCTGTTTCGCCGCCGCAGCGCTTCCAAGATCGGGAGCATCAGGAGAACTCTTCCCGGCACCCTGCCGAAGGGGAGAACCACCACCGGGAGCTTCTCCACCACCATGGACGCTTCCCGGATGAGTTGTGAGTAGTCCACCTTGGACCATGGGTCGGTAGCTATGTGATGTTCTCCTCCCCTCTTTGCTCTTCATGGTTTAGACCTCGTGAGCTGCCCTACATGACCGAGGCACATATGTAATCTTTCTGTTGTTGCTTTGCTGAGTTTGCTGGGGTCTGATGGATTATGAGACTATGTTCAGATTGTGTTTGAGTAATATATTTGATTCACCTCTTTTATATCTTTGTTCTTGAGTAATTCTTGCATGTTCTCCGTTGCTGTTTATTGCTTTGGCCAAGTAGTAGGTAGTAACTCCAAGAGGGAGTGTTATGCTTGATTGTGGGTTCATGCCCCCTGATGACTAGCTTGAGTGACAGAAACATGAGTCTAGGGGATGTGCTGTTGCCACAAAGGGACAAAACAACGGTGCTTGTACTTGCGGGTGCAAGGATTGTTTACTTTACGCAGAGTTCTTTTAATGCAGTTGTCTGTTGCTTTGAGTTTACACTTTGGGTGGGATTCGCAACTTAATACCAGCGAGATGTTCTGGATAGATATCTCAAGGTGGGTGATTAGTAGTAGATGCAGATGGATTTCGGTCTACTTGCCTTGGCGTACCGCCCATGCTTTTGAGCCTCTACCTTTCTTTGCAGCATAGTTAGCATTGGTTTGCGCACATAATCCTGTCAATTGCCCAGCTGTAATTTGTTACCTCGCATTGCTGTTTTATCGTCTTTTGGGAGAGAGACATCACTAGTGAACATCATGGGACCCCGGTCCATATTACCACCGCTGATCACACCTTCTATTTACTTCCTGTTTTTATTTCCTAGTTGCAGTCATAGCTATCATTATTATCTCTTGTGTTTGATCCTTTGTAAACAACAAGGCCGGAGGGATTGACAACCTCTCTATACTCGTTGGGAGCAAAGTTATCTGTATCTGTGTGCTGGTCCCTTCAACCGCTAAGTTTCTGGCGCCTTTGACACCTACTTGTCGACCCTCGGAGTCTCACGGGATTCGATCCTTGGTATCTTTGCCAAGGGAAATTTGCCGCTACGCTACATCTCCACCTTCCACTTGGGGTAACCAACGAGGGGCGAGAAGCCATCACACACCCACTTAGTTTCTTTTGTTGAGTTTTCATACATTTTTAGCCCTAGTGCATCCATTGCATGGCAATTCCTACTCACTCACATTGATATCTATTAATGGGAATCTCGATAGACCGTTGATACACCTCGTTGATGTGAGACTATCCCCCACCTTTTTGTGTTCTCCACAATCACCACTCTATTCCACATAGTGCTATGTCCATGGCTCACGCTCATGTATTGCATGAAAGTTGAAAGGTTTGAAAGAAAAGAGTATGAAAACAAGTGCTTGGCTGCAATCGGGGTTGTGCATGATATGAATATTTTGTGTGATGAAGAGGGAGCATAGCCAGACTATATGATTTTGTAGGGATAACTTTATTTAGCCATAGTATTTTGAGAAGACATGATTGCTTTGTTAGTATGCTTGAAGTATTATTATTTCTTATGTCAATATAGACTTTTGTCTTGAATCTTTCATATCTGAACATTCATGACACAATTAAGAGAACTTCATTGAAAATTATGTTGGTTAGCATTCCACATCAAAAATTCAGTTTTTATCATTTACCTACTCGAGGACGAGCAGGAATTAAGCTTGGGGATGCTGATACGTCTCCAACGTATCTATAATTTTTGATTGTTCCATGCTATCATATTATCCTTCTAGGATGTTTTATGGGTTTTATTATACACTTTTATATTATTTTTGGGACTACCCTATTAACCCAAAGCCCAGTGCCAGTTTCTGTTTTTCTCCTGTTTTAGGGTTTCGCAGAAAAGGAATATCAACGGAGCCCAATTGACCTGAAAACAACGGAGATCATTTTTGGACCATAAGAAGCCCACGGAGTGCCGGAGGGGGACGAGAGGATCCATGGGCTGCCCACGAGGGTGGGGGGCGCGCCCCCCCTACTGGGCGTGCCCCCCTGCCTCGTGGACAGCCCGTAGCCCCCCTTTGCTTGGCCCCGACTCCAACACCTCCTATATATACTGAAACCTCCAGAAATTAACCTAGATCGGGAGTTCCACCGCCGAAAGCCTCTGTAGCCACCGAAAACCAATCTAGACCCTGTTCCGGCACCCTGCCGGAGGGGGGAACCCTCACTGGTGGCCATCTTCATCATCCCGACGCTCTCCATGACGAGGAGGGAGTAGTCCACCCTCGGGGCTGAGGGTATGTACCAGTATCTATGTGTTTGATCTCTCTCTCTCTCTCTCTCTCTCTCTCGTTGTCTTGATATGGCACGATCTTGATGTATCGCGAGCTTTGCTATTATAGTTGGATCTTATGATGCTTCTCCCCCTCTACTCTCTTGTGATCAATTGAGTTTTCCCTTTGAAGTTATCTTATCGGATTGAGTCTTTAAGGATTTGAGAACACTTGATGTATGTCTTGCACGTGCTTATCTGTGGTGACAATGGGATATCATGTGATCTACTTGATGTATGTTTTGGTGATCAACTTGCGGGTTCCGTGACCTTGGGAATATATGCATAGGGGTTGGCACACGTTTTCGTCTTGACTTTCTGGTAGAAACTTTGGGGCACTCTTTGAAGTTCTATGTGTTGGTTGAATAGATGTTTCTGAGATTGTGTGATGCATATCGTATAATCATGCCCACAGATACTCGAGGTGACAATGGAGTATCTAGGTGACATTAGGGTTTTGGTTGATTTCTGTCTTAAGGTGTTATTCTAGTACGAACTCTATGATAGATTGAATGTTACTACGGACTCTTGAATAGATCGATCAGAAAGAATAGCTTTGAGGTGGTTTCATACCCTACCATAATCTCTTCGTTTGTTCTCTATTAGTGACTTTGGAGTGACTCTTTGTTGCATGTTTAGGGCTAGTAATATGATCCAATTATTATATCCTTGTTGAGAGAACTTGCACTAGTGAAAGTATGAACCCTAGACCTTGTTTCCTATCATTTCCACACCGTTTATGCTCACGTTACCACTTGCTACCTTGATGTTTTTATATTTTTAGTTTACAAAAACCTATATCTACCATCCATATTGCACTTGTATCACCATCTCTTCGCCGAACTAGTGCACCTATACAATTACCATTGTATTGGGTGTGTTGGGGACACAAGAGACTCTTTGTTATTTGGTTGCAGGGTTGTTTGAGAGAGACCATCTTCATCCTATGCCTCCCACGGATTGATAAACCTTAGCTCATCCACTTGAGGAAAATTTGCTACTGTCCTACAAACCTCTGCACTTGGAGGCCCAACAACGTATACAAGAAGAAGGTTGTGTAGTAGACATCAAGCTCTTTTCTGGCGCCGTTGCCGGGGAGGTGATTGGCTTTGGGTTCAATCTTGCGGTGTGCTTTCCCAGTGACAGCAGGGGCAACAAGGCACGTATAGTATTGTTGCCATCGAGGATAAAAATATGGGGTTTATGTCATATTTCTTGAGTTTATCCCTCTACATCATGTCATCTTGCTTAAAGCATTACTCAGTTCTTATGAACATAATACTCAAGATGCATGCTGGATAGCGGTCGATGTGTGGAGTAATATTAGTAGACGCAGAATCGTTTAGGTCTACTTGTCACGGACGTGATGCCTATATATAATGATTATGCCTATATATTCTCATAATTATTCGCTTTTCTATCAATTGCTCGACAGTAATTTGTTCACCCACCGTAGAAATCTGCTATCATGAGAGAAGCCACTAGTGAAACATATGGCCCCCGGGTCTATTCTCAACATATCAATCTACGATCTACTTTACTTTACTGTTTTTACTTTCTGTTCTTATGTCCAAAAATACCAAAAATATCAAACTATCCTAGCTAGCAGATCTCACTTTCGTAAGTGACCGTAAAGGGATTAACAACCCCTTATCGCATTGGCTATGAAGTTCTTATTTGTTTGTGCAGGTGCGAGGGACTCGCGCGTGGTCTCCTACTGGATTGAAACCTTGGTTCTCAAAAATTGAGGGAAATACTTACGCTATTGTACTGCATCACCCTTTCCTCTTCGAGGAAATACAACGCAAGCTCGAGAAGTAGCAAGATGATCATCGACGACATCCGCAACATGCAACTCCAATTCCATCTTCTCCTCCTCGGTTTTTTCAATTTTTTCTTCAAGTAAATGTTTTCTTTTTCAACTAAATTTAACCTCTCCACAAGAGGGTTGGTTGCAATTTCCGGTTCACATACCTCCTAGATAAAATCATCTATGTCATGTTGGTCGGCATAGTTGTTGTAAACACTAAATGAAACAAATAGTAATAAAAGATAGGGACAATTACATTTGAGCCCCTAGTTGTGTCACACCCGTGTGTTTTGCCCCTAAATTCAAAAAACCCTCGTTTTTGCCCAAGTTCTTTTGCTCTTCTTATGCTTTTGCCCTTTGACTGTTTGACCGTAACTTTGAAAACATCATGACAAATTCATACTAACTCAGAAAAATGCATATAAGATATCAAAATATTCGGAAAAACATCACCTATATGTGCAAATCATTTGCATTCATGACAAAAGTGTTGAAAATCCAAAAAAAATCATATGATCTCAAACCAAGGTATAGAATTTTCAGCACTGTTGTCATGAATGCAAATGGCATGCACTTATGGGTGATGTTATTTCGAACATTTTGATGTCTTATTTGCATTTTTCTGAATTAGTATGAATTCGTTATGAAGTTTTCAAAGTTGCGGTCAAATGGTCAAAGGGCAAAAGCATAAGAGGAGCAAACGAGCTTGGACAGAAACGAGGGTTTTTTGAATTTAGGGGCAAAACACATGGGTGTGACACAACTAGGGGCTCAAATGTAATTGTCCCTAAAAGATAATATGCCACATCCGAATCATAGACAGGACGAGGGCCGACGGGGCGGATACCAAAACCATGGCACTATATAATAACAGGCAATAATAAAAGTAAGAAAATTATACAAGTATCTATCTAAATCATACAAGTAATATTTTTTTTAAAGAAGATACGAACAAGAGGCTCATCATGGTGGTGCCGGCGACGAGATTGGCACGTGCGATCGACAGCGGTGAGGACGAGGACTGGACATGACATACTGCCAAACCTAGACAAATCTTGCGAAAAATGAAACTTGGAGGTCGACCTTTGAGAGAAGAAAGCTTAGGCATGGCTCGGACATTTCATTGAACACCTCATGTGCATAGGAGGTGAGCTAGAGCAACACACACCTCTCCCACACGTCTGGCCAAAAAACAAAGCACTGAGCGAGCATGCATGGGGTATATATTGGTAGATTTTATGGTAGGATTAGTTTAGAAAGTTGATTGTAAGATTGAATTCATATTTTCCTCTCATAAAAATGCACTATTGGTTAAATCCGCCTGCGTAACAATCTGTTCTTCTGCAAATTGACATACCATGGAAAATCTAGTGGCAGCGTCGCGCGGGCTTCGGCAGTGAGATCCTCTTTCCCCATTCTTATTCCTTTTTGTGGCTGACGGACTAGCGGCTATTCTGAAACAGGGTGTTATCGAGCAATGGGCGACGCCGGTGCGAGTATGTCCTCGGGCATCGGGAATATCACATCTTTTGTTTGCAGACGACACCCTGCTATTTTTCCGGGCCACGGAACATGAGGCATTGAACATCAAGGAGGCACTAGCAAAATATGCACGAGCCACGGAACAGTTAATCAATTCGCAAAAGTGCTCGATTCTCTTTGGTGAACAGTGTTACGCAGCTGATCGTGATGCTGTGGTTCGAGTACTAGAGGTACAACAGCAAGAATTCGAGGAGAAGTACTTGGGACTACCTACTCCGAGTGGCCGCATGTCGAAGGACAGGTTCCAAAATCTGTAGCAAAAATACATGAAAAGGATGATTGAGTGGGATGGCTCACAGATGGCTCAAAGTGGAACTGAAACGCTCATAAATTCGATTGCCCAAGCGATTCCAACATATGTAATGAGCGTGTTCAAACTCCCTGCATCCACTTGCGAGGATCTTATGAAGATGATTCGGAATTTTTTTTCGGGGGCGTGGAAAAGGGGAAGAGGAAAATGCATTGGCTACTGATAATTCCGGAGAGCTCGTGTGCCCGTGTACTGAATGCGAGATACTACCCGAACGGGAACTTGGAGGATACTGTATTCTCAAGGGGGGCGTCGGCGACCTGGCAGGTGGTGGAACATGGGCTGCAACTCTTAAAATCTGGTCTAATTTGGCATGTGGGGAATGGCAACTCGATCAGAATATGGAGGGATCAATGGATTCCGCATCCAAGGGGAGGTAGACCAATCACTCCGCAAGGATGGTGTCGTCTACGCAGAGTGTCTGAACTGCTGGATAATCACGGAGCTTGGAGGATGGATGTCCTACATGACAACTTTTTCCCCGTGGACACAGAAGAGATAGCCAAGATACGAACATCACCACGCATGGGCGATGACCTTCTTGCTTGGGCTCCGGAGCGGCATGGCAGATTCTCGGTGCAGAGTGCTTATCGACTTGCTTTGGAGGATCATCTTCGATCTTTTTCAGTCGCGGCGAGCAGGGCACCGGACGGGCGACGAGCCGTCTGGGCTTTTATTTGGAGGTGTCCTGCTCCTCCCAAGGTTCGCACCTTTATTTGGCGTTTGATCACAGATTGCTTGCCCACCTGGGTTAATAAAAAATAGCGCGGTTTGGAGGTCTCTGACCAGTGTCCCCTCCGTGCAATGGAGCCGCAGGACACGTTTCATGCTTTTTGCAGATGCCCTAGGGCGGTGGAATTATGGAAAGCGATGGCAGAGCACTGGTAAATTCCTAATGCAGTGAACTTCCGTCGGACAGGCACGGAGTGGCTCGCCCCAACTCTCCGTGACCTCCCAGACATGGAGAGGATGGAGCTCATGATGATGTTGTGGCGTTGCTGGTGCGTTCATAACGAAATGAGGACGAAATCACTGTTTTAACCTTTTAGTTAAAAATTAGCACGATTTGACCCTACTTCCTAAGTATTTACTCATTTGACCTTTTTTGGTCACGCCAACATGGCTGTTGTATCGGTTGCACACGAGACTCCACTGCCTCTGGCGTTTGGTCTCTGCGCCTCATTCTTGTTGTCTGGCTGACGTGGCTCCGCCAAACGCCAAGGTGGCTGGCGTTTGCATGGCTCAACGAAGCGCCACCAACTTTGGAGTTTGCTAGTTGTCACGATTCATCTGCTTTCCTAAGCTTCGATTTCTAATTAAATTGGAGCACCACTTTCTCCCTGCAAATAGAAAGCAACACAGTGCTCGTACAATTCTCTTGTTGCACACTACTTTATTTGTGCCATGATAGCTCCTGGGAAAAACTTCACTAGTTTCTTCAGATAAATAAGACACCAAATTAAGTTAAGTGGTTCATTTAGGGCATCTTCAAGACGGACCCTCAAACCTCTCACAACTGTCCTGACCGTGTTGTCCGGACCTCTCAGCAGCCGCCGCTTCAATGCGGACGCAGATTCCTGAGAAACTAACTCTGGCTGCTTGATACGTCCAAAATGTATCTATAATTTCTGCTTGCTCCATGCCTCTTTCGGGTGATATTGCTATAATATTTATACACTTTTGATCATATTTGGACTAACCTATTAACTCAGTGCACCCCAGTGCCAGTTTCTGTTTTCTGCTGTTTTTGTATTTCAGGTTTTCACATTACGAGAACTGCCAGAAAAATCCCGGAAAAATTATATAAAAAATCAGCGTTCCAGAAGCTTCCCGGTAGCCAAAGTACAGCCGGGGGGGGGGCCACCAGGGCTCCAGGCGCCCTGGTGGCGCCCCCC
>LR738714.1:705764215-705785108 GCA_902687465.1 Secale cereale
ACCAACCGGGACTAAAGGTCCCTTTTCAGCAGCCCAAAGGGCGGGAAGGAGGGGCCTTTAGTCCCGGTTGGTGGCAGCAACTGGGACTAAAGGGGGGCATTAGTCCCGGTTTCAGCCACCAACCGAGACTAATGCCACCCTTTAGTCCCGGTTGGTGCCACCAACCGGGACCAAAGGCCCTGTGCTGGCGCGGGTGCCGTGGGATGTTTAGTCCCACCTCGCTAGCTGAGGGAGCTCGAGAGTGGTTTATAAGGCTGCTGCTCCCACCCTCTCGAGCTCCTCTCAAATGCAGGCTTCTGGGCCTAACTCTGCGCGCTGCTCTGTGAGCTTGCTGGGCCTTATATTACAGGTGGATCCTGTGCTATAGGTCTTGCAGGCTCACTGGGCAGCGCCCAATTTTTTTTTCCTTTTTTGCTTTATTTATTTCTAAGTTGTTTTTTGCTGTATTTAGAGTTGCTTTATTTATTTTATTTTCTTTGTTTATTTCTAAGTTGTTTTTTGCTGTATTTAGAGTTGCTTTATTTATTTTACTTCCTTTATTTATTTTCTTTGTTGCTTTATTTATTTTATTTTGTTTATACTTACAACAAAATACTTATTGTTGCTATTTATTTCTAAGTTGTTTTTTGCTGTATTTAGAGTTGCTTTATTTATTTTATTTTATTTGTTTATTTCTAAGTTGTTTTTTGCTGTATTTAGAGTTGCTTTATTTATTTTACTTTCTTTATTTATTTTCTTTGTTGCTTTATTTATTTTATTTTGTTTATACTTACAACAAAATACTTATTGTTGCTATTTATTTTTCAAGTTTGTTTTGTTTTGTTTTGTTTTGTTAGTGCAAGTAGAATTGAAATTTGAATAGTACAAACGGACAATGGTATCATACTCGTTTGTTACAAAGTTGGCATGGTATCATCATAATAGTTGCGGAAATAACTCTTCACTTTTTCTTCGCTTGTGTCATTTGCTTATTGCGCCGTAACCATGGATAATCTTCATCGTTTATCAGGATGCTTGGGTCAGCCTTGACTTTGAAGGGAGGAATTTCATGAAACTTTTCATAATCTTCAGACATGTCTGTCTTTCCCTCCACTCCCAGGATGTCCCTTTTTCCTGAAAGAACTATGTGGCGCTTTGGCTCATCGTATGATGTATTCGCTTCCTTATCTTTTCTTTTTCTCGGTCTGGTAGACATGTCCTTCACATAGATAACCTGTGCCACATCATTGGCTAGGACGAACGGTTCGTCAGTGTATCCAAGATTTTTCAGATCCACTGTTGTCATTCCGTACTGTGGGTCTACCTGTACCCCGCCTCCTGACAGATTGACCCATTTACACTTAAACAAAGGGACCTTAAAATCATGTCCGTAGTCAAGTTCCCATATGTCCACTATGTAACCATAATATGTGTCCTTTCCCCTCTCGGTTGTTGCATCAAAGCGGACACCGCTGTTTTGGTTGGTGCTCTTTTGATCTTGGACAATCGTGTAAAATGTATTCCCATTTATCTCGTATCCTTAGTAAATCAATACAGTCGAAGATGGTCCCCTGGACAACAAGTACAACTCATCACAAACAGTGTTGTCACCTCTGAGACGTGTTTCCAACCAACTGCTGAAAGTCCTGATGTGTTCACGTGTAATCCAGTCGTCGCACTGCTCCGGGTGTTTGGAGCGCAGACTGTTCTTGTGTTCATCGACATACGGGGTCACCAATGTAGAGTTCTGTAGAACTGTGTAGTGTGCTTGAGACCAAGAATAACCGTCCCTGCATATTATTGAGTCCCTTCCAAGCGTGCCTTTTCCAGTCAGTCTCCCCTCGTACCGCGATTTAGGGAGACCTATCTTATTAAGGCCAGGAATGAAGTCAACACAAAACCCGATGACATCCTCTGTTTGATGGCCCATGGAGATGCTTCCTTCTGGCCTTGCGCGGTTACGGACATATTTCTTGAGGACTCCCATGAACCTCTCAAAGGGGAACATATTGTGTAGAAATACGGGCCCCAGAATGACAATCTCGTCGACTAGATGAACTAGGACGTGTGTCATGATATTGAAGAAGGATGGTGGGAACACAAGCTCAAAACTGACAAGACATTGCGCCACATCACTCCTTAGCCTTGGTACGATTTCTGGATCGATCACCTTCTGAGAGATTGCATTGAGGAATGCACATAGTTTCACAATGGCTAATCGGACGTTTTCCGGTAGAAGCCCACTCAATGCAACCGGAAGCAGTTGCGTCATAATCACATGGCAGTCGCCTTGGTACGATTTCTGGATCGATCACCTTCTGAGAGATTGCATTGAGGAATGCACATAGTTTCACAATGGCTAATCGGACGTTTTCCGGTAGAAGCCCCCTCAATGCAACCAGAAGCAGTTGCGTCATAATCACATGGCAGTCATGAGACTTTAGGTTCTGGAACTTTTTCTCTGCCATATTTATTATTCCCTTTATATTCGACGAGAAGCCAGTCGGGACCTTCATACTGAGAAGGCATTCAAAGAACATTTCTTTCTCTTCTTTCGTAAGAGCATAGCTGGCAGGACCTTCATACTGCTTCGGAGGGATGCCGTCTTTTTCGTGCAAACGTTGCAGGTCCTCCCGTGCCTCAGCTGTATCTTTTGTCTTTCCATACACGCCCAAGAAGCCTAGCAGGTTCACGCAAAGGTTCTTCGTCACGTGCATCACGTCGATTGAAGAGCGGACCTCTAGGTCTTTCCAGTAGGGTAGGTCCCAAAATATAGATTTCTTCTTCCACATGGGTGCGTGTCCCTCATCGTCATTCGGAACAGCTAGTGCGCCGGGGCCCTTTCCAAAGATTACGTGTAAATCATTGACCATAGCAAGTACGTGATCACCGGTACGCATGGCGGGCTTCTTCCGGTGATCTGCCTCGCCTTTGAAATGCTTGCCTTTCTTTCGACATTGATGGTTGGTCGGAAGAAATCGGCGATGGCCCAGGTACACATTCTTCCTGCACTTGTCCAGGTATATACTTTCAGTGTCATCTAAACAGTGCGTGCATGCGTGGTATCCTTTGTTTGTCTGTCCTGAAAGGTTACTGAGAGCGGGCCAATCGTTGATGGTCACGAATAGCAACGCCTTTAGGTCAAATTCCTCCTGTTTGTGCTCATCCCACGCACGTACACCGTTTCCATTCCACAGCTGTAAAAGTTCTTCAACTAATGGCCTTAGGTACACATCAATGTCGTTGCCGGGTTGCTTAGGGCCTTGGATGAGAACTGGCATCATAATGAACTTACGCTTCATGCACATCCAAGGAGGAAGGTTATACATACATAGAGTCACGGGCCAGGTGCTGTGATTGCTGCTCTGTTCCCCGAAAGGATTAATGCCATCCGCGCTTAAAGCAAACCATACGTTCCTTGCGTCCTTTGCAAACTCCTCCCAGTACTTTCTCTCGATTTTTCTCCATTGCGACCCGTCAGCGGGTGCTCTCAACTTCCCGTCTTTCTTACGGTCCTCACTGTGCCATCGCATCAACTTGGCATGCTCTCTGTTTCTAAACAAACGTTTCAACCGTGGTATTATAGGAGCATACCACATCACCTTCGCAGGAACCCTCTTCCTGGCGGGCTCGCCATCAACATCACCAGGGTCATCTCGTCTGATCTTATACCGCAATGCACCGCATACCGGGCATGTGTTCAGATCGTTGTATGCACCACGATAGAGGATGCAGTCATTAGGGCATGCATGTATCTTCTGCACCTCCAATCCTAGAGGGCATACGACCTTCTTTGCTGCGTATGTACTGTCGGGCAATTCGTTATCCTTCGGAAGCTTCTTCTTCAATATTTTCAGTAGCTTCTCAAATCCTTTGTCAGCCACAGCATTCTCTGCCTTCCACTGCAGCAATTCCAGTACGGTACCGAGCTTTGTGTTGCCATCTTCGCAATTGGGGTACAACCCTTTTTTGTGATCCTCTAACATGCGATCGAACTTCAGCTTCTCCTTTTGACTTTCGCATTGTGTCCTTGCATCGACAATGACCCGGCGAAGATCATCATTTGGTTCCTCTTGATCTTCAGCAGCTTCACCCGTTGCAACATCATTGGGCACATCGTGTGGTTCCTCTTGATCTTCACCAGCTCCCCCCATTGCAGCATCACAGTATTCAGGGGGCACATAGTTGTCATCGTACTCTTCTTCTTCGCCGTCTTCCATCATAACCCCTATTTCTCCGTGCCTCGTCCAAACATTATAGTGTGGCATGAAACCCTTGTAAAGGAGGTGGGAGTGAAGGATTTTCCGGTTAGAGTAAGACATCGTATTCACACATTTAGTGCATGGACAACACATAAAACCATTCTGCTTGTTTGCCTCAGTCGCATTTAGAAACTCACGCACGCCCTTAATGTACTCAGAGGTGTGTCTGTCACCATACATCCATTGCCGGTTCATCTGTGTGCATTTATATATAATTAAGTGTGTCAAAAACCATTACAGAACATCATAAATATATAATTAAGTGACCAAATGGATAAAAGTTCATCATCACATAAAAACCAAAGTACATACATATATAGTTCTCATCTAACAACATATAGCTCTCCATACACATCGAAACTATGTAAAACATTTCAACGCGAAAACAAATGCTATCATAATCGCAACCAAGGTAACAATTGATCCAACGGCATAATGATACCAAGCCTCGGTATGAATGGCATATTTTCTAATCTTTTTAATCTTCAACCGCATTGCATCCATCTTGATCTTGTGATCATCGACGACATCCGCAACATGCAACTCCAATATCATCTTCTCGTCCACAATTTTTTTTATTTTTCCTTCAAGAATTTGTTTTCTTCTTCAACTAAATTTAACCTCTCGACAATAGGGTCCATATTGATCTTGTGATCGTCGATAACTTCCGCAACATGGAACTCCAATTCCATCTTCTCCTCCTCCATTTTTTCCAATTTTTTCTTTAACGAAATGTTTTCCTCTTCAACTAAATTTAACCTCTCCACAAGAGGGTGGGTTGGAATTTCCGGTTCAACTACCTCCTAGACATAATAAAACATCTATGCATGTCAGGTTGGTCGGCATAACTATCATAAGCACTAAAACAAATAGTTATAAATTAAAGATAATATACCACATCCGAATCGTAGACCGGACGAGGGCCCACGTGGGCGGATATCAAAACCATCGCACTATATAATAACAAGCAATAATAAACGTAAGTAAATTAGACAAATATCTATCTAAAGCAATAATAAAAGTAAGAAAAGCATGGACATAACAAGAGGCTCACCACGGTGGTGCCGGTGACGAGATCGGCGGGGGCGATCGACGGCGGCGAAGACGGGGACGGGACGTGACGGACCGCTAAACCTAGACAAATCTCGAAGAAAATAGAGCTTCGAGAGGAGAAAAACTTAACTAGTGTGGCTCGGGCATTCCACCGAACACGTTGTGTGCATAGGAGGTGAGCTAGAGCACTACTAACCCCTCTCCCCCTCGGCCAGAAAAAAAAACAGAGCAGTGAGCTCTGCTCTTGAGTGAGGGGGTTTATATAGGCAACTCACTGGTCCCGGTTGGTGCTACAAACCGGGACTAAAGGGGTGCCTTTGGTCCCGGTTCATAACACCAACCGGGACCAATAGTGGTGGGCCAGGAGCAAGAGCCATTGGTCCCGGTTTTTAGCTCCAACCGGGACCAATAGGTCCAGACGAACCGGGACCAATGGCCCACGTGGCCCGGCCGGCCCCCTGGGCTCACGAACCGGGTCCAGTACCCCCATTGGACCCGGTTCTAGATTGAACCGGGGCTAATGGGCTGGACCAATGCCCTGTTTTCTACTAGTGTTGTTAGATTCGGCCGCGGGAGGAACCTTTATGTCAACTACACTTGGTGCTGCCACGAAGCTTCTCGATGAGATGATGACCAACTATTCCCAATGGCACACCGAACGTGCTCCAACAGGTAGGAAGGTAAACTCTGTCGAGGAGATTTCCTCCCTAAATGAAAAAGTTGACTTGATCATGTCTCTACTTATCCTAGCACCAAGAACTCCACTACTGAACTAGAGATTATGCTTAAAGATTTCATCACTACCCAAAAAGCCTTTAATAAGAGTGTAGAAGAAAAACTAAACAAACTAGATGATCTCTGTTCGAAGGTAGACAATTTATCCAATGAGGTAGAATTGCTTAAAATTAGAACTTCTCCTCTTGAGGAGAGGAAGGTCACCCCTATGAATGCTATTCAAGTGCAAATTAATGAAAACATTAGGATGATGGCTAAACTTAAAGAGAGATGGGCTAGAGAAAGGGAGGAAGAAGATAGAATTAAGAACCTTCCTACCCACCACACTGTTGCTACTATCCAAGTTGTTGAGGATATCCAAACTCTTAGCACCCAATGCACTCCTGGTCCCAATGGACCTATTAATGGTGATGCTATGACTATAGAAACTTCCAATCAAGTGAACCTAAAGGACACCACTACCACCTTACTTGATAGTAGTGACCTTGATTTTGATAATTGCATTCTTACAGAAGTTATTGATTTCCTTCACAAGATGTCTAGAGATCCCCGCACTAGCACGCTTAACCTTGCCTTCACAGAGCATATCACTAATGCTCTCATCAAAGCTAGGAAGGAGAAACTTAGAGTAGAAGCCTCCATACCTAGAAAGCTAGAAGATGGTTGGGATCCAATGATAAAAATTAAGTTGAATAACTTCTCTTGCTATGCTTTATGTGATGTTGGTGCTAGTACCTCTGTTATGCCCAAAAGAATATATGATATGCTTAAATTGAAACCTTTTGATTCTTGTTCTTTTGGTGTTCGTCTCGTTGATTCTTCCATAAAGAAACCTTTGGGGAGGATCGGCGATGTTCTTATCGTTGTCAATGACAATTACGTTCCCGTTGATTTTACTATTATGGATATTGAATGTGAACCTTCTTGTCCAGTTATTTTGGGACGTCCTTTTCTACGCACCGTTGGTGCTATCATTGACATGAAAGAGGGGAATATAAAATTTCAGTTTCCTCTCAAGAAAGGGATGGAACACTTCCCTCGAAAGAAGATTAAGTTACCTTTTGAGTCCGTTATACGGGCTAGCTATTCTTTTACTCTTGATAAAACTTGATCTCTATGCATTATGCCTAGCTTGAAGGCATAAAAGAAAGCGCTTTTGGGAGGCAGCCCACATGAATAAATTTTTATTTTGCTTTTGTTGTGTCATGATGTTGTTAACTACAGTAGCATCATCATTGTATCTTTGCTTTTCAACTTTGTGCCAAGTGTAGCCTCTGATTGCAAGAAAGTTCAAAAGTTGTGACGTGCTGTCCAGGAAACAGATTCTATCCTTGGATAGAAAAATTCGTGTAAAATCACCAGATCATCTTTTTGGTCTGAAATTTTTCGACAGCGTGCTCTATACAATTTTCTTTCGTGCGTCTGTTTTGAGTTTTTTGATTAGAGTTGCAGAAGTGCCCCGAAAAAATCATTTACTACCTGCTGTTCTGTTTTTCACAGATTCTGTCCTGTTTTGCCTTTCCTTCATTTTGCAAACCTTGAGCTTGCTTTTTCTTTGCAAAAACCTTTTGGCAATCTTGAGAAACAGTAGAACTTCAAGAATATCCTTATTTCCAGCAAGGAACAATTATTTTATTATGGGTACTAACCTCGCTAATCAGATTATGATGAGTTATGTATGAAGGGAGTTTTCAAGTGTGCGAGGGAAGATGATAAAAAGATTCAGGAGTGTCAAACGCTCAAGCTTGGGGATGCCCCCATGCACCCCCAAGAAATAATCAAGGAGACTCAAGCGTCTAAGCTTGGGGATGCCCCCGTGCATCCCCTTCTCGATCAACATTATCAGTTTGTCTTTCGTTCCACTATATTTTTATCACTTCATGTGTTATGTGCTATGCTTGGAGCGTCTTGCTTTTAGTTTTCCTTTTTAGTTTTCTTTAGCTTTTCATAACGAGTCGGAACTCAGCTTTCTTTATGTGGGAGAGAAACACGCTCCACTTCTACCTAGAACACAACATAGAATTTTCATGTTTATCTTTGTTGTGTGTGTTCTTTGTCTTTCAATAGCTACTATCATGCTTAGCTTTTAGTTTTCATGCTTATCTTTTTAAAGAGCTTTTGTTTAGTTGGTTGCTTGAACTCTCTTTAGTTATCATGCTTATCTTATTTAGAGAGTTTGCTTCTTTTGCATTGGTTGATATGTCTATGATAAATATGCTACGTGCATAATGGTGCTTAGTAGTTCATGTTTTCTTATGGTTAGTCTCAAATAGCTGGGGGGGTTCCCAATGTGTTATTGGAGTACCAACATGATTTGTTTGCCTATGATGTGGTATGGTTTAGTAATATCTTCATTCGAGAATTTATTTTGATTGACTTGGCGTATGCTCACGCGTATTTAAGACTGTAAAGAAAGTCTGTCAAGCCTTGATGATCTTTTATTTCTGAGTAGCGATATAACTACCATGCCTGATTCAATGTTGCTTTGTCGCTCTGCATGATTATGACCGTCATTGCTCTCTTAGTTGGTCGCTCCCAGTCTTTTGCTAACCTTCGCCTGTACTAAGCGGACTAACTGCTTGTGCATCCAAATTCCTTTAAACCAGTTATGCCATATGAGTCCACCATACCTTCCTACATGGTATTTACCTGCCATTCCTAACGGAGACTTTCATGTACCATCTCGAAATTATTCAAAAAGAAAAAGCATTCCTATTTTGTGCCTCTGTTTTAAGTCCATGAGGAAGTAGTAGTTAATTCATGATCTTTTTAAGTTGGACAAGCTTCACCCCGGGATTGCATGTATAATGTGCAAACCCATAATACGAGAAGGAACTGGCATTGGGTGCGCCCGGCTCAAAAATAATATAACAAACAAACCCTCCTTCACGCTTTGTTCATGAGAAATCAGAAAACTTTGGCAGTGATAAACAAAGGAGATTAAGAGGATGTGATCGTCCTCATTCGGGAGCCGTTCCTCGAAACTTGTCCATCTCAAGAAGTGATTGAGTTGTCTGCTAGCATTCGTTGACGAAACATGCATAATCTAAAAATAATAATTATTACCTCTGTTTTTAAAACCAAGAGCTCTGGTACATGTTTTGTCTTTGTTTCCGACTACGGGTTTTCAACCTTGCCAACAAAAGCCACGGTTCGAGAGTCTCCACCTTCTTTTAAAGCACCAACTACTGAGAGCATGATTGTCATTCTGAGTGTAATGTGCATTGTCCCAAAGTAGCATTGTCTTTTGCATGATTGTGATATCGTTTATTTTGAAATCATTGTATCTAGTCATCACTTAAACCTTGGAGGTGCCCCTGCATTTATATTTTGCTTCACTAAAGGGGACAAGCGAGATATCACTTTATCATATTTGCACACCATGCTCATTACAAATCTATTTGATGTTTCAGTATCATATTGTAAAACTTTCAGTTCTATGTGATTTTCTCATGAGGCAACTTAATTACTACAGATTCATTGTCTCAGTAAGCTTTTGTCATATGACTATGAAAAGTCCTATATGGTTAATAGCATGTCACCACAGAAATTATTCTTGTTATCATTTACCTACTCGAGGACGAGCAGGAATTAAGCTTGGGGATGTTGATACGTCCAAAACGTATCTATAATTTCTGCTTGCTCCATGCCTCTTTTGGGTGATATTGCTATGATATTTATACACTTCCATACACTTTTGATCATATTTGGACTAACCTATTAACTCAGTGCACCCGAGTGCCAGTTTCTGTTTTCTGCTGTTTTTGTATTTCAGGTTTTCACATTACGAGAACTGCCAGAAAAATCCCGGAAAAATTATATAAAAAATCAGCGTTCCAGAAGCTTCCCGGTAGCCAAAGTATAGCCGGGGGGACCACCAGGGCTCCAGGCACCCTGGTGGCGCGGCCCCCCCCCCCCTGGCCGCGCCGGGGGGCGCCTGGGCCCCCCGGGCCTCCGTTGATGCCCCCCTTTGGCATATATTTATATCGTGTCCCGAAACCCTCGAGACGGGAACTCTTTTTCGCGATCTCATCTTTGTTCCGCCGTCGCCGCCGCTTCCAAGATCGGGAGCACCAGGAGAACTCTTCCCGGCACCCTGCCGGAGGGGAGGATCACCACCGGGAGCCTCTCCACTGATGTATACACACGCTTCTACTCTTGTAGACTATGTTGGGCCTCCAAGCGCAGAGGTTTGTAGGACAGCAGCAATTTCCCTCAAGTGGATGACCTAAGGTTTATCGAACTCAGGGAAGTAGAGGTTGAAGATGGTCTCTCTCAAGCAACCCTGCAACTAAGATACAAGAAGTCTCTTGTGTCCCCAACACACCTAATACAACTAGGAGTTGTATAGGTGCACTAGTTCGGCGAAGAGATGGTAAAATATGGATGATAGGAGTGGCAAAGCAAAGTAATATAAATCTGTAATAAAAAGTGCAGCAAGCAAACAAGTGGTAAACGTGAGCACAAATGGTATTGCAATGGTGGAAACAAGGCCTAGGGATCATATTTTCACTAGTGGCAACTCCCAACAACATTAACATAATCGAATCACATGATATTTCCCATAAAACATGCAATGGAGACGCACCCGGAGGTCATTCCTCCGTGGTCAGGAGAGGACGAGAATTATGTAGGGCTACAAAAGCACACCTCAAAGTTCGTAGTTCTCAATCTAAGGATTTCTCAATGTCACCGCGGCCATCCAAAGAGAGTCCCACAATCACCACAACATATCTAAAGGATAGTCAAAGACAAGCACCAAGAGACTCTCAATCTTCAATCAACACACAAGAGAGGAAATCACTCATGAAAATATTTTTCTAATCCATGTCCAATAGACCGCTGTCACCTTGGTCTCGGGGATTATACTAGATAAAGACAAGTGAGTACATTAATCCAATACATAGAGGAAGGGGAAATATCATGGGATCACCCTAGATTATCCTAGCCTATGATCACAACGAAGATCACATCATGGGAGAGAGAATTGACCACATAGCTACTGGTAGAAACCTCAACCCCGAGGAGGAACTACTCCCGCATCATGGAGGGAGGAAGCAACGTCGATGGAGATGAATCCGGGGGCACTTCCCCGTCCCGGCAGGGTGCCGGCACAGGAATTCTGGTCCCCCGAAGCTTGATGGCGATGGCGGCGGAGATCGGAATTGCGTCTGGAGAAAAGGGGTCCGGAATCAGGGTTTCCTCGACGGGTGTTAAATATATGCCAAAGGGGGGTCGCCAGGGGAGCTACGGGGGGCCCAGGCGGCCTGGCCAGGCGGCCAGGGGTGGGGCCGCCTGGGCAGGGCGCCTGGAGCCCCTCTGGCCCCCCTCCGGCCCTACTTTGGCCGCATGGAAGCTTCCGGAACGCTGATTTTTTATATAATTTTTCCGGGATTTTTTTGGCAGTTTACGTAATGGGAAAACCTGAAATACAAAAACAGCAGAAAACAGAAACTGGCACTGGGGTGCACTGAGTTAATAGGTTAGTCCAAATATGATCAAAACTGTATGGAAGTGTATAAATATCATAGCAATATCACACAAAAGAGGCATGGAGCAAGCAGAAATTATAGATACGTTTTGGACGTATCATCCACCACCATGGACGCCTCCCGGATGAGTTGTGAGTAGTCTCCCTTGGACCATGGGTCCATGACCAGTAGCTATGTGATGTTCTCCTCCCGTTCTTGTGCTTCACTAATTAGTCCTCGTGAGCTGCCCTACATGATCGAGGCACATATGTAATCCTTATGCTGTTGCTATGATGAGTTTGCTGGGATCCGATGGATTGTGAGATTATGTTCAGATTGTGTTTGAGTAATATATTTGATCTACCTCTTTTATATTTATGTTCATAAGTAATTCTTGCATGTTCTCCGTTGTTATTTATTGCTTTGGCCAAGTAGTAGGTAGTGACTCCAAGAGGGAACGTTATGCTTGATTGTGGGTTCATGCCCCTCGATGACTAGCTTGAGTGACAGAAACATGAGTCTAGGGGATGTGCTGTTGCCACAAGTGGTAAAACAACGGTGCTTGTGCCCGCGGGTGCAAGGATTGTTTACTTTACGCAAAGTTCTTTTAATGCAGTTGTCTGTTGCTTTGAGTTTACACTATGGGTGGGACTCGCAACTTAATACCAGCGAGATGTTCTGGATAGATATCTCAAGGTGGATGATTAGTAGTAGATGCAGATGGATTTCGGTCTACTTGCCTTGGCGTACCGCCCATGCTTTGAACCTCTACCTTTCTTGCAACATAGTTAGCATTGGTTTGCGCACATAATTCTGTCAATTGCCCAGCTGTAATTCGTTTACCTCACATAGCTGTTTTATCGTCTTTTGGGAGAGAGACATCACTAGTGAACATCATGGGACTCCGGTCCATATTACCATCATTGATCACATCCACTATTTACTTTACGCTTTTACTTACTATTTGCAGCAATACCTATCACTATTACCACTTGCGTTTGATCCTTTGTAAACGACAAGGCCGGAGGGATTGACAACCTCTCTGTACTCGTTGGGAGCAAAGTTATTTGTATCTGTGTGCAGGTCCACGTTGATTGCTAATATCTGGTGCCGTTAGCAGTTGACACCTTCTTGTTGAAACTGGGAGTCTCAGGGAAATCGATCCTTGGTATCTTTGCCAATGGAAAACTTCCGCTACACTGCATCTCAAACCTTCCACTTGGGGTAACCAACGAGGGGCGAGAAGCCATCACTACTGCGCCGCATTGAAACAGCTGACCGACTGTTCGCATGGCCTAGCCGCGGCTATTTAAGCCGCACTATGTCCCATCCTCCTCCTCCCCCCTCCCCGCCCATCTCCCTCCACATATCTGGCGATGGGCAAGTCCTGAGCCTCAGCGCCGGCAAGCAGTTCCGGGGCGGGATCCAGTGGATCGTGGCAATGCCGCCCTCGAACTCCGGGGTCGTCGTCCTCATCGGCTAGGAGCGACTCAATGTGCGCCGGTCCAAGTATGCGGACTCAGACGTCCCATGCCCGGGTCCTGGACCGCTCCGTCACGATGCCGGAGACGACCAAGCACCGTCTCCACCACCTTGACGGTGAGATGGCCAGGTATGGGGAGGAATGCTCCCTCGCCACATCGACGCCGCCAACGCCGCCTCCTCTAACAACCGCCGCCGTCTTCCCCAGCCCACGTTGTCGGTGATCGCGACGGCTCTGCACACGACGCGGGAGGAAGTAGGGACGATCATCTGCGAGCGGCAAGCGGCCGCCGGGAAGCCCTGCCGCAACGTCGCCACCTTCCGCCGCCTGAAGCCCAACGATGACTCCGACTACGACACCAGATCAGGCACCGATGACGGAGAAGGAGCCGCCGGCCGACACGGCATTACCTACAAGGTCACCGTTAAGTATAGGATAGCTTAGGGTTTAGTTTTAAGGTCAGCATAACCGGCCATCGTCTCAACGACTTCTTCAAAGCAGAAAAATTCAATTTTATGGAAGTTAATCTTAAGACCCGACATTTGCCTAAAGTAGAACGCAAAGGCACGCTCGCGCATCCTCCGGTATCTCGGTGGCCTAGGTGGTGGCGATGACTCCTAATGTCGCGGGCCATCGTATTGGCCGAGGACATCATAGTGAGGCAAGCGGCGCGACACGAGCGCCCCAATGTGGTGTGCCGCTCCGTGTACGCGAAGCCAGACGAGGCGCCGGCCTGAATCCGCAACGGCCCAGACCTGGTGGTGGCCTGGTCCCTCGACCGGTGCATCACCACCTGAAAGACGGTCGCGCGTCGGAGCCGTTGTCTTGACAGGAAACTCGGCAATATCGGTGAGGAATGGTCATTAAACGGCACCTTCACAATTGTCAGCACGGGCATGACTGCCGCTAGGACATCGCGACTGGGGTCTGCATTGGCCATGGTGGTCCTCCGCACAGTGCATGAGGAAGCGGAGTGGCTCCTCCGTCAGCGTTAGGCCGCAACCAGGCAAGGCTTCCGTGGACCCGCGTCTTTCCGCTGCAGGAAGAACTATTTCGGATGACGGCATTGACGGCGCCGGCGGTGCGGTTTGGCAAGGCGACGATGTGTATGAGGTCACTGTCTGCTATAAGATAGCCTCCTAATAATTTTATAAAAGGTTTTAGTTAAACAAATGAAATATCGTCTGTTTTATTTAAATTATGTCCAAGCTTTGTTCTGTCGTGTTTGATAACTTCGTTTGATTTTTATATTTGTTTGTAAACGAATGCCAACACGGTTGGATGCCCGTCTCTCGCGTCATGTTCGTAGACTGGTCTCCATCGGTGCACAGTGGCGGACCCAGGATCGGCCGACGCCCCGGGCGAGAAACTAAGGTCTAAAAATTACGCAGAAAAAATTCCAGTTGTAAGGCATAAAAAAGTTAATATATGTTGCATAACTAATAAGAAACCAAACATAATATTCAATGGTTGCATTTGCTTCATGATGGGTCAACTAATAAAGTAAGACAAATAAAAAGACAATATGTACATAGATAGATGATACAAAAGATTGATACCAAATCATAGGATTGGTTGATCTGAGACTCCCATGACTACATCTTCAATAGCATAAGAAGCTAAACCTTCAATCATCAATTTTAAAATGCAATCAGAGCATAATATAGTAGGTAAAACTAGTTAATAATAGATGTAAAATATGAAAACTTGCCTCTAAGACCAGGCAAAACAAATAAAAAGAGGACTCAAACTCCCTGACCCTAAAACGACGACTATTGCCCTTACGCTACGAAACGATGACTGTTGGCCACTCGACCTGGCAACTGCTGCATACTAAAACGAAGCGCAAACTTTTAAGTACCCAGCCACAGTGGTAAATCTGTTTTTCATTTTTATTACTCATCATTTCTTGGAAAAAATGCAAATAATATTTGAAAATGTGAACGATTTCAGTATTTGCACAAAACCTTTAAAACGTGAAAAAAAATTGAAAACGTGAACAAACTTTAAACAGGTGAACAAAAATTGAAAATGTGAACCATTTTCATATAAACTGAATAATTAATATACATTGAACATTTTTGTAATATATTCTGAACAATTTGTAAATACTCATTACTTATGTTTGTGATATACCATGAACAATTTTTAAACAAACGTTGAACATGTTTGTGATATATGTTGAACAGTTTTTTAATACGTAATTAACATTTTCTTATGATATGTTGAACATTTTATTAATATACTATTAAATTTTCTTAAATATACTATGCACATTTTTGCAATACACATCGAACATTTGTATAATACACAAAAATTGTGAACAAAATTGGAAAATGATAACATTTTTTGGTATTCCATACAGTATTTAAACTTTTAGAAAAAATATTTGAAAATATAAAATGAAAGGAAAAGAAAAAAACGAAACAGAAAAACGGTGGTGCATATGTGGGCCGGCCCAATTGGGAGCGCCTTCAACGAAGAAATGATGTTTTGCCGCCCGTGCCGCCCACGAGCGTCATATAGGATCCACCATGCAGGGGAGCAGTTCGTGCGGCGCGGGGTGGTTCGCCTGGGCGGCTGGCCCAGTTTCCCTGGGCTGCTTGGGCTGAGAAGTGGGCTGCGCCCCAGGCCGAATGTTTTTTTTCAAAACATAGACCGAGGAAAAGACCCACACCCCAGGCAGTGGCCTGGGCTGCCTTGGGCCCAAATCCGCCCATGGGTCCATGTAGGATGTCCAATTTAAAAGTCAGCGTTTGGAGATGCACTTAAGCATGCACGAATGCAGCTTTGCAGGTTCCGGCGCATACACATATGCATGAAATGAAGTGTTTTTATTTTTGTGGCGCATGACCTTGAGCTTTCGTAGGAGCCCATGCAGATACTGTCTCGTACGGTTGCTGCCGCGGATGTCCTTGTCTTCTCGTGGTCACCAAAGCTTCTTATCGATCTTTTTTTGCGGGGTAGCTTCCTATCGATCTTTGTTAGACTTGGATGCTCCTGCTCAAATTTTTCAATGAAATATACTCCCTCCGTCCGGAAATACTTGTCATCAAAACGAATAAAAGAGGATGTATCTAGATGTATTTTAGTTCTAGATACATTCTTTTTTGTCCATTTTGATGACAAGTATTTTGGGACGGAGGGAGTATATATTTGGTTGCATCCATCACCCATACTCATTATATGTTCCTGCTCCTGCATGCAAACACCAAAGTTAGTCGCGTTTGGTTGAGCCATTCAAACGCCAGCCACCTTGGCGTTTGGCGAAGCCACGTCAGCCGACCAACAAGGATGTGGCGCAGAGGCCAAACGCCAGAGACAATGACGTCTCGTGTGCAATCGAAACGCCAGGTATGTTGACGTGATCAGAAAAAGTCAGACTACGAAATACTTAAAAAGTAGGGTCAAATTGTGTTAATCTTTGCTTAAAAGGTCACAACAGAAATTTTGTCCACGAAATGATGCACAACAAGCCAGCGCCTCCGGTCGAAGCCTCGAAGAGATTCCTCCTACGCTACGTTGACTCACTTGTGGGCATCCAGAACAACCCGACCGCTGATCCGGCGAAAGGCAAACAAGTGGTGGACGTGGTGAGGTCTCGGACCCCATTAGCGCATGCTCCGACAGGACCTACTAGCGTGCCTGCACCTAGATGGACTCCACCGGCTGAAGGATGTAAGAGCATCTCCAACAGGCGCTGAAAAAGGCGCGCGCGTGCGCTAAATCGGCGTTTTCGCGCGCGGGAAAAAAACCGCGCTCCAGCGGCGGCGGGAAAGACGCGCGCGCGGGAACCACTTGCGCGCGCGCGCGAAACGGCGGCCTCCCGCGCGCCTTTTTTGCGGCGGCGCGCCCCGCGCGCGCTATAAAACGCCGCGCGCCCGAACGGTCCTCGCTGCACCTCTCCTCTCCCTCTCTCCTCCTCTCTCTCGCGCCCGCCGACCCCTACCGCCGCACCGGCGCACCGCCGCCGCACCGGAGCACCGTCGCCGCCCCCGACGCGCCACCATGCCGCCGCGCCGCCGTTCTTCCTCGGGCTACCGCGGCGTCCGCGAGCGCCCGAACGGCGGCGGTTTCTACGCCGAGATACGCTCCGGCGATCTCCGGCTCCCCCTCGGCACCTACGAGACGGCGCACGAGGCCGCCCGGGCGTACGACGCGGCGGCGTGGCGCCTAGGCAGGCCGCGTCGTCAGATGAACTTCGACGACGCCCGCACCCTCGAGCAGGCGTTGGAGCTCGCCCCGCCGCCTCGTCTGCACACCACACGAGATCGTGCGGAGCACACGGCGGCGCAGAACCGCCTCCTCGTCGCCCAGGAGGACGAGCGACGCATGGCGGAGTGGCGCCGCCTCCATCCGGAGGACGTCGTCGCCGAGCATCAGTTCTGGGAACGTCGCCGCGAGGACAGGCGTCGTCGGAGGGAGTTGGCGTGTCAGCAGAGCGCCATCCGCGATGCCGGCGGCCAATCCATCTTCGCTGATGAAGATGACCGCTGGTTCGACATTTGGCTGTCGACCTCCTCCGACGACAACAACGAAGGCGATGATGATGACTGGAGCGATTAGTTTTTTTTATGTTTTCGAACTATATATCTATCTATCTAGAACTATCTATCTATGTTTTATCTATGTTTTATTAGAACTATGTTTTTTATCTATGTTTCAACTATCTATCTTTGTATCTTTTTATTTTAATGCAATTTTTAGTATGAAAAAAAAAGTGTGCGCGCGCTGTATTTTTTGGGCACCGCTGGAGCAGCACGCGCGCGCTGCAAAATAGCGCTGCTGCTGGAGCCAGCACTGCGCGCCGCGGCAAAACAGGCGTTGCGCGCGCTATATGGTTTTTTTGGGCGCGCCGCTTAGCGCGCCTGTTGGAGATGCTCTAAGTATCTCCAACAGCGGCGCTATACAAGCGCCGTGCCGTAAAAAAAGCAGTTTTAGCGTGCGCGCAACGCGGCGGGTAGCTTCAGCGGACGCGCAAAAACGACGCGCGTGTCATTTCCAATTCAGCGCGCTCGTCGAAACGCAATCCCGCGCTCGTTATTTGCGCGCCGGCTCGCGCGCGCGCGACTCTCCCGCGCTCGCCACTGCTCTCTCCTGCGCTCGCTCGCTCCCTCCTCCACTCTCGCGACCGCGCCGCCGCCCCCATCCGACCGCCCGCCGCCGCCGCTCGCGCCCCCGGCGACCGTTCAGCGCTTCCCCGGCCTATCCCCGCGCCGCCGTCATCGCCCGCGCCCGCCGGCGACCACTCAAGCGCTTCCCCGGTCTGTCTCGGCTGCGGCCGCCGCCCGCGCCCTCCGGCGACCGTTCAGGCGCTTCGCCGGCCTCCCCGCGCCGCCGCGCTTCCGCCCCACCCCCTCCTAGTCCGGCCGGACCTCGCGCGTCTCCGACGTCCGAGGAACAGCGCCCGAGGGCTCGCTGCCGCGCCGCGCCCGCAAGGTGTTCGACAAAACGCCTACAAGGTATGTATTGCTCCAAACTTATGAATTTGATGCATATTTTGAATTGTAGTTTTGATAGTATAGTATTGAACATTGTAGATGAGTTCGTCGTATGATTCTTCCGAAGAAAAATTTGATATGAAAGAGGAGGAGGCTCTTGCAATGATCATAGCTATGCATATCAATAAAAAACCGAAGTACGGTGGTTCGGTTATGGGTCGGGATAAAATTTGGAGAGACATGATTGATGCCCATAACAGATTGATGAAGAGTGGTGGGCATGGCATGGACGACAAAGAGCATGATTTCATTGCATTATTTGTATTGTATTGTTCATGAACTATTGGTTGTGTTTATTGCATTATTTGTTGTACTGAACGATAAACTATTTGTTTGAGTTGTAATAACTATTTATTGTTGATTTATTTTGTTTATTTGATCGTTTTTTCCTATTTTTTGAATTGTATATGTGGTTTGTGCTTGCTGCGCGCGCTGCATTTTTGGGCACTGCTGGAGCGGCGCGCGCGCTGCATTATAGCGCGGCTGTTGAAGCTGGCGCCTATCCCCGCGCTAAACCAGCCGAAGCGCGCGCGGCAAATGCATTTTTCGAACGCGGCGCGTAGCGCGGCTGTTGGAGATGCTCTAAGCTGAATGTGGATGGATCCTTCTGCGCCGACACAAGGACGGCCGGGGCGGATACGATCCTCCGCAACAGCATCGGCGGGATCATCTTCTCCTCTTGCCGAGAATTGCGGGCGTGCGCAGAACCCTGGAGGCCGAACTGCTAGCTTGCATGGAGGGAATTAACCTCGCGCTGCAATGGAGGCAACAACCGATAGATGTGGAGATGGACTGTCTTGTCGCGCTAAACATGATCAAGGCTCCAGAGAAGGAACAAAATAGTGTTAAATCATGTACGTAGGGAACAAAATAGTGTTAGCCCTCCAGGACGTAGAGAGGCTGTTACCGACTAGGCTGCTGGCTGGCTTGGTGCTGTTGCCCTTTAAGCAGAAAACATGTTATTCAGTGAACACCTATCACCCTCCCTTGGTTGGTTACTCTGCTTCTGCAGCTCCTGTTATACAGAGGAGCTATGAAACAGACTTGAGTGGGTCTGTTTCCTTCATGTGTCTGGGGGCTTCATACAGTTGGAGGACTTCACAGTGGATGTCAAATTGCAGGAGCCACTTTTGTTTTAGGGATTGTCTGCCTGCATGTTAACATCCCTCGAAGAAACCCTGTTCTCACCTGTGCTCTTCTGCTATACTATGCATGAGCAGCATCTTGAGCATTTTCTAATGTTCACTAGTGCATTTTGGCGTGGAATATACTTTCATCAATCTAGCCTTTAAGTGCAATTTACTTGTGTGAATTGCTGGCAGCTTTTTTTGCAGTTCTGCTGCAGCATCTTCATCAGTTTCTGCTTCTATTCAACGGTTTACACTTTCTTCAGTTAACATAATAAGAGTAACTCCAACGGCTCCCGTGTCTCTAAAAAAACTGCCGCTCATGGAAAGTCGAGGCAAAACTAGCCCTCCAACAGCTCCTGTAAAAAATTTGCAGTCAGCTTTGCAGTCAGCTTTGCCGTTATTTTTCTTGCTTTGCTTTTGCCTTTTTGCCACAAGGTTAAAGTGTCAGACTAAAAACATCCAAGTTTCCAAAGCAGTACATGGGACGAACTAATTAACACATAAAACATAAATCATCTTGTGACACAAGGAACTCATTTTATGAGAAGGGGCGATTAAAACATAAGACGCAAATCCAAGATCATTTGCAAACTAACTCCAACTAGCCAGACAAATAAGTAGGTTCGTCAAACAAAGGTCCGTAGATACATTACTTTAGTCTACTCGCAATACAGTTACAGTAGACCATATAAAACAGTGTGCAGCATTTCTTGATAACATAGGAGTTACACAGCTAACACAAACTGTCGAGGTACTCTTTGACCAGCCCAAAACATGGCATACGCAAATACAGTCAGCAATGCGATTTTGGAGACGTTGAGGCCGTTGATGAACCCGGCAAATGAATCCTTAGAGCATCTCCAAGCCGCGCCCCCAATAAGGCTCTTCAGGCGTTTTTTTTTGCCGTAGGCGTCGAAAAATTGGCCTAGTCGCGTCTTCAAAGGCCCTTTTTTCATCGGCTCGGACCGAAATTGGCGCTGGCGAACCAGACCAAACCCGGCGCGATGGGGGCGCTTGGTGGCGCCGGCCGAAGCGTTTTTGGCGCGAAAATCGACGGGCCCTCCTTGGCAGCGACTCGGCTGTTCTTGTCGCTTCGTCGTCCTCATCGCCTCGGTTCCCGCGGGGGAATCAACGCCAATGCTGCCGCGCCGGTCAGCCTCCATTGATGCATCACGGACGGCACAGTGAAGGCGCGCGGCGACGCGCGTCCCTCGCCCGCCATGCGTACACACGGCGGCCACGCGGGCGCCGCCCGGCCGTGGCTATATAAGGCCCCCCC
>LR738714.1:705785210-705819391 GCA_902687465.1 Secale cereale
CCCCCGCTCCCGCACCGGTGAGCCACGCACATACATCGCTCTCCATCGCCGATGCCCCCGTTCCTCCCTCTCTTCTCGCCGTTTCCATTTCACACAATGGCCGAGCGCTACCCAGGCGATGGCGCGGCGGCGAACAGCTTCGGTGGCCGCCACCTTCACAACGACGAAGTCCGGCTTCTCTATGAGGCCGAGTACCCGATCCCGCCGGACATGCGGGTGCCTGGGGCGTGGAGGATAAGCGCCGGTGGGGTCCCGGTGCCACCGCCGCCCACCGTGGCGGCCAGGCGAGCGGAGATCGCCCGCATTCGCTCCTCTCTGACGCAGGCGGCGAGAGAAGGGCCGAGGCACACCCCCGACAGCACGCTGTGGGAGCCGTACTTTTAGCGTCGCCACGCCGAGCAGCTCGAGGCCACCAACGATGTTGTGCCCTCCGGAAAGTGCAACGCGGACGGGCCCCGCCGTTGGTGGGGCGTGCCCGGCCGCACGATGGAGGCCGTCCTCGAGTACATCGAGGGCAGCAACACGCCGAGGCTGGAGTACCCCGTGCCCCCACCTTCTCCCGTCGGCGTGGTAGCTCGTGGACGCCGAGACGCATGGACCCGGCGTCCTCCTCCTCATCCGGCCGCTCGTCCGGCTCTCCGTCCCTCATCCCCGTCAAACCGGAGCACCAGGACACGCCGATCAGCGGGCACACCCGCAGCTGCGGCATCCGCATTGCCGAGTCCTCCCCCACCTCTGCCCGTCTCGTCAGGCCGAAGGTGGAGTCCGGCCTCCTCGTGGAGTAAGAGGCCATAGCCCGGTCCAACTTCTCCGACGAGGCCGCCCTTCGATGGGCGCGGGATGACTACCTTCGTGACGAGATGGTCCGACAACGCCGAGCCCTGCAGGAGATAGCCGCCCGCCGGTGCGGGCGCGAGGACGAGGATGGCGTGGTGATCCTCGACAGTGACGACGACGAGGACGTCCCCGGGACGTACAACCCGCCGCGCCTCGGCGACCCTGGGCAGGGGAGCAACAGGGACGACGGCCGCGGAGGAGGCGACGACGATGACGACGGCGGCGACTACACGCAGTTCTACAGGCTCCTTGGCATGTAGAGCTTCTGGCAGCGGGCGGCGAGGGCGAGGGCGACGACGGGTCTAGTAGTGTCTTTTTTTTTTTACTTTTTTTGTAAAATATTTGATGAACTCGCCGAAGTTTGGTTAAATTTACGTCTTGTTTGTGTGAATGTGGGGCTGGGTTTTGTTTTAAAAAAAATATAATGCGCCGTGGGGACGATGACTGGGGAGCATCACGCCCCCAACGCACGGTTTAGCGTTGGTTCGAGGCGGCCGGTTCGCCCCAACGGCTGGAGATGCTCTTAATGCAATATGTTGGTAATCAAGGCCAGCTAACTCTTTCTCTGCACATATATGCCCTTCCGCGCCGTGTGCTTACAGTACTCGCACACTGGCTTCTCATACATGTATACATCCTCCAGGGCTGCCGACACTTTCATGACGCTTTCGATGCAATTCATAGTCTTCTCCTCGCACTGAAACCCAAAAACCCTGAGCAGAGACAAATTGCGGTGCTTGAAATCAGATGCAGGTGCTTTCCACACTGCATACGCATCCTTCTTGTCCTCGCTGAACCCATACCGCCTCCTCTGCTCCCCGTCCACTATCATCTCACATCGATGATCCCACACCTGCATTTTGGAAGAAAATTTTACAAATGAAACAAATAAATTGTTTGGAGATTAGCTATACAAAACTTTACTACCTTGATGCATAGCTCCTGAAGGGACGGTGCACCTTGGAGAATGAACATTGTCCAATTCAGATCACATTCTTCCAATTCACCTCCTAGGAGGATGTAAATACCCCTTTGATTTTATTTGTGTGGTAGGACTTCATTTGTATACAATAAGATTATATCTAGCCATGTGCTATGCTTCCAAGCAAATATCTTATTGGTATATTTATGACATCCTTGTGGATATCATTTTCCGTCGTGTATTATTTCGTGTGTACATCCTTCTTGTGGATTGATATTATCATGATTTTCATCTACCTAGAATCTTATACACTTGAGAGAAATTACATATCTAGTAGATATCCTTTTCTTTCACATCCACCTTGTCTTTCTTATATTACTTCCCTTGGTGGTTATGTGAAAGGATTTATCTTGAATGCGGATCATATATCGTTGCACCTTGATGCACTCTTGTGTGGTGAAGATTTTTATTCTCTTACTTGTCTTGACGAGGCTTTTGCCATTTTAATTGGTATCCCTCCTCATGATGAAGCTATCTTTTTCTGTCTTCGTCATGGGGTGTCACAAGCGTTGGTTATTCGTTTTGCATGTCGAGTGTGCTTGTGAACCCTTTTGATTGATGTGTGTGGGAAGGTCATGTCATGCACCTTGTTTCTCAACTATTCAAGACTATGTTGATGCTTGATGCTCACCCTTACATTAGTCTTCTCAAGTGCTTTGCCATGACACACACACATCATTTTGGTTGAGCCTACTGTTAAGTTGTCTGTTTTATATGTTGCTCAACCATTTGTTTTGTTGCAAGTGCTAGGCTTTGTTTCCTTCATGCTCACTTGCACATGGTGTGAGTCTCTATTGATTTTGGAGGAGTGATGATCCTATTTTGTGCACTTGGTATCCTAATGAAAATATTCTAAGGAGTGCACAAATTATGGGGAGCTTCACTAGTGTCTTTAGAACACTCCGTTGCTATGTCGTGAGGTTCTATTGATCTTGGGGGAGCGACGATCATATTTTTGTGCTCATTGTATCCAAATACAAAACTAAATTATGCACAAATCATGGGGAACTTCTCTAGTTTCTCTAGAACACTCCTTTGCTCATATCATAATATCTTTTGTTTTCATGTGGCATGTAGGATCGTTGGTCTAGTTGGTTCAATTGGTATCTTTTGATTGCTTGCTTCAATTGGTATCGTTTGTTTCGTTGATTGCTTGTTTCTCTCTTTGTTATGTTTTTTTTGGCATATCATTCTTTTGAAATCTTTGGGCCTCAATATAGTTTGTCTTCCTCCAAGTATTTACAGTTGGATATGTGTATTGCATTCCACTCTCTATTTTGAGAAATACGCAATTTCTGGAGAAACACAATTTATATTGGCCTTCTAAGCTATTCGCCCATTTTGGCAATCGATTCCAATGGGGGAGAAGTTTCAGAGAGTTTAGTTTTGTGAGGAAGTTTAGAGAGTTGTCTTTTCTCTCTTCTTGCTTTGGTTTTGTTCCTAAGCTTTTGCATCTCATGCGCGTACATTATTGTTGCATGGTATGGTGATGCATAATTCCTTATATAAACTCTCTTGAAAGTGATTGTCATCAATTACCAAAATGGGGGAGATTGAAAGAACATGCGGTGCCCCCATGTTTGGTTTTGGTAATTGATGACAATCTCTATGGACTAATAGTTGCCTTGAGTTATATTTGAAGGGTTTGTCCATAGGCTTTTCTTGGAGTCCATTTGTTGGTTTCAAGGAGAGTTTGTGATGACCAAGGTGCTATTAAGGAATTTTCCAAAGATTGGTCTTATGAGTGTTGGTGTAAGCATGTCTTGAAGGAGAAGAGTGTGTGATCATTCATGTTTACCTTCAAGACATCATCCAAATGAAGAGAGTTGGAAAGATTCAAGGTTGATAAAGACTAAGTCAAAGAGTGAATCAAGTTGATCAACACACAAAGCATAGAAGATGTATCGAGAGGGATCAAGCGATCCCATGGTATGGTAAGCATTGTCAATTATGCTTTGTGTACTAACCCATGGTCTTCGTGAGAGTTCTTTGCGGGGTTAGGTTGCAGTGTGCAAGTTCAAGTAGGATCATCATGAAGAGATCATATGCTTGAAGCTTGTCATCCAATTGTGGTAGCAATGGACTTGTGAAGATGTGCCGAAGAGTGGCTCACCCATAGTGGTGTATGGGGGAGCAATCTACTAGTCTTCACCGAGCCAACACAATCAAGAAAGATGGTCCAGCTTGAGGGAGTCAAGATCGTCATCATCTAGCTCAAGTGGACTATGTGCAAGGCAAAGGTTTTGTTGGGGAACGTAGCATAATTCAAAAAATTTCTACGTCTTCACCAAGATCCAACTATGGAGACATCTAGCAACGAGCAAGTAAGAGTGCATCTACATACCGTTATGAAGATTGCGTGCGGAAGCTTTCAACGAAGCAAGGATGAAGTAGTCGTACTCTTCACGTTCATCGTCACCGATGATCTAGCGCCGAACGGACGGCACCTCCGCGTTCAACACACGTACGGTGCAGCAACGTCACCTCCTTCTTGATCCAGCAAGGGGGGAGGAGAAGTCGTCAGAGATCCGGCAGCACGACGGCGTGATGACGGATGCAGTGGAGATCGCAGCAGGGCTTCGCCGAGCGCCCTGCGTGGGAGTTGGGAGGTGTGACGGGAGGGGGAGAGGCGCCAGGGCTTGGGTGCGGTTGCCCTCTCCCCCCCACATATATATAGGGGGCCAGGGGGGGCGCCAGCCCCCTGCAGATCCAATCTGCATGGGGGGGCGGCGGCCAGGGAGGAGTCCTCCTCCCCCAAGGCAAGTGGTGGCCCCCCTCCCCTTAGGGTTTTAACCCTAGGCGCATGGGGAGGTGGGCCACCTTGTGGTGCGCCAGCCCAGAGGGCTGGACACTTCCCCTCGCAGCCTAGGGGCCCCACCGGGATGGGTGGCCCCACCCGGTGGACCCCCGGGGCCCCTCCGGTGATCCCGGGACGCTCCCGGTGACCCCCGGAGATCACCCGTTGGCCGAAACTGGACTTCCCATATATCAATCTTTACCTCCGGACCATTCCGGAACTCCTCGTAACGTCCGGGATCTCATCCGGGACTCCGAACAACTTTCGGGTTTCCACGTGCATTTATCTCTACGACCCTAGCGTTACCGAACCTTAAGTGTGTAGACCCTACGGGTTCGGGAGACACGTAGACATGACCGAGACCACTCTCCGGTCAATAACCAGCAGCGGGATCTGGATACCCATGTTGGTTCCCACGTGTTCCTCGATGATCTTCATCGGATGAACCACCGTGTCAAGGATTCACTCAATCCCGTATGTTATTCCCTTTGTCCATCGGTACGGTACTTGCCCGAGATTCGATCGTCGGTATTCCCGATACCTTGTTCAATCTCGTTATGGCAAGTCTCTTTACTCGATCCGTAATCCATCATACCGTGACTAACTACTTAGTCACATTGAGCTCATTATGATGATGTCTTACCGAGTGGGCCCACAGGTACCTCTCCGTCATACGGAGTGACAACATCCCAGTCTCGGTTCGTACCAACTCAACAGACACTTTCGGAGATACCCGATGCGTACCTTTATAGCCACCCAGTTACGTTGTGACGGTTGGCACACCCAAAGCACTCCTACGGCATCCGGGAGTTGTACAACCTCATGGTCTAAGGAATAAATACTTGACACCGAAAAGCTTATGCATTACGAACTATACGATCTCGTGTTATGCTCAAGTTTGGGTCTTGTCCATCACATCATTCTCCTAATGATGTGATCCCGTTATCACTGACATCTCATGTCCATGGTCAGGAAACCGTGACCATCTGTTGATCAACGAGCTGGCTACTAGAGGCCTACCAGGGACTCATTGTGGTCTATGTATTCACACATGTATCGCTGTTTCCGTACAATACAATTCAAGCATGAATAACAGACAATTATCATGAACAAGGAGATATAATAATAATGCTTTTATTATTGCCTCTAGGGCATATCTCCAACAGTCTCCCACTTGCACTAGAGTCAATAATCTAGTTACATTGTGATGAATCGAACACCCATAGAGTTCTGGTGTTGATCATGTTTTGCTCGTGAAAGAGGTTTAGTCAACGGGTCTGCAACATTCAGATCCGTATGCACTTTACAAATATCTATGTCTCCATCCTGAACATAATTCCGGATGGAGTTGAAACGGCGCTTGATGTGCTTGGTCTTCTTGTGAAACCTGGGCTCCTTGGTAATAGCAATAGCACCAGTGTTGTCACAGAAGAGAGTCATCGGACTTGACGCGCTTGGAATGACTCCTAGGTCGGTGATGAACTCCTTCATCCAGACTCCTTCCTGCGCTGCTTCAGAAGCAGCTATGTACTCCGCTTCACATGTAGATGCTGCCACCACGCTTTGCTTGCAACTGCACCAGCTGACTGCCCCTCCATTCAAAATATACACGTATCCGGTTTGTGACTTAGAGTCATCCAGATCTGTGTCGAAGCTAGCATCGACGTAACTCTTTACGACGAGCTCTTCGTCACCTCCATAAACGAGAAACATATCCTTAGTCCTTTTCAGGTACTTCAGGATGTTCTTGATCGCTGTCCAGTGTTCCGTACCGGGATCACTTTGGTACCTCCCTACCAAACTTATGGCAAGGTTCACATCAGGTCTGGTACACAGCATGGCATACATGATAGAACCTATTGCCGAGGCATAGGGAATGACACTCATCTTTTCTCTATCTTCTGCCGTGGTCGGCGACTGAGTCTTACTCAATCTCATACCTTGCAAAACAGGCAAGAATCCTTTCTTTGACTGATCCATATTGAACTTCTTCAATATTTTGTCAAGGTATGTACTTTGTGAAAGACCAATGAGGCGTCTCGATCTGTCTCTATAGATTTTGATGCCTAATATGTAAGCAGCTTCTCCAAGGTCCTTCATTGAAAAAACTTTTATTCAAGTAGGCCTTTACATTTTCCAAGAATTCTATATCATTTCCCATCAGCAATATGTCATCCACATATAATATGAGAAATGCCACAGAGCTCCCACTCACTTTCTTGTAAATATAGGCTTCTCCATAAGTCTGTATAAAGCCAAACGCTTTGATCACCTCATCAAAGCGAATATTCCAACTCCGAGATGCTTGCACCAGCCCGTAAATCGAGCGCTGGAGCTTGCATACCTTGTTAGCATTCTCTGGATCGACAAAACCTTCCGGTTGCATCATATACAACTCTTCCTTGAGGAAGCCATTAAGGAATGCTGTTTTGACGTCCATTTGCCATATCTCATAATCATAGAATGCGGCAATAGCTAACATGATTCTGACTGACTTCAGCATCGCTACGGGAGAGAAAGTCTCATCGTAGTCAATCCCTTGAACTTGTCGATAACCTTCAGCGACAAGCCGAGCCTTATAGATGGTCACATTACCATCCGCGTTTGTCTTCTTCTTAAATATCCATTTGTTTTCTATGGCGTGCCTGTCATCAGGCAAGTCCACCAAAGTCCATACTTTGTTTTCATACATGGATTCTATCTCGGATTTCATGGCTCCAAGCCATTTATTGGAATCTGGGCCCGCCATCACTTCTTCATAGTTCGAAGGTTCACCGTTGTCTGACAACATGATTTCCAGGACAGGGTTGCCGTACCACTCAGGTGCGGAACGTGCCCTTGTGGACCTTCGAAGTTCAGTAGTAACTTGATCTGTTTCTTCATGATCATTATCATCAACTTCCTCCCTTGTCGGTGCAGGCACCTCAGGAACAGTTTCCTGTGCTGCGCTACTTTCCGGTACAGGAGTGGTGACTGTCACCTCATCAAGTTCTACTTTCCTCCCACTCACTTCTTTCGAGAGAAACTCTTTCTCCAGAAAGCATCCATTCTTGGCAACAAAGACTTTGCCTTCGGATCTGTGGTAGAAGGTGTACCCAATTGTTTCCTTTGGGTATCCTATGAAGACGCATTTCTCCGATTTGGGTTCGAGCTTTTCAGGTTGAAGTTTCTTGACATAAGCATCGCAACCCCAAACTTTCAGAAACGACAGCTTCAGTTTCTTGCCAAACCAAAGTTCATACGGAGTCGTCTCAACGGATTTTGACGGAGCCCTATTTAAAGTGAATGCGGCAGTCTCTAAAGCATAACCCCAAAAAGATAGCGGTAAATCGGTGAGGGACATCATAGATCGCACCATGTCCAACAGAGTACGATTTCGACGTTCGGACACACCGTTACGTTGAGGTGTTCCGGGCGGTGTCAATTGTGAAACAATTCCACAGCTTCTAAGGTGTGTGCCAAATTCATGACTTAAATATTCACCCCCACGATCCGATCGCAAGAACTTTATTTTTCTGTCACGTTGATTCTCAACCTCATTCTGAAATTCCTTGAACTTTTCAAAGGTCTCAGACTTGTGTTTCATCAAATAGATATACCCGTATCTACTCAAGTCATCCGTGAGGGTGAGAACATAACGATAGCCTCCGCGAGCCTCAACACTCATTGGACCGCACACATCGGTGTGTATGATTTCCAGCAAGTTGGTTGATCGCTCCATTGTTCCAGAGAACGGAGTCTTGGTCATCTTGCCCAAGAGGCATGGTTCGCACGTGTCAAATGATTCATAATCAAGAGACTCTAGAAGTCCATCTGAATGGAGCTTCTTCATACGTTTGACACCAATATGACCAAGGCGGCAATGCCACAAGTATGTGGGACTATCATTATCAACTTTACATCTTTTGGCATCTACACTATGAATATGTGTATCACTACGTTCGAGATTCATCAAAAATAAACCATTGACCAGCGGGGCATGACCATAAAACATATCTCTCAAATAAATAGAACAACCATTATTCTCCGATTTGAAAGAGTAGCCATCTCGCATAAGACGAGATCCAGAAACAATGTTCATGCTCAAAGCTGGTACTAAATAACAATTATTCAGGTTTAAAACTAATCCCGAGGGTAGATGTAGAGGCAGCGTGCCGACGGCGATCACATCGACCTTGGAACCATTCCCGACGCGCATCGTCACCTCATCCTTCGCCAGTCTCCGTTTATTCCGCAGCTCCTGTTTTGAGTTACAAATGTGAGCAACTGGACCGGTATCGAATACCCAGGAGCTACTACGAGTGCTGGTAAGGTACACATCAATAACATGTATATCATATATACCTTTGACGTTGACGGCCTTCTTGTCTGCTAAATATTTGGGGCAGTTCCGCTTCCAGTGACCCGTTCCCTTGCAATAAAAGCACTCTGTTTCAGGCTTGGGTCCATACTTTGGCTTCTTCCCGGCAACAGGCTTGCCAGGCGCGGCAACTCCCTTGCCGTCCTTCTTGAAGTTCTTCTTACCCTTGCCTTTCTTGAACTTAGTGGTTTTATTGACCATCAACACTTGATGTTCTTTCTTGATGTCTACCTCCGCTGATTTCAGCATCGAATACACCTCGGGAATGGACTTCTCCATCCCCTGCATATTGAAGTTCAACACGAAGCTCTTGAAGCTTGGTGGGAGCGACTGGAGGATTCTGTCAACGACCGCTTCATCTGGGAGATTCATTCCCAGCTGAGACAAGCGGTTGTGCAATCCTGAAATCTTGAGGATGTGCTCACTGACAGAACTGTTCTCCTCCATCTTACAGCTGTAGAATGCGTCAGAGGCATCATATCTCTCGACTCGGGCATGAGCTTGGAAAACCATTTTCAGCTCTTCGAACATCTCATATGCTCCATGGTGCTCATAACGCTTTTGAAGCCCCGATTCTAAACTGTAAAGCATGCCGCACTGAACCAGGGAGTAATCATCACTACACGACTGCCAGACGTTCAAAACGTCTTGGGCCGCATCGGGAGCAGGTGCATCACCTAGCGGTGCTTCTAGGACATATGATCTCTTGGCAGCTATGAGGATAATCCTCAGGTTACGGACCCAATCCGTATAGTTGCTACCATCGTCTTTCAGCTTGGTTTTGTCTAGGAACGCGTTGAAGTTGAGGGAAACTGGTGCGTGGGACATTTGATCTACATGAGATATTGTAAAGAATTTAGACTAAGTTCATGATAATTAAGTTCATCTTAATCAAATTTTAATGAACTCCCACTCAGAATGACATCTCTCTAGTCATCTAAGTGATACACGATCCGAATCGAGTAGTCCGTGTTCGATCATCACGTGAGACGGACTAGTCATCAACGGTGAACATCTTCATGTTGATCGTATCTTCTATACGACTCGTGTTCGACCTTTCGGTCTTCCGTGTTCCGAGGCCATGTCTGTACATGCTAGGCTCGTCAAGTGAACCCTAAGTGTATCGCGTGTGTAAATCTGTCTTACACCCGTTGTATGCGAACGTTAGAACCTATCACACCCGATCATCACGTGGTGCTTCGGAACAACGAACTTTAGCAACGGTGCACAGTTAGGGGAAACACAATACTTGAAATTTTAGTGAGAGATCATCTTATTTACTACCGTCGTTCTAAGTAAACAAGATGCATAAACATGATAAACATCACATGCAATCAATTAAAGTGACATGATATGGCCAATATCATCTTGCTCCTTGGATCTCCATCTTCGGGGCACCATGATCATCTTGTCACCGGCTCGACACCATGATCTTCATCATCATGATCTCCATCATCGTGTCTTGAGGAAGTCGTCACGCCAACTATTACTTCTACTACTATAGCTAACGTTTAGCAATGAAGTAAAGTAATTACATGGCGTTATTCAGTGACACGCAGGTCATACAATAATTAAGACATCTCCTATGGCTCCTGTCGGTTGTCAAGTTCATCGACATGCAAGTCGTGGTTCCCTATTACAAAAACATGATCAATCTCATACATCACATATATCATTCATCACATCTTCGTTCTTGGCCATACCACGTCACAAAACACATGCTGCAAAAACAAGTTAGACGTCCTCTAATTGTTGTTGCAAGTTTTACGTGGCTTCTATACGATTTCTAGCAAGAACGTTTCTTACCTACGCCAAAACCACAACATGATTTGTCAACTTCTATTTACCCTTCATAAGGACCCTTTTCATCGAATCCGATCCGACTAAAGTAGAAGAGACAGACACCCGCCAACCACCTTATGCATCTAGTGCATGTCTGTCGGTGGAACCAGTCTCACGTAAGCGTACGTGTAAGGTCGGTCCGGGCCGCTTCATCCCACAATACCGCCGAATCAAGATTGACTAGTAACGGTAAGAAAGTTGAATAAGATCATACGCCCACAACTGCTTTGTGTTCTACTCGTGCAAGATGCTACGAATAAAACCTAGGCTCAGATGCCACTGTTGGGGAACGTAGCATAATTCAAAAATTTTCTACGTCTTCACCAAGATCCAACTATGGAGACATCTAGCAACGAGCAAGTAAGAGTGCATCTACATACCGTTATGAAGATTGCGTGCGGAAGCTTTCAACGAAGCAAGGATGAAGTAGTCGTACTCTTCACGTTCTTCGTCACCGATGATCTAGCGCCGAACGGACGGCACCTCCGCGTTCAACACACGTACGGTGCAGCAACGTCACCTCCTTCTTGATCCAGCAAGGGGGGAGGAGAAGTCGTCAGGGATCCGGCAGCACGACGGCGTGATGACGGATGCAGTGGAGATCGCAGCAGGGCTTCGCCGGGCGCCCTGCGTGGGAGTTGGGAGGTGTGACGGGAGGGGGAGAGGCGCCAGGGCTTGGGTGCGGCTGCCCTCTCCCCCCCCACATATATATAGGGGGCCAGTGGGGGCACCAGCCCCCTGCAGATCCAATCTGCAAGGGGGGGCGGCGGCCAGGGAGGAGTCCTCCTCCCCCAAGGCAAGTGGTGGCCCCCCTCCCCTTAGGGTTTTAACCCTAGGCGCATGGGGAGGTGGGCCACCTTGTGGTGCGCCAGCCCAGAGGGCTGGACACTTCCCCTCGCAGCCTAGGGGCCCCACCGGGATGGGTGGCCCCACCCGGTGGACCCCCGAGGCCCCTCCGGTGGTCCCGGGACGCTCCCGGTGACCCCCGAAGATCACCCGTTGGCCGAAACTGGACTTCCCATATATCAATCTTTACCTCCGGACCATTCCGGAACTCCTCGTGACGTCCGGGATATCATCCGGGACTCCGAACAACTTTCGGGTTTCCACGTGCATTTATCTCTACGACCCTAGCGTTACCGAACCTTAAGTGTGTAGACCCTACGGGTTCGGGAGACACGTAGACATGACCGAGACCACTCTCCGGTCAATAACCAGCAGCGGGATCTGGATACCCATGTTGGTTCCCACGTGTTCCTCGATGATCTTCATCGGATGAACTACCGTGTCAAGGATTCACTCAATCCCGTATGTTATTCCCTTTGTCCATCGGTACGGTACTTTCCCGAGATTCGATCGTCGGTATTCCCGATACCTTGTTCAATCTCGTTATGGCAAGTCTCTTTACTCGATCCGTAATCCATCATTCCGTGACTAACTACTTAGTCACATTGAGCTCATTATGATGATGTCTTACCGAGTGGGCCCAGAGGTACCTCTCCGTCATACGGAGTGACAACATCCCAGTCTCGGTTCGTACCAACTCAACAGACACTTTCGGAGATACCCGATGCGTACCTTTATAGCCACCCAGTTACGTTGTGACGGTTGGCACACCCAAAGCACTCCTACGGCATCCGGGAGTTGTACAACCTCATGGTCTAAGGAATAAATACTTGACACCGAAAAGCTTATGCATTACGAACTATACGATCTCGTGTTATGCTCAAGTTTGGGTCTTGTCCATCACATCATTCTCCTAATGATGTGATCCCGTTATCACTAACATCTCATGTCCATGGTCAGGAAACCGTGACCATCTGTTGATCAACGAGCTGGCTACTAGAGGCCTACCAGGGACTCATTGTGGTCTATGTATTCACACATGTATCGCTGTTTCCGTACAATACAATTCAAGCATGAATAACAGACAATTATCATGAACAAGGAGATATAATAATAATGCTTTTATTATTGCCTCTAGGGCATATCTCCAACAGTCTCCCACTTGCACTAGAGTCAATAATCTAGTTACATTGTGATGAATCGAACACCCATAGAGTTCTGGTGTTGATCATGTTTTGCTCGTGAAAGAGGTTTAGTCAACGGGTCTGCAACATTCAGATCCGTATGCACTTTACAAATATCTATGTCTCCATCCTGAACATAATTCCGGATGGAGTTGAAACGGCGCTTGATGTGCTTGGTCTTCTTGTGAAACCTGGGCTCCTTGGTAATAGCAATAGCACCAGTGTTGTCACAGAAGAGAGTCATCGGACTTGACGCGCTTGGAATGACTCCTAGGTCGGTGATGAACTCCTTCATCCAGACTCCTTCCTGCGCTGCTTCAGAAGCAGCTATGTACTCCGCTTCACATGTAGATGCTGCCACCACGCTTTGCTTGCAACTGCACCAGCTGACTGCCCCTCCATTCAAAATATACACGTATCCGGTTTGTGACTTAGAGTCATCCAGATCTGTGTCGAAGCTAGCATCGACGTAACCCTTTACGACGAGCTCTTCGTCACCTCCATAAACGAGAAACATATCCTTAGTCCTTTTTAGGTACTTCAGGATGTTCTTGATCGCTGTCCAGTGTTCCGTACCGGGATCACTTTGGTACCTCCCTACCAAACTTATGGCAAGGTTCACATCAGGTCTGGTACACAGCATGGCATACATGATAGAACCTATTGCCGAGGCATAGGGAATGACACTCATCTTTTCTCTATCTTCTGCCGTGGTCGGCGACTGAGTCTTACTCAATCTCATACCTTGCAAAACAGGCAAGAATCCTTTCTTTGACTGATCCATATTGAACTTCTTCAATATTTTGTCAAGGTATGTACTTTGTGAAAGACCAATGAGGCGTCTCGATCTGTCTCTATAGATTTTGATGCCTAATATGTAAGCAGCTTCTCCAAGGTCCTTCATTGAAAAACTTTTATTCAAGTAGGCCTTTACATTTTCCAAGAATTCTATATCATTTCCCATCAGCAATATGTCATCCACATATAATATGAGAAATGCCACAGAGCTCCCACTCACTTTCTTGTAAATATAGGCTTCTCCATAAGTCTGTATAAAGCCAAACGCTTTGATCACCTCATCAAAGCGAATATTCCAACTCCGAGATGCTTGCACCAGCCCGTAAATCGAGCGCTGGAGCTTGCATACCTTGTTAGCATTCTCTGGATCGACAAAACCTTCCGGTTGCATCATATACAACTCTTCCTTGAGGAAGCCATTAAGGAATGCTGTTTTGACGTCCATTTGCCATATCTCATAATCATAGAATACGGCAATAGCTAACATGATTCTGACTGACTTCAGCATCGCTACGGGAGAGAAAGTCTCATCGTAGTCAATCCCTTGAACTTGTCGATAAACTTCAGCGACAAGCCGAGCCTTATATATGGTCACATTACCATCCGCGTCTGTCTTCTTCTTAAATATCCATTTGTTTTCTATGGCGTGCCTGTCATCAGGCAAGTCCACCAAAGTCCATACTTTGTTTTCATACATGGATTCTATCTCGGATTTCATGGCTCCAAGCCATTTATTGGAATCTGGGCCCGCCATCGCTTCTTCATAGTTCGAAGGTTCACCGTTGTCTGACAACATGATTTCCAGGACAGGGTTGCCGTACCACTCAGGTGCGGAACGTGCCCTTGTGGACCTTCGAAGTTCAGTAGTAACTTGATCTGTTTCTTCATGATCATTATCATCAACTTCCTCCCTTGTCGGTGCAGGCACCTCAGGAACAGTTTCCTGTGCTGCGCTACTTTCCGGTACAGGAGTGGTGACTGTCACCTCATCAAGTTCTACTTTCCTCCCACTCACTTCTTTCGAGAGAAACTCTTTCTCCAGAAAGCATCCATTCTTGGCAACAAAGACTTTGCCTTCGGATCTGTGGTAGAAGGTGTACCCAATTGTTTCCTTTGGGTATCCTATGAAGACGCATTTCTCCGATTTGGGTTCGAGCTTTTCAGGTTGAAGTTTCTTGACATAAGCATCGCAACCCCAAACTTTCAGAAACGACAGCTTCAGTTTCTTGCCAAACCAAAGTTCATACGGAGTTGTCTCAACGGATTTTGACGGAGCCCTATTTAAAGTGAATGCGGCAGTCTCTAAAGCATAACCCCAAAAAGATAGCGGTAAATCGGTGAGGGACATCATAGATCGCACCATGTCCAACAGAGTACGATTTCGACGTTCGGACACACCGTTACGTTGAGGTGTTCCGGGCGGTGTCAATTGTGAAACAATTCCACAGCTTCTAAGGTGTGTGCCAAATTCATGACTTAAATATTCACCCCCACGATCCGATCGCAAGAACTTTATTTTTCTGTCACGTTGATTCTCAACCTCATTCTGAAATTCCTTGAACTTTTCAAAGGTCTCAGACTTGTGTTTCATCAAATAGATATACCCGTATCTACTCAAGTCATCCGTGAGGGTGAGAACATAACGATAGCCTCCGCGAGCCTCAACACTCATTGGACCGCACACATCGGTGTGTATGATTTCCAGCAAGTTGGTTGCTCGCTCCATTGTTCCAGAGAACGGAGTCTTGGTCATCTTGCCCAAGAGGCATGGTTCGCACGTGTCAAATGATTCATAATCAAGAGACTCTAGAAGTCCATCTGAATGGAGCTTCTTCATACGTTTGACACCAATATGACCAAGGCGGCAATGCCACAAGTATGTGGGACTATCATTATCAACTTTACATCTTTTGGCATCTACACTATGAATATGTGTATCACTACGTTCGAGATTCATCAAAAATAAACCATTGACCAGTGGGGCATGACCATAAAACATATCTCTCAAATAAATAGAACAACCATTATTCTCCGATTTGAAAGAGTAGCCATCTCGCATAAGACGAGATCCAGAAACAATGTTCATGCTCAAAGCTGGTACTAAATAACAATTATTCAGGTTTAAAACTAATCCCGAGGGTAGATGTAGAGGCAGCGTGCCGACGGCGATCACATCGACCTTGGAACCATTCCCGACGCGCATCGTCACCTCATCCTTCGCCAGTCTCCGTTTATTCCGCAGCTCCTGTTTTGAGTTACAAATGTGAGCAACTGGACCGGTATCGAATACCCAGGAGCTACTACGAGTGCTGGTAAGGTACACATCAATAACATGTATATCATATATACCTTTGACGTTGACGGCCTTCTTGTCTGCTAAATATTTGGGGCAGTTCCGCTTCCAGTGACCCGTTCCCTTGCAATAAAGGCACTCTGTTTCAGGCTTGGGTCCATACTTTGGCTTCTTCCCGGCAACAGGCTTGCCAGGCGCGACAACTCCCTTGCCGTCCTTCTTGAAGTTCTTCTTACCCTTGCCTTTCTTGAACTTAGTGGTTTTATTGACCATCAACACTTGATGTTCTTTCTTGATGTCTACCCCCGCTGATTTCAGCATCGAATACACCTCGGGAATGGACTTCTCCATCCCCTGCATATTGAAGTTCAACACGAAGCTCTTGAAGCTTGGTGGGAGCGACTGGAGGATTCTGTCAACGACCGCTTCATCTGGGAGATTCATTCCCAGCTGAGACAAGCGGTTGTGCAATCCTGAAATCTTGAGGATGTGCTCACTGACAGAACTGTTCTCCTCCATCTTACAGCTGTAGAATGCGTCAGAGACATCATATCTCTCGACTCGGGCATGAGCTTGGAAAACCATTTTCAGCTCTTCGAACATCTCATATGCTCCATGGTGCTCAAAACGCTTTTGAAGCCCCGATTCTAAACTGTAAAGCATGCCGCACTAAACCAGGGAGTAATCATCACTACACGACTGCCAGACGTTCAAAACGTCTTGGGCCGCATCGGGAGCAGGTGCATCACCTAGCGGTGCTTCTTGGACATATGATCTCTTCGCAGCTATGAGGATAATCCTCAGGTTACGGACCCAATCCGTATAGTTGCTACCATCGTCTTTCAGCTTGGTTTTCTCTAGGAACGCGTTGAAGTTGAGGGAAACTGGAGCGTGGGACATTTGATCTACATGAGATATTGTAAAGAATTTAGACTAAGTTCATGATAATTAAGTTCATCTTAATCAAATTTTAATGAACTCCCACTCAGAATGACATCTCTCTAGTCATCTAAGTGATACACGATCCGAATCGAGTAGTCCGTGTTCGATCATCACGTGAGACGGACTAGTCATCAACGGTGAACATCTTCATGTTGATTGTATCTTCTATACGACTCGTGTTCGACCTTTCGGTCTTCCGTGTTCCGAGGCCATGTCTGTACATGCTAGGCTCGTCAAGTGAACCCGAAGTGTATCGCGTGTGTAAATCTGTCTTACACCCGTTGTATGCGAACGTTAGAACCTATCACACCCGATCATCACGTGGTGCTTCGGAACAACGAACTTTAGCAACGGTGCACAGTTAGGGGAAACACAATACTTGAAATTTTAGTGAGAGATCATCTTATTTACTACCGTCGTTCTAAGTAAACAAGATGCATAAACATGATAAACATCACATGCAATCAATTAAAGTGACATGATATGGCCAATATCATCTTGCTCCTTGGATCTCCATCTTCGGGGCACCATGATCATCTTGTCACCGGCTCGACACCATGATCTTCATCATCATGATCTCCATCATCGTGTCTTGAGGAAGTCGTCACGCCAACTATTACTTCTACTACTATAGCTAACGTTTAGCAATGAAGTAAAGTAATTACATGGCGTTATTCAGTGACACGCATGTCATACAATAATTAAGACATCTCCTATGGCTCCTGTCGGTTGTCAAGTTCATCGACATGCAAGTCGTGATTCCCTATTACAAAAACATGATCAATCTCATACATCACATATATCATTCATCACATCTTCGTTCTTGGCCATACCACGTCACAAAACACATGCTGCAAAAACAAGTTAGACGTCCTCTAATTGTTGTTGCAAGTTTTACGTGGCTTCTATACGATTTCTAGCAAGAACGTTTCTTACCTACGCCAAAACCACAACATGATTTGTCAACTTCTATTTACCCTTCATAAGGACCCTTTTCATCGAATCCGATCCGACTAAAGTAGAAGAGACAGACACCCGCCAACCACCTTATGCATCTAGTGCATGTCTGTCGGTGGAACCAGTCTCACGTAAGCGTACGTGTAAGGTCGGTCCGGGCCGCTTCATCCCACAATACCGCCGAATCAAGATTGACTAGTAACGGTAAGAAAGTTGAATAAGATCATACGCCCACAACTGCTTTGTGTTCTACTCGTGCAAGATGCTACGCATAAAACCTAGGCTCAGATGCCACTGTTGGGGAACGTAGCATAATTCAAAAAATTTCTACGTCTTCACCAAGATCCAACTATGGAGACATCTAGCAACGAGCAAGTAAGAGTGCATCTACATACCGTTATGAAGATTGCGTGCAGAAGCTTTCAACGAAGCAAGGATGAAGTAGTCGTACTCTTCACGTTCTTCGTCACCGATTATCTAGCGCCGAACGGACGGCACCTCCGCGTTCAACACATGTACGGTGCAGCAACGTCACCTCCTTCTTGATCCAGCAAGGGGGGAGGAGAAGTCGTCAGGGATCCGGCAGCACGACGGCGCGATGACGGATGCAGTGGAGATCGCAGCAGGGCTTCGCCGGGCGCCCTGCGTGGGAGTTGGGAGGTGTGACGGGAGGGGGAGAGGCGCCAGGGCTTGGGTGCGGCTGCCCTCTCCCCCCCACATATATATAGGGGGCCAGTGGGGGCGCCAGCCCCCTGCAGATCCAATCTGCAAGGGGGGGCGGCGGCCAGGGAGGAGTCCTCCTCCCCCAAGGCAAGTGGTGGCCCCCCTCCCCTTAGGGTTTTAACCCTAGGCGCATGGGGAGGTGGGCCACCTTGTGGTGCGCCAGCCCAGAGGGCTGGACACTTCCCCTCGCAGCCTAGGGGCCCCACCGGGATGGGTGGCCCCACCCGGTGGACCCCCGGGGCCCCTCCGGTGGTCCCGGGACGCTCCCGGTGACCCCCGAAGATCACCCGTTGGCCGAAACTGGACTTCCCATATATCAATCTTTACCTCCGGACCATTCCGGAACTCCTCGTGACGTCCGGGATATCATCCGGGACTCCGAACAACTTTCGGGTTTCCACGTGCATTTATCTCTACGACCCTAGCGTTACCGAACCTTAAGTGTGTAGACCCTACGGGTTCGGGAGACACGTAGACATGACCGAGACCACTCTCCAGTCAATAACCAGCAGCGGGATCTGGATACCCATGTTGGTTCCCACGTGTTCCTCGATGATCTTCATCGGATGAACCACCGTGTCAAGGATTCACTCAATCCCGTATGTTATTCCCTTTGTCCATCGGTACGGTACTTTCCCGAGATTCGATCGTCGGTATTCCCGATACCTTGTTCAATCTCGTTATGGCAAGTCTCTTTACTCGATCCGTAATCCATCATTCCGTGACTAACTACTTAGTCACATTGAGCTCATTATGATGATGTCTTACCGAGTGGGCCCAGAGGTACCTCTCCGTCATACGAAGTGCCAACATCCCAGTCTCGGTTCGTACCAACTCAACAGACACTTTCGGAGATACCCGATGCGTACCTTTATAGCCACCCAGTTACGTTGTGACGGTTGGCACACCCAAAGCACTCCTACGGCATCCGGGAGTTGTACAACCTCATGGTCTAAGGAATAAATACTTGACACCGAAAAGCTTATGCATTACGAACTATACGATCTCGTGTTATGCTCAAGTTTGGGTCTTGTCCATCACATCATTCTCCTAATGATGTGATCCCGTTATCACTGACATCTCATGTCCATGGTCAGGAAACCGTGACCATCTGTTGATCAATGAGCTGGCTACTAGAGGCCTACCAGGGACTCATTGTGGTCTATGTATTCACACATGTATCGCTGTTTCCGTACAATACAATTCAAGCATGAATAACAGACAATTATCATGAACAAGGATATATAATAATAATGCTTTTATTATTGCCTCTAGGGCATATCTCCAACAGGTTTGCCCTTGATAGGTTTTCTATTTTACCGGTCTCATGGTAGTTGTGGGAGACCGGGCTATAGGATCGATTACCGTACTATCAAGGGGGTCTCTCGATGAGTAGCTTGATCATATCGTTCGTAGAGAGCTCAAACCATTGCATCCTTGCATCATCGTTATTGGTTCTTGTTTGGTTCTTCTCCTTGTGAGATTTGGAGCTTATGGTCATTTTCATGACAAGCTCGATTTCATCGAAAACAAAGTTCACATGCATCTTCTATGATGTTTTCTATGTTGGTGTTTTTGTTGGTTCTCTTTGTGAGTCTTGGAGCTTATGGTCATCTTGATGACATGCTCGAATTCATCGAAAACGGAGTTCACATGCATCTTCTATGATGTTTTCGGTGTTGGAGTTTTTACCAGTCTTAATTGAGAAAGTGTTCTCACTATTTTATTGTGGATATTTTCGCAATTGCTATTTCTTGATATTTCTATCAAGATTGTGTTTGCTCTTGTCCTTAGCTTTCCAACAAACTTTATTTCGTCGAATTCGGAGTTCGTATGCGAAAGTTGTAGCTGTTTTGATCTTACCTGTTTTTCATAGAGAAGTTGTACTGGTTGACCGGTACAACCGGTGTTTGGAGCGGTAGTACCGGTCCAGAATTGGTCTGAAGGTTGTACCGGCCATGTACCGCTCTACCACCGGAATAGTTTCTGTTTTGGAGCAGTTCTTGGGCGGTTGTTGACCGGTTGTACCGGTTAGTTTAGTTTAACCGGTACTACCGGTTCCCCGGGCTGTTGTACCGCTTAGTGCTTTTTCGTACAGGTTGGTTTTTCCTCTGCCTTGACCGGTTGTACCGGTTCGTGCACCGGTTGTACCGGTCCTACAGTTTTCTGCACATAACGGGCAAATTCGTGGGGACCTATAAAAGGGGATCTTCTTCCCCATTGGATCTTATCCTTTGAACTCGTGTTCTTCCCCCATTGTTGACCTTCTTCGAGCTTGCTATCTCTCAATCCCTCCATGGATTCTTGCCAGTTTTTGGGGGGAAAGAGAGAGGAGATCTAGATCCACACTTCCACCAATCACTTTCTCCTCTTTGTGAGGGGAACCCTTTGGATCTAGTTCTTGGAGTTCTTGGTGTTCTCCTTCTTGTTCTTCCTCTCTTTTCCCTCCCTAGCATTAGTTGCTTTGGTGGGATTTGAGAGAGAAGGAATTGGGCACTCTGTGTGCCCTTGCCATTGCATTTGGTGCATCGGTTTGAGTTCTCCACGGTGATACGTGGAAGTGAAGTTTGAGAAGCTTATTACTCTTGGGTGTTTGGGCACCCTAGAGCTTGTTCCTCTTGGGTGCCTTGGCGCCCTAGATGGTTGGTGTTGTTCGGAGCTCAATCATTGTGGTGTAAAGCTCCGGGCAAGCGTCCGGGTCTCCAATTAGGTTTTGGAGATTGCCCCGAGCAATTTGACGGGTACCGGTGACTGCCCCCAAAGGTTGCCAAATTGTACGGGTTCGATGACCGCCCCCAAGGGTTGCCATTTGTACAGGTTCGGTGATCGCCCTGAAGGGCCCCTTAGTGGAATCACGGCATCTTGCATTGTGCAAGGGCGTGAGGAGATTACGATGGCCCTAGTGGCTTCTTGGGGAGCATTGTGCCTTCACACCGCTCCAAACGGAGATTAGCATCCGCAAGGGTGTGAACTTCGGGATACATCGTCGTCTCCGCGTGCCTCGGTTATCTCTTACCCAAGCCCTTTACTTATGCACTATACTTTGTGATAGCCGTATTGTTTCTTGTCATATATCTTGCTATCACCTACTTGTTTATCTTTCTTAGCATAAGTTGTTGGTGCACATAGGTGAGCCTAGTTGTTGTAGGTTTTGTGCTTGACAAATTAACCGCTAGGTTTATTCCTCATTTGTTCAAGCCTAAACCGTAATTATTTTAAAAGTGCCTATTCACCCCCCCCCCGCTAGGCGACATCCACGATCTTTCAGTAATGATGGTCCTAAAACAACTTTGAAATTATGACGTTAGAAGAACAATCATATAAAATTGAATCAATCTTGTATGGTATGAATTGACTTAATATCGTCTCTAAATAACATGGAGTGTTAACATGCGATTTTTCTCCTTAGACCATGAGAGTATCGTAGTCGAATGGTGAGCTTTGGGGTTGCTCAAATATCACCTATAACACGGTGATCATAACGACAACTTTCAAGTTCATCAGAAAGTTTGACATGGGACTAATAGCTCGAGAGTGGGATTTTCTCCTCCGATTATGGAGAGATATTCTTAGGGCCCTCTTATTATGAAGGAATCCATCATCTTCTTACATGACATAGGCGACTTCTTCATGGGGGGTGCCAGAACACAATAACGAGAAATAAGAACAAAACCAGTAACAAGGATGACGGTATAGTGAGCATGTGATGACTCAGGAGGATACCTGCACATCCCGGGGTTTCTGAAGTGTGGTGAAGCAAAGGGAACATCACATGATAACCATAGGTTCAATCGAATACCACTCATTTGCTCACATGGACCGATATGGACGTCCACAGTTCCGCTGTCCGTCATTGAACGAAGGGGTTTGGTTCATGTTTGTGAGTTACCGAACCTACAGGGTCACAAGCTTAAGGAAATCACGATCTGCTGAGTGTTAGTAGGATGGGATAAATGAGAATATATTTTTGGATTGTTTCATTAACATTCTGAATAGTTCCGAGAGGATTGATAACCCGCAAGTGTAGGGGATCGCAACAGTTTTCGAGGGTAAAGTATTAAACCCAAATTTGTTGATTCGACACAAGGGGAGCCAAAGAATACTCTTAAGTATTAGAAACTGAGTTGTTAATCCAGCCACACCTAGAAACTTAGTATCTGCAACAAGATAGTTTAGTAGCACAGTAATATGATAGTGGTGGTAGCAGCAATAAAAGTAAAGATAATGTTTTTGTAGTTTTTGTGATAATAGCAACGGAAAAGTAAATAGCAACTAGCAAGATAGGTAAAGATCGTAGGCATTGGATCGGTGATGGGAAATTACGTCGGATGCAATTCATCATGTAGAAGTTATAACCTAGGGTGACACAGAACTAGCTCCAGTTCATCAATGCAATGTAGGCATGTATTCCGAATATAGTCATACGTGCTTATGGAAAAGAATTTGCATGACATATTTTATCCTACCCTCCCGTGACAGCAGGGTCCTATTAGAAACTAAGGGATATTAAGGCCTCCTTTTAATAGAGTACCAGACCAAAGCATTAACACACAGTGAATACATGAACTCCTCAAACTATGGTCATCACCGGGAGTGATCCCGATTATTGTCACTTCGGGGTTGCCGGATCATAACACATAGTAGGTGACTATAGACTTGCAAGATTGGATCAAGAACACACTTATATTCATGAAAACATAATAGGTTCAGATCTGAAATCATGGCACTCGGGCCCTAGTGACAAGCATTAAGCATAGCATAGCAACATCAATCTCAGAACATAGTGGATACTAGGGATCAAACCCTAACAAAACTAACTCGATTACATGATAGATCCCATCCAACCCATCACCGTCCAGCAAGCCTACGATGGAATTACTCACACACGGCGGTGAGCATCTTGGAATTGGTGATGGAGGAAGGTTGATGATGACGATGGCGTCGATCTCCACTCTCCGGAGCCCCGAACAGACTCCTGATCAGCCCTCCCGAGAGAGATTAGGGCTTGGCCGCGGCTCCGTCTCGTAAAACGAGATAATTCTTTCTCCTTGATTTTTTTCTCCATGAAACGGAATATATAGGACCCGGGGGTACGTCGGTGGGGCAACGGGCTGCCCTCGAGGCAGGGGGCGCGCCCTAGGAAGGGGGGCGCGCCCCCACCCTCGAGGACGGCCCGTGGGCCCCTAGGTGTGGATCTTCTTGCCATTATTTTTTATATTTTCTGAAATAAATCTCCGTTGATTTTCAGGCGATTCCGAGAACTTTTTATTTCTGCACAAAAACAACACCATGGCAGTTCTGCTGAAAACAGCGTCAGTCCGGATTAGTTCCATTCAAATTATGCAAGTTAGAGTCCAAAACACTCGCAAAAGTGTTTGGAAAAGTAGATACGTTGGAGACGTATCAACTCCCCCAAACTTAAACCTTTGCTTGTCCTCAAGCAATCCAGTTGATAAACTGAAAGTGATAAAGAAAAAAACTTTGACAAACTCTGTTTGCTCTTGTTGTTGTAAATATGTAAGCTAGCATTCAGGTTTTCAACAAGATCATGAACTAACCACATTCACAATAACTTTCAGGTCTCAATACTACTTACATCAATAGCATAATCAACTAATGAGCAATAATAATAAACCTCGGATGACAACACTTCTCAAAACAATCATGATATGATATAACAGGATGGTATCTCGCTAGCCCTTTCTGAGACCGCAAAACATAAATGCAGATCACCTTTAAAGATCAAGGACTGACTAGATATTGTAATTCATGGTAAAAGAGATCCATTCATGATCATACTCAATGCAAATTAATAGTAATACATGCAACGATAGAGGTGCTCTCCTACTGGTGCTCTTTGATAAGAGGATGATGACTCTGCATAAAAGTAAATAGATAGGCCCTTCGCAGAGGGAAGCAGGGATTTGTAGAGGTGCCAGAGCTCGATTTTTAAATAGAGATTGAATAACATTTTGAGCGGTATACTTTCATTGTCAACATAACAACCAAGAATCTCGGTATCTTCCATGCTACGCACATTATAGGCGGTTCCCAAACAGAATGGTAAAAGTTTATACTCCCCGAACCACCAACAAGCACACTCCACGGCCAGCCGAATCCACGGGTTACCGTCCAAACAAGCAACAGTCCTGGGGGAGTTTTGTTTAATTATTATGATTTAAAGCATGGGACTGGGCATCCCGATTACCAGCCATTTTCTCGTGAATGATGAGCAGAGTCCACTCATCGTGAGAATAACCCACCTAGCATGGAAGATATAGACAACCCTAGTTGATACATGAGCTGTTTGAGCATACAAAACATAATTTCATTTAAAGGTTTAGAGTTTGGCACATACAAATTTACTTGGAACGGTAGGTAAATACCGCATATAAGAAGGTATGGTGGACTCATGTGGAACAAATTTGGGGTTTATGGAAGTGGTTGCACAAGTAGTATTCCCGCTTAGTACAGATGAAGGCTAGAATGAGACTGGGAAGCGACTAGCTAGAGAGCAACAACGGTCATGAACATGCATTAAATTAATCAATAATGAGTGCAAGCATGAGTAGGATATAAATTACCATGAACATAAATATCGTGAAGGCTATGTTGATTTGTTTCAACTACATGCGTGAACATGTGCCAAGTCAAGTCACTTAAATCATTCAGAGGAGGATACCACCCATCATACCACATCACAACCATTTTAATATCATGTTGGCACGCAAGATAGATCATTATAAACTCTCAGCTAATTAAGCATGGCATAAGCAGCTATGATCTCTAATTATTATTGCAAACATGTTTCATTCATAACAAGCTGAATCAAGAACGACGAGCTATCATATTTACAAAAATAAGAGAGGTCGAGTTCATACCAGCTTTTCTCATCTCAATTAGTTCATCGTATATCATCCTTATTGCCTTTCACTCGCACGACCGGACGGTGTGGAAAATAATAATACTGCACGTGCATTGGACTAAGTTGGAATCTGCAGATACTCGATACAAGAGAGAAGACAAGGTAATATGGCTCAATATTAAATCAGTCAACAAAGCATATGAGATCCACTAAGCATTTTCATCATGGTCTTCTACTCTTAACCCCTAAAGAAAAGAAAAGAAACTATTTACACAGGAAAGCTCCCAACAAGCAAAAGAAGAACGGGAAATCTTTTTGGTTTTTTATTTTTAGTTACTACTACGAGCAAAGAAAGTAAACTAGCTAGAAGCTAAAACGGATTTTTTTTGTTTTTCTGGGTTTTTCTAGGACACAAGAAAAAGACTAAGAAAAATAAATTTAACTAAGCATGGATGGTACAGTGAAAAAGTGTGAACACCGACAACTAGAATAAGTGTGAACATGAAAGTAAAGTCGGTGATAAAGACGTACTCCCCCAAGCTTAGGCTTTTGGCCTAAGTTGGTCTATGGCCACGGATCGAAGCCACTCCCTCCAGTGTACTGAGATGTGTCCTCTGGATGCCACTGGTTGGCGAGCTCGTCCAGATCCCACCCATAAACAGATTGATGAGAAGGATCAAATGGTGGTTCTGGCTCAGGCTCTGAAGCTTGTGCCTGGCCTTGGTACTGGTAGAAGGCGTCTGATGTAATGAGGTACTTGCTTGTGGACAGATCAAATAGAGATGGAGCAGGCAAGGTAACAATTTCACAGTATATTTCATCAAAGCTCAATTTATAAAGTAGCTGCATATTTTTGTCTTTAACAAGAAAGTCATGAGCTACCATGCTCTTGTAGTCTAGATAAACAGGGGCAAGCAATTTTTCTTCCTTCTCATGATGCCTAATAGGTATATTAAAATGTTCAGCAAGGCGAGAAGCAAAGATGCCTCCAAAGACGGGCCCCTTTGAGTGGTTCAGACTCAATCGTTTGGCAACGACGGCGCCTAAGCTAAAAGTTGTGTCACGAAACAAGGCATGGCGTAAAATGATAATATCAGGGGCACTGAGATTCCCACTGTTCCCACGACCAATTAAACACCTACTAGCAAATAAAGCAAAGCAGCGCAGAACAGGGAAATGTATACTAGTGATTCTTGCCCCTGAAACTTGTCTAGTTTCACCTATGGCTATCATATCAATAAATCCTTTGACGTCTTCATGACGTGGTTCATCTAGTATACCTTCAAAGGGTACTTTGCATATTTCACAAAAATCTAACAGTGATATCTCCTTAAGCACATCATATATGCGAAACTCCACTGTAGGTGGTGTTTTCCTAGAATGAAAATGAAAGCTTTGCGTAAAAATATTGGTGAGTAAGAGATACTGTTCTTTTTGGTCGTTGATGAAGTCGGTGAGGCCTGCATTATTAGCCATCCAACAAAAGTCTTCGTAAATACCGGCGGACGTCATGAAATTATTACAAGGCCATTCGCACGGTCGAACTTCCGCCATGCGAGGAAGATGATACTTGGGCTTCTTGTTTTCTTCTTTCTTCTTCTCCTCTGAGCTCTTACTGGAGGAGCCCCTCAATATTCTTTTTAACATTTTCTTTTTCTGAAAATTTCTGATTTTTTTAGTAACTCACAAATAAAAGTTAACCAAACTCAACAAGATTGATAGCAACAACTCCTATAAGTTCCTAGAAGCTATATCATGCATTAGAACTACTTGGGCCCAAGAAAATTTGACATGCAAGCTCAAGAACAAGGTCACCACAGCAGCACAAATTTGCAACAAATAAAGCACTAGAACAAAAAGTAATTGGACCAATGGAGGAGTCACATACCAAGGAACAATCTCCCCAAACAGTTGGGTGAATGGTGCTTTGAGCAAGGAGATCGAAAATGGCAGCAAAACGAGCTAGAACTCGGGTTTGAGCTGGCTGGGGATTTTTTTGGGAGGAAGAAGAAGAACATGGGTGAAAGGATAAGTGGAGGGGGGCCAAGTGGGGCCCTCGAGGAAGGGGGGCGCGCCCTGTGCCCTTGAGGCCAGGTGCTGGCTCCCCTCGCTGTGTGTTCAGTGCCATATTTTCTTAAATATTCTAGAAAAAAAAATCATATTTCATTTTCATGGCATTTGGAGAACTTTTATTTTCGGGATATTTTTTTTATTGCACGGATAAGTCTGGAAACAGACAGATAATGCTATTTTTCTTTTATTTAGCTTAATTAACAGAAAGTAAAAGAAGGGTACAGAAGGTTTGTGCTATCTAGATTCACCTATCCCATGTTCATCAAAAGGAATCCATTAACAAGGTTGATCAGGTCTTGTTAATAAACTCTTTCCGAGTAACATGAAACCGGAGAATTTTCGAATAACACTATGTTACCTCAATGGGTATATGTATGTCCCCAACAATAAGTATGTCATATGCCTTCTTGATAGTAGGAATAGGAAACTCAAAACCTCCAATAGTGATGGTTGATGTTTTTCCAATATAATTGATACTATGAACCTGAGGTTGTTTCCTTGGAAAGTGTACCGTATGCTCACTACCATTGACATGAAAAGTGACATTGCCTTTGTTGCAATCAATAACAGCCCCTGCAGTATTCAGAAAAGGTCTTCCAAGAATAATAGACATACTATCATCCTCGGGAATATCAAGTATAACAAAGTCCGTTAGAATAGTAACATTTGCAACTACAACAGGCACATCTTCACAAATACCGACAGGTATAGCAGTTGATTTATCAGCCATTTGCAAAGATATTTCAGTAGGAGTCAACTTACTCAAGTCAAGTCTACGATATAAAGAGAGAGGCATAACACTAACACCAGCTCCAAGATCACACAAAGCAGTTTTAACATAGTTTCTCTTAATGGAGCAAGGTATAGTACGCACTCCTGGATCTCCTAATTTCTTAGGCATTCCACCCTCAAAAGTGTAATTGGCAAGCATGGTGGAGATTTCTACTTCAGGTATCTTTCTCTTGTTGGTAATAATATCTTTCATATACTTGGCATAAGGATTTGTTTTAAGCACATCAGTCAAACGCATACGCAAAAAGATAGGTCTAATCATTTTAGCAAAGCGTTCAAAATCCTCATCATCCTTTTTCTTGGATGGTTTCGGAGGAAAAGGCATGGGTTTCTGAACCCATGGTTCTCTTTCCCTACCGTGCTTCCTAGCAACAAAGTCTCTCTTATCATAACATTGATTCTTTGATTGTGGGTTATCAAGATCAACAGCAGGTTCAATCTCTACATCATTATCTTTGCTAGGTTGAGCATCAACATGAACATCATTATTAATACTATCACTAGGTTCATGTTCATTACCAGATAGTGTCTCAGCATCGGAAACAGATATATCATTGGATTCTCAGGTGGGTGAGCTACAGGTTCACTAGAAGCATGCAAATTTCTATCATTTTTCTTTTTCTTCTTCTTAGAAGAACTAGGTGCATCTAAATTAGCTCTCTGAGAATATTGCTCAATTATCTTAGGATGGCCTTCAGGATACAGATATTCCCGAGTCATTTTACCACCTCTAGTTGCAACTCTAACAACATAGTCGTTATTCTTACTATTTAAATCACTGAGCAAATCATTCTGAGCTTTAAGTACTTGTTCTACTTGAGTGGTGACCATGGAAGCATGTATACTAATAAGTTTAAGTTCATCTTTAGCACTAGACAGATAATCACTCAAGCGCTCTATCATATGAGCATTGTGTTGTAATTGTCTACCAACATAAGCATTGAAGTTTTCTTGTTTCACAATGAAATTGTCAAACTCATCTAAGCATTGGCTAGCAGACTTATAACGAGGAATATCACTTTCATCAAATCTATAAAGAGAATTTACCTTTACTACCTGTGTCGGGTTATCAAGACCATGTATTTCTTCAATAGGCGGTAAATTCTTAACATCTTCAGCTTTAATACCTTTTTCTTTCATAGATTTCTTTGCCTCTTGCATATCTTCACGAGTAAGAAATAGAACACCTCTCTTCTTCGGAGTTGGCTTAGGGGCTGGTTCAGGAAGTGTCCAATTATTTTCATTGGCTAGCATATTATTCAATAGTAATTCAGCTTGTTCCACTGTTCTTTCCCTGAAAACACAACCAGCACAACTATCCAGGTGGTCTCTGGAAGCATCAGTTAGTCCATTATAAAAGAGATCAAGTATATCATGCATCTCAAGAGGATGATCAGGCAAAGCATTAAGTAACTGGAGAAGCCTCCCCCAAGCTTGTGGGAGACTCTCTTCTTCTGTTTGAGCAAAGTTATATATTTCCCGTAAGGCAGCTTGTTTCTTCTGAGCGGGAAAATATTTAGCAGAAAAGTAATACATCATATCCTGGGGACTACGCACACAACCAGGATCAAGAGAATTAAACCAAGTCTTAGCATCACCCTTTAAAGAGAACGGAAACAACTTAAGGATATAGTAGTAGCAAATCTTTTCATCATTGGTAAACAGGGTGGCTATATCATTCAACTTGGTAAGATGTGCCGCAACAGTTTCAGACTCATAGCCATGGAAAGGATCAGATTCAGACAAAGTAATTAACTCAGTATCAACAGAAAATTCATAATCCTTATCAGTAACACAAATAGGTGAAGTAGCAAAAGCAGGGTCATGTTTCATTCCAGCATTCAAGGACTTTTCTTTCAGCTTAGCTAATAATTTCTTAAGATCATATCTATCATTGCAAGCAAGAAAGTCTCTAGCAGTTTCTTCATCCATAACATAACCCTCAGGCACAACAGGCAATTCATATCTATTGGGAGTAGTTTCATCATCACTTTCATAAATATCATCAACATTTGCACTCTCCCTAACCTTAGCAATTTGTTAATCTAGAAATTCACCTAGTGGCACATTATCAGGCATAGAGGTAGTTTCATCATACATAGCAGAAGTAGCATCATCAAGAACATAAGACATATCAGATTCAATAGCAGGAGTAGGTGTCGCAAGTTTACTCATAACAGAAGGAGAATCTAGTGCAGAGCTAGATGGCAGTTCCTTACCTCCCCTCGTAGTTGAGGGTAAGATCTTGGTTTTTGAGTCCTTCAAATTCTTCATAGTGATAAGCAGATATAAATCCCAAGTGACTTAAAGAATAGAGCTATGCTCCCAGGCAACGGCGCCGAAATTAGTCTTGATAACCCACAAGTGTAGGGGAACGCAACAGTTTTCGAGGGTAAAGTATTAAACCCAAATTTGTTGATTCGACACAAGGGGAGCCAAAGAATACTCTTAAGTATTAGCATCTGAGTTGTCAATTCAGCCACACCTAGAAACTTAGTATCTGCAGAAAGATAGTTTAGTAGCACAGTAATATGATAGTGGTGGTAGCAGCAATAAAAGTAAAGCTAATGTTTTTGTAGTTTTTGTGATAATAGCAACGGAAAAGTAAATAGCAGCTAGCAAGATAGGTAAAGCTCGTAGGCATTGGATCGATGATGAGAAATTACGTCGGATGCAATTCATCATGTAGAAGTTATAACCTAGGGTGACACGGAACTAGCTCCAGTTCATCAATGCAATGTAGGCATGTATTCCGAATATAGTCATACGTGCTTATGGAAAAGAACTTGCATGACATCTTTTGTCCTACCCTCCCGTGGTAGCGGGGTCCTATTGGAAACTAAGGGATATTAAGGCCTCCTTTTAATAGAGTACCGGACCAAATCATTAACACATAGTGAATACATGAACTCCTCAAACTATGGTCATCACCGGGAGTGGTCCCGGTTATTGTCACTTCGGGGTTGCTGGATCATAACACATAGTAGGTGACTATAGACTTGCAAAATAGGATCAAGAACACACTTATATTCATGAAAACATAATAGGTTCAGATTTGAAATCATGGCACTCGGGCCCTAGTGACAAGCATTAAGCATAGCAAAGTCATAGCAACATCAATCTCAAAACATAGTGGATACTAGGGATCAAACCCTAACAAAACTAACTCGATTACATGATAGATCCCATCCAACCCATCACCATACAACAAGCCTACGATGGAATTACTCACACACGGCGGTGTGCATCATGGAATTGGTGATGGAGGAAGGTAGATGATGACGATGGCGTCGATCTCCACTCTTCGGAGCCCCGAACGGACTCCAGATCAGCCCTCCCGAGAGAGATTAGGGCTTGGCGGCGGCTCCGTCTCGTAAAACGCGATAATTCTTTCTCCTTGATTTTTTCTCCACGAACGGAATATATAGGACCTGGGGGTACGTCGGTGGGGCACCGGGCTGCCCTCGAGGCAGGGGGCGCGCCCTAGGAAGGGGGGTGCGCCCCCCACCCTCGAGGACGGCCCGTGGGCCCCCAGGTGTGGATCTTCTTGCCTGTATTTTTTATATTTTCTGAAATAAATCTCCGTTGATTTTCAGGCGATTCCGAGAACTTTTTATTTCTGCACAAAAACAACACCATGGCAGTTCTGCTGAAAACATCGTTAGTCCGGGTTAGTTCCTTTCAAATTATGCAAGTTAGAGTCCAAAACAAGGGCAACAATGTTTGGAAAAGTAGATACGTTGGAGACGTATCAAGGATCCAGAAGTGTTTTGGGGTCATCGGAAGGGCTTTGTGTGAATATCGGGTAATACCAAGTGTTACCAATAAATAATATATAGGTGGGAAATGTTTTCGGGGATCTTAAATTATATATAAAATGGTATGAAAGTATTTAGAACATTTATATATTTAATTTAATATCAAAGGGCCTATAACGGCCAAGAGGTGGAAGGCAACGTGGGCTAAAATTCCCAAGTGGGGGAGGACTCCTCCTCCCCTCCCTTGGCTGGCGCACCAAGGGGGGAATTTTCCCCTTGGTGACAGCCCTCCCCCTCCCCTCAAATTAAGAAACAATCTGATATTCAATAGTGAATCTGATAGGTGACAAAGAGCTTACTTAACCTGCTAGCCTCCCTTCGAAAGATAGATTCTAAGTTTAATATGTACAAAACATTTTAATTTAGAAACTAGCATGAACTCTTTGTATACACCAGATCAAACAAGATGTTTGGATGAGCATACCAAATAAATAAATTATATGTAAGCATTACTAAATCGGTGATATATTATGTTCATAATTGATTATTTTCAACACCATGCATATTATGAATTCATTACTGCATCTAACTTGAAGTACATTTGCAAATGGTACAGTTTGAAGGTTCTAGAAATATGCACACCCAATAATACACTAGAAAACACTATTAAAATATTAGTTGGACACTAATCTATAGAAACCTCTCACATGATATTTAATGAAAATAAACTATTCATTAACATGTGCACATAAATACAAATATATAGGTGTGCACTAAGCATTTTCTTCAATTGTCACAACAATAGTTCAAAGATAACTTATGTTACACCACTTAATTCAAATTTAGTGGATCCTAATCATATTTAGCATAAACAAAGTGTCTGGTCATATACATTACAACTCATAATGAAAAACATGTGCTAACTATACCAAATAATTATGTGATTAACTATACCAACTAAAATTAAAATTATACTCCTTAATATTGTAGTAATATAAATATAAAAATAAATAAGTATAAAAGTTTTGTATGAATTATTTCGCCCCGAGCCCCAAATTTGTTTGGACCATACCTGCTCCTTCTATGAACCAAAACAATTTAGCATAATCATGTGAACCACAATCTATGAACAAACATCTTACCACAGTAACGTTCAACACATCAAGGTAGAGAGGTCCTTGACAAATGTTTCTCTTGTCCTCAGGCCCGGTATGTCATTTACCTCAAAGACATTCGGCTCCCCTGGTGTCTTTGAGGAAAAAAACACCAAGGCGAAATCAACTGCCCTAACCATTTTGAATCCCTACAAGGTAGTAAAACAGAATGCATTACAATAACAAAAGAGATCAAAATCTCTCTGATGAAATAACAAAGATCAAGTCTGAATCAACCGGTAAAACCTTTAAAATTCTACGCCACATAACAGAACGTGATTCATCGACCACAAAAGACACAATGCACAGGAACTACTGCACCCATCCAACCAACTACTATGAAATACCTATACCAATACTAAGATACATCTACGCTGGTGTGTGGACCTGCCAAAACTCAGAAGGCAAGAGCAACTATCTCATTTATTCAAAAAATAGCGGCGACAAACACCAATGCCAGATCTCCCAATACAGCAATCATTTGATTCGCATACAAGGGAGATTTATTCCATGCAAGAGGTATATAAATAATAGAATTATGACTAAAATAGGTTGCAACAGAAACAAAAAACAAGGACACAAGCAAACAACACCTCGGCACAAGTGCTACAGTAAGTCTACAGGGTGCGCCCCAACAGTGAACGATCTGGGCTGTTGATCTTCGCTATATGTCCTCGAAGTCAACAGGCAAAAAATCTCCAACCGACAAATACTACCTAAAGGAAAAGGTTTAGTGCCGGCGGACCGGCTGAATCTTGGACCGGACTAGCGCACACCATCCAGTAAAAGCTGATTGAACAGCTCATGCGGATGCAGGCGGGTGGGACCGCACACCTAGCGAGCCTTATCTATTCACTCGTATTCTCCTCCACTCGTTCACAACAGATGCCGTCTTCTTTCTCCTCACCGCTCGTTCATGGCCAGGCCGTCGCCGCGACATAGCCGCGAGCTGTCCTAGCAAGCAAGCGCCACCTTGGG
>LR738714.1:705819434-705857389 GCA_902687465.1 Secale cereale
GGGGGGGGGGTTGACGCTACGCTGCTGCCACCATCGACACTGGATTCGACCATCACCGGCGCTGGTGCTGAGCCATGGGGGGATGCTACCAGCTGCTCACCGTCGGTGCTAGAGCCGGCCAGGATTGGAGCTACAACCAGCAACTTTTTTTTCTACAACCGACCACACCAGATGCTGGAACCGGACGTCTTTTTTGCTACAACGGGTGGGAGCAACGACGGTGGTAGTTATTTTTGCTGGAACGGGCATCTGGATTTGCTGGAACCAGTGATCAAATTTGCTACATCCGTGATGGGTGGGGGCGCGACGCGAGCTACGACCGGCGACCACATGAAAAAGCTACAACAGTATTCTAGAAAAGCTACAATGGTGATGCACGGGAGCTGCAACCGTGGTTTGTTTTGCTACTACGGGCGACCAATTTTGCTGCATCGATGACGGAGGAACAACATGGCCGCCAGCATGGTGTGTCGCAACCAGGCAAGGGGAGTTACAACCATGGCCACAAGAGCTGGAACCGCCGTCCAGCGGAGCTGCAAGGCGACCCCCTGCAGCTGGGATGTTGCAACCGTTGTCCGGCGAGCTGGAACCACGGTGCAGTGGAGCTGCAAGGGGAGGGGGCGAGCTCTTGATTTTTGGGATGATGCAACCGTGGACCGGTGGAGCGAGATTGGTGCTGGAACCAGTCCGACGGAGCGCCGGCGACGCTGCTCCCCGGAGTTGCGGTGGTCACCCCCCGGCAGTGCTGGAACTTTCCATCAAGGATGCTCGAAACGCCCGGCGAAAGTGCTGCAACCACTCGACGGCGACGGGAGCGCGGTGGTGCGGGCGGCCAACGAGGACGAGTGGGGCGCCGTGGGCAACCGGCAAGCACATGCGGCGTAGGGGCAAACGCAGAGTAATGGCTGGTCAGCGAGGGGAGGAAGCAGGAGGCCTGGGGGAGCTGTCGAGAGGAAGAAGACGAGCGCACAGGGGGCGAGAGGAGGAATCGTGCGGTGTAGACGCACGCATCGTGCGGCTAGGGGCTGACCGTCCGAACGATTCGGCCGGTGCGCCGGCGCCTATTGGTGCCCCTGCCTAAAACCTGGCTTGGCTCAAGTCAGACGAATTAGATCCATTCCAGATTCAGATCGGTTCACCTCCTAACAGAAGCGTCGGCAACACTAATATGAACAGGACATGTGGTCTAAACTGGATCGAATGACTCAAAAATCGCGTTTGATCGGCAACAAGCCCATGTTCATCATCGAGATCGCCATAATCTAGAAGAACGAATCCCGTCAGATCAAAGGAACGCGACAAATCGATAATCTAGAAGAACGAATAGCGTCAGATCGAAGGAACGCGTCAGATCGGACGAGATCTAGGCATCAGTCCGAAGGAAGAAGGAGGGGGGGAGGCGGGAAATTGACTACCTCATTGATCGTCGGAGGGGAGCCGGCGGAGGAGCGTGACGGCTGCCGATGGGGGTCGGCGTTGGAGGCGGCGAGGCGTGGCTGTGGGGGAGACGACGGGGGAAAGAGAAGCTCATCCTTATCCAGGTTTCTTTTATAAGGCGGGCTAGGGTTCCGGGCGTAGAGGGATTTACCGCAGCCGTTGGATCGTCGATCCTCATGGCCCTAGTGGAGACGTAAAGGCCAAGAGAACCCACATCTAATTTCGTCTCGTTGATGTGCTGCATCACCCTACTGTTCTCAAAAGGCGAACAGTAGGGATTTACTTGCTACTTCTCGAGGTTGCGTTGTATTCCCTCGAAGAGGAAAGAGAGATGCAGCACAGTAGCGTAGGTATTTCCCTTAGTTTTTGAGAACAAAGGTATCAATCCAATAGGAGACCACACGCGGGTCCCTCACACCTGCACAAACAAATAAGAACTTCGCAGCCAACGCGATAAGGGGTTGTCAATCCCTTTACGGTCACTTACGAAAGTGAAATCTGATAGAGATGATAGTTTATATTTTTTGTATTTTTGTTTATAAGAACAGAAAGTAAAAGTGTAAAAGTAAAGTAGATGTAGATTGATATGTTGAGAATAGACCCGGGGGCCATAGTGTTCTCAAGTGGCTTCTCTCATGATAGCGATATTCTACGGCGGGTAAACAAATTACTGTCGAGCAATTGATAGAAAAGCGAATAATTATGAAACTATCTAGGCATGATCATTGTATATAGGCATCACGTCCGAGACAAGTAGACCGACTCCTGCCTGCATCTACTACTATTACTCCACACATCGACCGCTATCCAGTATGCATCTAGTGTACTGAGTTCATAAGAACAGAGTAACGCCTTAAGCAAGATGACATGATGTAGAGGGATAAACTCAAGCAATATGATATAAACCCCATCTTTTATCCTCGATGGCAACAATACAATACGTTTCTTTCTGCCCCTACTGTCACTGGGAAAGGACACCGCAAGATTGAACCCAAAGCCAAGCACTTCTCCCATTGCAAGAAATATAGATCTAGTAGGCCAAACCAAACCAATAATTCGAAGAGACTTGCAACGATATTATGAGCACACATAAAGAGTTCAGAGAAGAACCAAATATTTCGCATAGATAATCTTGATCATAAACTCACAATTCATCGGATCTCGACAAACACACTGCAAAAAGAGATTACATCGAATAGATCTCCCCGAAGACCGAGGAGAACTTTGTATTGAGATCCAGAGAGAGTGAAGAAGCCATCTAGACACTAGCTATGGACCCGAAGGTCTGTGGTAAACTACTCACAAGTCATGGTGAGGGCGATGATGATGATGTAGAGGTACTCCGTGATGGATCCCCCTCCGGCGGAGCTCCGGAACAGGCTCCAAGATGGGATCTCACGGGAACAGAAGGTTACGGCGGTGGAACTAGGGTTTTCTCTCTATTGTTGATGGTTTCGGGGTACGTGGACTTATATAGGAGGAAGGAGGACACCGGGGGACGCTCGAGGGGCCCACGAGGCAGGGGGCGCGCCCTGGGAAGGGGGCGCGCCCCCACCCTCGTGGGCACCTCGTGGCTCCCCTTCCGTGGTTCTCAAGTCTCCCGTGCGTGATTTTCTTCAAAAATATCTCTCGCGAAGGTTTCATTCCGTTTGGACTCTGTTTGATATTCCTTTTTTGCAAAACCCTGAAACTGGCAAAAACCAACAATCTGGACTGGGCCTTTGGGTTAGTAGGTTAGTCCCAAAAATGATATAAAAATGTATTACAAAGCCCATTAAACATCCAAGACATCATAAATAATAGCATGGAACAATCAAAAATTATAGATACGTTGGATACGTATCAAGCATCCCCAAGCTTAATTCCTGCTCGTCCTCGAGTAGGTAAATGATAAAAACAGAATTTTTGATGTGGAATGCTAACCAATATAGTTTTTCAATGTAATTCTCTTAATTGTAGCATGAATGTTCAGATCTGAAAGATTCAAGATAAATTTCTATATTGACATAAGAGATAATAATACTTCAAGCATACTAACAAAGCAATCATGTCTTCTCAAAATACTATGGCTAAAGAAAGTTATCCCTACAAAATCATATAGTCTGGCTATGCTCCCTCTTCATCACACAAAATATTCATATCATGCACAACCCCGATTTCAGCCAAGCACTTGTTTTCATGCTCTATTCTTTCAAACCTTTCAAATTTCACGCAATACATGAGCGTGAGCCAAGGACATAGCACTATGTGGAATAGAGAGGTGGTTGTGGAGAAGATAAAAAGGAGGGAGATAGTCTCATATCAACTAGGCGTATCAATGGGCTATGGAGATACCCATCAATAGATATCAATGTGAGTGAGTAGGGATTGCCATGCAACGGATGCACTAGAGCTAAATATGTATGAAAGCTCAACAAAAGAAACTAGTGGGTGTGCATCCAACTTGCTTGCTCACGAAGACCTAGGGCATTTGAGGAAGCCCATCGTTGGAATATACAAGCCAAGTTCTATAATGAAAATTCCCACTAGTATATGAAAGTGACTAAGCATGAGACTCTCTAAAATGAAGAACATGGTGCTACTTTGGAGCACAAGTGTGGAAAAAAGATAGTAGCAATTGTCCCCTTTTTTTGGGCCTTTCTTTTTTTTCTTTGGCCTTTCTTTTTCTTTTTTCTTTTTTTGCGGAGGGGCTTTATAGATTTATCCTTTCCTCCCATGGGACAATGCTCTAATAATGATGATCATCACACTTTTATTACAACTCGATACTACAACAAAGTATGACTCTATATGAATGCCTCCGGCGGTGTACCGGGATGTGCAATGAAACAAGAGTGACATGTATGAAAAATTATGCATGGTGGCCTTGCCACAAATACGATGTCAACTACATGATCATGCATGGCAATATGACAATATGAAGCGTGTCATATGAACGGAACGGTGGAAAGTTGCATGGCAATATATCTTGGAATGGCTATGGAAATGCCATGATAGGTAGGTATGGTGGCTGTTTTGAGGAATAATATGGTGGCTATTTTGAGGAAGGATATATAGTGGGTGTATGGTACCGGCAAAAGTTGCGCGATACAAGAGAGGCTAGCAATGGTGGAAGGGTGAGAGTGTGTATAATCCATGGACTCAACATTAGTCATAAGAACTCATATACTTATTGCAAAAATCTACGAGTCATCAAAAAAAAAGCAATCAACGCATGCTCCTAGGGGGGAGGTTGGTAGGAGTTAACCATCGCGCGCCCCCGACCTCCACACAAAGGTTGACACTTTACAAATACCTCATGCTCTAACTTCGTCACATAGCGGTTCACCATACGTGCATGCTACGGGAATCACTAACCTTAACACAAGTATTTCTCAATTTCATAATAACTCCACTAGCATGACTCTAATATCACTATCCTCATATCTCAAAACAATTGTCAAGCATCCAACATCTCATCATATTCAATGCACTTCATGTGAAAGTTTTTACTACATTGACATTGGATGTCTATCATGTGAAGACTAGTTTTATAGCCTAAACACATTACCATGCTGTTTTAATAGACTCTCAAAAGGATATAAGTGAAGCATGAGAGTTCAACAATTTCTTCAAAATATTATCACCACCGTGCTATAAAAGATATAAGTGAAGCACTAGAGCAAAAACTATTCAACTCAAAAGATATAAGCGAAGCACATAGATTGGTCTAACAATTCCTAGGACATATTTAACTCTCTTAAATAGTGTGTCCAGCAAGGATGATTGTGTCAAACTAACAAGCAAAGACTCAAATTATACAAGACTCTCCAAGCAAATCACATATCATTTGGTGAATAAAAATATAGCTCCAAGTATAGTTACCGATGGATGAAGATGAAAGAGGGGATGCCTTCCCGGGGCATCCCCAAGCTTAGGCTTTTTATTGTCCTTGAATTACTTGGGGTGCCATGGGCATCCCCAAGCTTAGGCCCTTGCTACTCTTTGTTCCATAGTCCATCAAAGTAATGCTCAAAACTTGAAAACTTCACAACACAAAACTTAGACAAAAATTCTCCCGAGCTCCGTTAGTATAAGAAAGCAAACCACTACTCAAAGGTACATCAATGAATTCATTCTTTGTTTATATTGGTGTTAAAACTACTGTATTCCAACTTCTCTATGGTTCATATCCTCCAATACTACTCATAGATGCATTGAAATAAGCAAACAACACACGAAAAACAGAATCTGTCAAAAACAGAACAGTCTGTAGTAATCTACAGGTTTTGCATACTTCTGTAACTCCAAAAAATTCAAACTAAATTGGTAAACGTGAGGAATTTGTCTATAAATCATCTGCAAAAGGAATCAACTAAATATCACGTTACAGTAAAATCTGATGACCATTCTAGCGAGCGTTAACGATTCTGTTTTCCACAGCAAGATCGTATAAACTTCACACAAGTCTTTCCAAAGGTTCTACTTGGCACAAACACTAAACAAAACATGAAACCACATCTAAACAGAGTCTAGATGCAATATTTATTCCCTAACAGCAGCAAAAACAAAAAAAATATAAAGTTGGGTTGCCTCCCAACAAGCGCTATCATTTTACACCCCTAGCTAGGCACGATACAAGATAAATTTAGGTATTGCCATCTTTGGAAGGCAATCCATAAGTGGCTCTCATGATAGATTCATATGGTAATTTGATTTTCTTTCTAGGAAAGTGTTCCATGCCTTTCCTTAACGGAAATTGGAATCTAATATTTCCTTCCTTCATATCAATAATTGCACCAATCGTTCTAAGGAAAGGTTTACCAAGAATAATAGGACATGAAGGGTTGCAATCTATAACAAGAACAATGAAATCTACGGGCACATAATTCCTATTGGCAAAAATAAGAATATCATTAATTCTTCCCATAGGTTTCTTAATAGTGGAATCCGCAAGATGCAAATTTAAAGAACAATCATCAAGCTCATGTAACCCTAGCAAATCACACAAAGTTATCGAGATAATGGAGACACTTGCACCCAAATCACACAAAGCATAGTATTCATGATCTTTTATTTTTATTTTAATAGTAGGTTCCCACTCATCATAAAGCTTTCTAGGGATAGAAACTTCTAACTCAAGTTTTTCTTCATAAGATTGCATCAAAGCATCCACTATGTGTTTGGTGAAAGCTTTATTTTGGCTATAAGCATGCGGAGAATTTAGTACGGATTGCAACAAGGAAATACAATCAATAAAAGAGCAATTGTCATAATTGAATCCCTTGAAATCCAAAGTAGTGGGTTCATCACTATGCAAAGTTTTAATTATTGGAAATATGCCCTAGAGGCAATAATAAAATGGTTATTATTATATTTCCTTGTTCATGATAACTGTCTGTTGTTCATGCTTGAATTGTATTATCCGGAAACAGTGATACATGTGTGAATACATAGACCACAACGTGTCCCTGGTAAACCTCTAGTTACTAGCTCGTTGATCAACATATGGTTACGGTTTCTTGACCATGGACATTGGATGTCATTGATAACGAGATCACATCATTAGGAGAATGATGTGATGGACAAGACACAATCCTAAGCCTAGCACAAGATCGTGTAGTTCGTAATGCTAAAGCTTTTCCAATGTCAAGTATCTTTTCCTTAGCCATGAGGTTGTGCAACTCCCAGATACCGTAGGAATACTTTGGGTGTGCCAAACGTCACAACGTAACTGGGTGGCTATAAAGGTATGCAACGGGTATCTCCGAAAGTATCTGTTGGGTTGGCACGAACCGAGACTGGGATTTGTCACTCCGTATGACGGAGAGGTATCTCTGGGCCCACTCGGTAAGACATCATCATAATGAGCTCAATGTTACTAAGGAGTTGGTCACGAGATGATGTACTACGGAACGAGCAAAGAGACTTGCCATGACGAGATTGAACAAGGTATCGGTATACCGACGATCGAATCTCGTGCAAGTACTATACCGATAGACAAAGGGAATTGTATACGGGATTGATTGAATCCTTGACATCATGGTTCATCCGATGAGATCATCGAGGAACATGTGGGAACCAACATGGGTATCCAGGTCCCGCTGTTGGTTATTGACCGGAGAGTCGTCTCGGTCATGTCTACGTGTCTCCCGAACCCGTAGGGTCTACACACTTAAGGTTCGGTGACGCTAGGGTCGTAGAGATATATGCATGCGGTAACCCGAATGTTGTTCGGAGTCCCGGATGAGATCCCGGACGTCACGAGGAGTTCCGGAATGGTCCGGAGGTAAAGATTTTTATATAGGAAGTCCAGTTTCGGCTATCGGGAGAATTTCGGGGGTCATCGGTATTGTACCGGGACCACCAGAAGGGTCCCGGGGGTCCACCGGGTGGGGCCACCCATCCCGGGGGGGGGGCATGGGCTTAAATAGGAGGGGACCAGCCCATAGCGGGCTGGTGCGCCCCCCCATGGGCCTCCCCTGCGCCTAGGGTTGGGAACCCTATGGGTGGGGGCGCCTCACCTGGCTTGGGGGGCAAGTTTCCCCCCTGGCCGCCGCCCCCCTAGGAGATTGGATCTCCTAGGGCCGACGCCCCCCAGGGCCCCTATATATAGTGGGGGGGAGGGAGGGCATCCGCACCCTATGCCCTGGCGCCTCCCTCTCCCCCCCCCCGAGACATCCCTTCCTCCCTCAAGTGCTGCTTGGCGAAGCCCTGCTGGAAAACCGCTGCATCCACCACCACGCTGTTGTGCTGCTTGATCTCCATCAACCTCTCCTTCCTCCTTGCTGGATCAAGAAGGAGGAGACGTCGATGCACTGTACGTGTGTTGAGCGCGGAGGTGCCGTCCGTTCGGCGCTAGGATCATCGGTGATTTGGATCACGACGAGTATGACTCCATCATCCACGTTCTCTTGAACACTTCCGCTCGCGATCTACAGGAGTATGTAGATGCACTCCCCTCTCCCTTGTTGCTAGATGACTCCATAGATTGATCTTGGTGAAGCGTAGATTTTTTTGATTTCTGCTACGTTCCCCAACAGTGGCATCTGAGCTAGGTCTATGCGTAGTATCTTGCACGAGTAGAACACAAAGCAGTTGTGGGCGTAGATTTGCTCAATTTTCTTACCGCTACTTGTCTTATCTTGATTCGGCGACATCGTGGGATGAAGCGGCCCGAACCGACCTTACACGTATGCTTATGTGAGATAGGTTCCACCGACTGACATGCACTAGTTGCATAAGGTGGCTAGCGGGTGATAGTCTCTCCCACTTTAGTCGGATCGGATTCGATGAAAACGGTCCTTATGAAGGGTAAATAGAAATTGGCATATCATGTTGTGGTTTTGGCGTACGTAAGAAACGTTCTTGCTAGAAACCTATAGCAGCCACGTAAAACTTGCAAGAACAATTAGAGGACGTCTAACTTGTTCTTGCAGCATGTGCTGTGTGATGTGATATGGCCAAAAGAATGTGATGAATGATATATGTGATGCATGAGATTGATCATGTTCATGTAATAGGAATCACGACTTGCATGTCGATGAGTATGACAACCGGCAGGAGCCATAGGAGTTGTCTTATTTTATTGTATGACATGCGTGTCACTGAATAATGCCATGTAATTACTTTACTTTATTGCTAAACGTTAGCCATAGTAGTAGAAGTAATGTTTGGCGAGACGACTTCATGAAGACACGATGATGGAGATCATGGTGTCATGCCGGTGACAAAGATGAATATGGAGCCCCGAAGATGAAGATCAAAGGAGCAAAATGATATTGGCCATATCATGTCACTATTTGATTGCATGTGATGTTTATCATGTTTATACATCTTATTTGCTTAGAACGACGGTAGTAAATAAGATGATCTCTCACTAAAATTTCAGGAATTGTGTTCCCCCTAACTGTGCACTGTTGCTAAGGTTCGTTGTTCCGAAGCACCACGTGATGATCGGGTGTGATAGGCTCTAACGTTCGCATACAACGGGTGTAAGCCAGATTTACACATGCAATACACTTAGGGTTCACTTGACGAGCCTAGCATGTACAGACATGGCCTCGGAACACGGAAGACCGAAAGGTCGAACATGAGTCGTATAGAAGATACGATCAACATGAAGATGTTCACCGTTGATGACTAGTCCGTCTCACGTGATGATCGGACACGGCCTAGTCGATTCGGATCATGTATTACTCAGATGACTAGAGAGATGTCTATCTGAGTGGGAGTTCATTAAATTTGTTTAGATGAACTTAATTGTCATGAACTTAGTCTAAAATCTTTACAATATGTCTTGTAGATCCAATGGCCCAAGCTCATGTTGCCCTCAACTTCAACGCGTTCCTAGAGAAAACCAAGCTGAAAGACGATGGTAGCAACTATACGGATTGGGTCCGTAACTTGAGGATTATCCTCATAGCTGCCAAGAAATCATATGTCCTTGAAGCACCGCTAGGTGATGCACCCGTTTTCCCAGCAGCCCAAGACGTTATGGACGCCTGGCAGTCACGTTGTCATGATTACTCCCTGGTTCAGTGCGGCATGCTTTATAGCTTTGTATCGGGGCTCCAAAAGCGTTTTGAGCACCATGGAGCATATGACATGTTCCAAGAGCTGAAAATGGTTTTCCAAGCTCATGCCCGAGTCGAGAGATATGACGTCTCCGACACATTCTACAGTTGTAAGATGGAGGAGAATAGTTCTGTCAGCGAGCACATACTCAAATTGTCTGGGTTGCACAACCGTTTGTCTTAGTTGGGAATTAATCTCCCAGATGAAGCGGTAGTTGACAGAATCCTTTAGTCGCTCCCACCTAGCTACAAGAGCTTCGTGATGAACTTCAATATGCAAGAGATGGAGAAGTCCATTCCCGAGGTGTATTCAATGTTGAAATCAGCGGAGGTGGATATCAAGAAAGAACATCAAGTGTTGATGGTGAATAAAACCACTAAGTTCAAGAAAGGCAAGGGTAAAAAGAACTTCAAGAAGGACGACAAAGGAGTTGCCACGCCTGGTATGCCAGTTGCCGGGAAGAAGCCAAAGAATGGACCCAAGCCTGAAACTGAGTGCTTTCATTGCAAGGGAACGGGTCACTGGAAGCGGAACTGCCCCAAATACTTAGCAGATAAGAAGGCCGGCAACGTCAAAGGTATATATGATATACATGTTATTGATGTGTACCTTACCAGCGCTCGTAGTAGCTCTTGGGTATTTGATACTGGTGCAGTTGCTCATATTTGTAACTCAAAGCAGGAGCTGTGGAATAAGCAGAGACTGGCAAAGGACGAGGTGACGATGCGCGTCGGGATTGGTTCCAAGGTCGATGTGATCGCTGTCGGCACACTGCCTCTGCATCTACCTTCGGGATTAGTTTTAAACCTCAATAATTGTTATTTTGTGCCAGCTTCGAGCATGAACATTGTATCTGGATCTCGTTTAATGCGAGATGGCTACTCATTTAAATCCGAGAATAATGGTTGTTCTATTTATATGAGAGATATGTTTTATGGTCATGCCCCGCTGGTCAATGGTTTATTCTTGATGAATATCGAACGTAATGTTACACATATTCATAGTGTGAATGCCAAAAGATGTAAGGTTGATAATGATAGTCCCACATACTTGTGGCATTGCCGCCTTGGTCATATTGGTGTCAAACATATGAAGAAGCTCCATGCAGATGGACTTTTGGAGTCTCTTGATTATGAATCATTTGACATGTGCAAACCATGCCTCTTGGGCAAGATGACCAAGACTCCGTTCTCCGGAACAATGGAGCGAGCGACCAACTTATTGGAAATCATACATACCGATGTGTGTGGTCCAATGAGTGTTGAAGCTCGCGGAGGCTATCGTTATGTTCTCACCCTCACAGATGACTTGTGTAGATATGGGTATGTCTACTTGATGAAACACAAGTCTGAGACCTTTGAAAAGTTCAAGGATTTTCAGAATGAGGTTGAGAATCAACGTGACAGAAAAATAAAGTTCTTACAATCGGATCGTGGAGGAGAATATTTAAGTCATGAATTTGGCATGCACCTAAGGAACTGTGGAATTGTTTCACAATTGACACCGCCCGGAACACCTCAGCGTAATGGTGTGTCCGAACGTCGTAATCGTACTCTGTTGGACATGGTGCAATCTATGATGTCTCTTACCGACTTACCACTATCTTTTTGGGGTTATGCTTTAGAGACTGCCGCATTCACTTTAAATAGGGCTCCGTCTAAATCCGTGGAGACGACATCATATGAACTTTGGTTTGGCAAGAAACCTAAGCTGTCGTTTCTGAAAGTTTGGGGTTGTGATGCTTATGTCAAGAAACTTCAACCTGAAAAGTTCGAACCCAAATCAGAAAAAATGCGTATTCATAGGATACCCTAAGGAAACAATTGGGTATACCTTCTACCTCAGATCCGAAGGCAAGTTCTTCGTTGCCAAGAATGGATCCTTTCTAGAGAAAGAGTTTCTCTCGAAAGAAGTGAGTGGGAGGAAAGTGGAACTTGATGAGGTGACAGTCACACCTTCCGAACCAGAAAGTAGCGCAGCGCAGGAAGATGTTCCTGTGGTGCCAACACCGACTAGGGAGGAAGTTAATGATGATGATCATGAAGCTTCAGATCAAGTTACTACTGAACTTCGAAGGTCCACAAGGACACGTTCCGCAGCAGAGTGGTACGGCAACCTTTTCATGGAAATCATGTTGTTAGACAACGGTGAACCTTCGAACTATGAAGAAGCGATGGCGGGCCCGGATTCCAACAAATGGCTTGAAGCCATGAAATCCGAGATAGGATCCATGTATGAAAACAAAGTGTGGATTTTGGTGGACTTGCCCGATGATCGGCACGCCATATAAAACAAATGGATCTTTAAGAAGAAGACGGACGCAGATGGTAATGTGACCATCTATAAAGCTCGGCTTGTCGCTAAAGGTTATCGACAAGTTCAAGGGATTGACTACGATGAGACTTTCTCTCCCGTAGCGATGCTGAAGTCCTTCCGAATCATGTTAGCAATTGCCGCATACTATGATTATGAGATATGGCAAATGGACGTCAAAACGGCATTCCTTAATGGCTTCCTCAAGAAAGAACTGTATATGATGTAGCCGGAAGGTTTTGTCGATCCTGAGAATGCTAACAAGGTATGCAAGCTCTAGCGCTCTATCTATGGGCTGGTGCAAGCATCTCGGAGTTGGAACATTCGCTTTAATGATGTGATCAAAGCGTTTGGGTTTATACAGACTTGGGGAGAAGCCTGTATTTACAAGAAAGTGAGTGGGAGCTCTGTAGCCTTTCTCATATTATATGTGGATGATATATTGCTGATGGGAAATGATGTAGAATTCTTGGAGAGCATAAAGGCCTACTTGAATAAGAGTTTTTCAATGAAGGACCTTGGAGAAGCTGCTTACATATTAGGCATCATGATCTATAGAGATAGATCGAGACGGCTCATTGGTCTTTCACAAAGCACATACCTTGATAAGATATTGAAGAAGTTCAATATGGATCAGTCAAAGAAAGGGTTCTTGCATGTATTGCAAGGTATGAGATTGAGCACGGCTCAATCCCCGACCACGGCAGAAGATAGAGAAAAGATGAGTGTCATCCCTGAAGGAAATATGCCCTAGAGGCAATAATAAAGTTGTTATTTATATTTCCTTATATCATGATAAATGTTTATTATTCATGCTAGAATTGTATTAACCGGAAACTTAGTACATGTGTGGATACATAGACAAAACAGTATGTCCCTAGTATGCCTCTACTAGACTAGCTCATTGATCAAAGATGGTTATGTTTCCTAGCCATAGACATGAGTTGTCATTTGATCAATGGGATCACATCATTAGGAGAATGATTTGATGGACTAGACCCATCCGTTAGCATAGCACTATGATCGTTTAGTTTTACTGTTGTTGCTTTCTTCATGACTTATACATGTTCCTATGACTATGAGATTATGCAACTCCCGAATACCGTAGGAACACCTTGTGTGCTATCAAACGTCACAACGTAACTAGGTGATCATAAAGATGCTCTACAGGTGTCTCCGAAAGTATTCGTGGTGTTGGCATAGATCAAGATTAGGATTTGTCACTCCGAGTGTCGGAGAGGTATCTCTGGGCCCTCTCGGTAACACACATCATAATAAGCCTTGCAAGCAAAAAAACTAATGAGTTAGTCACGAGATGATGTGTTACGGAACGAGTAAAGAGACTTGCCGGTAACGAGATTGAACTAGGTATGGAGATACTGACGATCGAATCTCGGGCAAGTAACATACCGATGACAAAAGGAACAACGTATGTTGTTATGCGGTTTGACCGATAAAGATCTTCATAGAATATGTAGGAGCCAATATGAGCATCCAGGTTCCGCTATTGGTTATTGACCGGAGATGAGTCACGGTCATGTCTACATAGTTCTCGAACCCGTAGGGTCCGCACGCTTAACATTTGATGACGATCGGTATTATGAGTTTATGAGTTCTGATGTACCGAAGGTAGTTCGGAGTCCCGGATGAGATCACGGACATGACGATGAGTCTCGGAATGTCCGAGACATAAAGATTGATATATTGGACGACTATATTCGAACAATGGAAGTGTTCTGGAAAGTTTCGGAATTTACCGGAGTGTCGGGGGGGGGGGGGGTTACCGGAACCCCCCGGGGGAATGGTGGGCCCTGGTGGGCCATAGGGGAGAGAGAGGGCTGCAGCCCGGAGGTGGCGTGCCCCCTCCCTAGGAGGAGTCCGAATAGGACAAGGGGAGGGGGGCGCGACCTCTCTTTCCCTCTCCCTCTCCCTCTCTTTCCTTCCCCCTTCTTCCTTCTTTGGTAGTTCCTACTAGGAATAGGATTGCAATCCTATTCCTAGTAGGATTGCTGCCCTAGCCGCACCATAGAAGGGCCGGCCGGCCTCCCCCCTTGCTCCTTTATATACGGGGGCAGGGGGGCACCCAAAGACACACAAGTTGAATTGTTCCAGCCGTGTGCGGTGCCCCAGTCCACAGAAACACACCTCAGTCACACCGTCGCAGTGCTTAGGCGAAGCCCTGAGCCGGCAGATACATCATATCCGTCACCACGCCGTCGTGCTGACAAAACTCTCCCGCGAAGCTCAACTGGATCAAGAGCTCGTGGGACGTCATCAAGCTGAACGTGTGCTGAACGCGGAGGTGTCGTACGTTCGGTGCTTGATCGGTTGAATCGCGAAGAAGTTCGACTACATCAACCGCGTCACTTGACGCTTCCGCTTTCGGTCTACGAGGTTACGTAGACACACTCTTCCCTCTCGTTGCTATGCATCTAGTTGATAGATCTTGCGTGATCGTAGGAAAATTTTAAAATACTACGTTCCCCAACAGTGGCATCATGAGCCAGGTCTATGCGTAGATAATATGCACGAGTAGAACACAATGAGTTGTGGGCGATACTAGTCATACTGCTTACCAGCATGTCATACTTTGCTTCGGCGGTATTGTGAGATGAAGCGGCCCGGGCCGACATTACGCGTACGCTTACGCGAGACTGGTTTCACCGTTATGAGCACTCGTTGCTTAAAGGTGACTGGCGGGTATCTGTCTCTCTCACTTTAGCTGAATCAAGTGTGCCTACGCCCGGTCCTTGTGAAGGTGAAAACAGCACATACTTGACGAAACATCGTTGTGGTTTTGTTTGCGTAGGTAAGAACGGTTCTTGCTAAAGCCCGTAGCAGCCACGTAAAACTTGCAACAACAAAGTAGAGGACGTCTAACTTGTTTTTGCAGGGCATGTTGTGATGTGATATGGTCAAGACATGATTAGTTATACGGTTTTGTATGAGATGATCATGTTTTGTAATGTTATCGGCAACTGGCAGGAGCCATATGGTTGTCGCTTTATTGTATGAAATGCAATCGCCATGTAATTGCTTTACTTTATCACTAAGCGGTAGCGATAGTCGTAGAAGCAATAGTTGGCGAGATGACAACGATGCTACGATGGAGATCAAGGTGTCACGCCGGTGACGAAGGTGATCATGACGGTGCTTTGGAGATGGAGATCAAAAGCACAAGATGATGATGGCCATATCATGTCACATATTTTGATTGCATGTGATGTTTATCTTATTATGCTTCTTATTTTGCTTAGTTCGACGGTAGCATTATAAGATGATCCCTTACTAAATTTCAAGGTATAAGTGTTCTCCATGAGTATGCACCGTTGCGAAAGTTCGTCGTGCCGAGACACCACGTCATGATCGGGTGTGAGAAGCTCTACGTTCAAATACAACGGGTGTAAGCCAGTTTTGCACACGCAGAATACTCGGGTTAAACTTGACGAGCCTAGCATATGCAGATATGGCCTCGGAACACTAGAGACCGAAAGGTCGAGCGTGAATCATATAGTAGATATGATCAACATAAGATGTTCACCATTGAAACTACTCCATCTCACGTGATGATCGGACATGGTTTAGTTGATTTGGATCACGTGATCATTTAGATGACTAGAGGGATGTCTATCTAAGTGGGAGTTATTAAGTAATATGATTAAATTGAACTTTAATTTATCATGAACTTAGTCCTCGTAGTATTAGCATATCTATGTTGTAGATCAATAGCTCACGATGTTGCTCCCCGTTTATTTTTTATATGTTCCTAGAGAAAACTAAGTTGAAAGATGTTAGTAGCAATGATGCGGAATTGTTCCGTGATCTGAGGATTATCCTCATTGCTGCACAGAGAATTATGTCCTTGATGCACCGCTAGGTGACAGACCTATTGCAGGAGCAGATGTAGACGTTATGAACGTTTTGACAAAAGCTCGGTATGATGACTACTTGATAGTTTAAGTGCACCATGCTTTACGGCTTAGAACCGGGACTTCAAAAACTTTTTGAACGCCACGGAGCATATAAGATGTTCCAAGAGTTGAAATTAGTATTTCATACTCATGCCCGTGTCGAGAGGTATAAGACATTTGACAGTACTTTGCCTACAAGATGGAGGAGAATAGCTCAACCAGTGAGCATGTACTCAGATTGTTTGGGTACTACAATTACTTGAATCAAGTGGGAGTTAATCTTCCAGATAAAATAGTAATTGACAAAGTTCTCTAGTCACTATCACCAAGTTAGTAGAACTTCGTGATGAACTATAATATGCAAGGGATGACGAAAGGAATTCCCGAGCTCTTCGCGATGCTGAAGTCGGCGAAGGTAGAAATCATGAAAAACATCAGGTGTTGATGGTTAACAAGACCACTTGTTTCAAGTAAAGGGCAAAGGGATAGAAGGGGAACTTCAGGAAGAATGACAAGCAAGTTGTTACTCCCATGAAGAAACCCAAAGCTAAAACTCAAGCCTGAAACCAAGTGATTCTACTGCAAAGGAAATGGTCACTGGAAGTGGAACTGCCCTAGATACTTGGCGGATAAGTAGGATGGCAAAGTGAACAAAGGTATATTTTGATATACAGATTATTGTGTACTTTACTAGTGTTCATAGCAACCCCTGGGTATTTGATACGGGTTCAGTTGCTAAAATTAGTAACTCGAAACGAGAATTGCAGAATGAAGAGAGACTAGTTAAAGGTGAAGTGACGATGTGTGTTGGAAGTGGTTCCAAGATTGATATGATCATCATCGCACACTCCCTATACTTTCGGGATTAGTGTAAAACCTAAATAAATGTTATTTGGCATTTGCGTTGAGCATGAATATGATTTGATCATATTTGTTGCAATACGCTTATCCATTTAAAGTCATAGAATAATTGTTATTCTGTTTACATGAATAAAACCTTCGATGGTCATACACCCAATGAAAATAGTTTGTTGGATCTCGATCGTGGTGATACACATATTCATAATATTGAAGCCAAAAGATGCAAGGTTAATAATGATAGTGAAACTTATTTGTGGCACTGCCGTTTAGGTCATAATGGTGTAAAGCGCATGAAGAAACTCCATAGTGATGGACTTTTGGAATCACTTGATTATGAATCACTTGGTGCTTGCGAACCATGCCTCATGGGCAAGATGACTAAAACTCCGTTCTCCGGAACAATGGAGCGAGCAACAGATTTGTTGGAGATCATACATAAAGATGTATGTGGACCAATGAGTGTTGAAGCTCGCGGCGGGTATCGTTATTTTCTGACCTTCACTGATGATTTGAGCAGATATGGGTATATCTACTTAATGAAGCACAAGTCTGAAACATTTGAAAAGTTCAAAGAATTTCAGAGTGAAGTGGAGAATCATCGTAACAAGAAAATAAGAGTTTCTATGATATGATCGTAGAGGTAAAATATTTGAGTTAGCGAGTTTGGCCTTTAGTAAAAACAATGTGAAATAGTTTCACAACTCACGCCACCCGGAACACCACAGCGTAATGGTGTGTCCGAACACCATAACCGTACTTTATTAGATATGGTGCGATCGATGATGTCTCTTACCGATCTACCACTGTCGCTTTTGGGGTTATGCATTAGAGACAGCTACATTCACGTTAAATAGGGCACCATCTAAATCCGTGGAGATGACACCGTATGAACTGTGGTTTGACGAGAAACCTAAGCTGTCATTTCTTTAAGTTTGGGACTGCGATGCTTATGTGAAAAAGTTTCAACATGATAAGCTCGAACCCAAATCGGAGAAGTAAATCTTCATAGGATACCCAAAAGAAACTGTTGGGTACACCTTCTATCACAGATCCGAAGGCAAGGTCTTTGTTGCTAAGAGTGGATCCTTTCTAAAGAAGGAGTTTCTCTCGAAAGAAGTGAGTGGGAGGAAAGTAGAACTTGATGAGGTAATTGTACCTTCTCCCGAATTGGAAAGTGGAACATCACATAAACTAGTTCCAGTGATTCCCACACCAATTAGTGAGGAAGCTAATGATGATGATCATGAAACTTCAGATCAAGTTTCTGCTGAACTTCGTAGATCAACCAGAGTTCGTTCCGCATCAGAGTGGTACGGCAACCTGGTTCTGGAAGCAATGATGAGCCTAGATTCCGCAAAATGGCCTGAGGCCATGAAATCTGAGATTGGATCCATTTATGAGAACAAAGAGTGGACTTTGGTTGACTTGCCCGATGATCGGCAAGCCATCGAAAATAAATGGATCTTCAAGAGGAAGACTGACGTTGACGGTAATGTTACTGTTTACAAAGCTCGACTTGTTGCGATAGGTTTTCGAAAAGTTCAAGGAGTTGACTACGATGAGACCTTCTCACCCGTAGCGATGCTTAAGTCTGTCCGAATCATGTTAGCAATTGCCGCATTTTATGAAATCTGGAAAATGGATAACAAAACTGCATTCTTTAATGGATTTATTAAAGAAGACTTGTATATGATGCAACCAGAAGGTTTTGTCAATCCTAAAGGTGCTAACAAAATGTGCAAGCTCCAGCGATCCATCTATGGACTGGTGCAAGCATCTCGGAGTTGGAATGTACGCTTTGATAAGTTGATCAAAGCATATAGATTTATACAGACTTGCGGTGAAGCCTGTGTTTACAAGAAGTGAGTGTGAGCACTACAACCTTTCTGATAAGTATATGTGAATGACATATTGTCGATCGGAAATGATGTAGAATTTTCTGGAAAACATAAAGGAGTGTTTGAAAGGAGTTTTTTCAAAGAAAGACCTCGGTGAAGCTGCTTACATATTGGGCATCAAGATCTATAGAGATAGATCAAGACACTTGATAAGACTTTCGATGAGTACATACCTTGATAAGATTTTGAAGTAGTTCAAAATGGATCAGTCAAAGAAGGAGTTCTTGCCTGACTTGTAAGGTGTGAAGTTGAGTAAGACTCAAAGCCAGACCACGGAAGAAAAATATAGAGAGAATGAAAGTCATTCCCTATGCCTCAGCCATAGGTTCTATAAAGTATGCCATGCTGTGTACCAAACATGTTGTGTACCTTGCCATGAGTTTGTCAAGGGGGTACAATAGTGATCCAAGAGTAGATCACTGTACAGCGGTCAAAATTATCCTTAGTAACTGGATGACTAAGGAAATGTTTCCCGATTATGGAGGTGATAAAGAGTTCTTCGTAAAGGGTTATGCCGATGCAAGCTTTGACACTAAATCCAGATGACTCTAAGTATCTATCTGGATGCGTATTGAAAGTGGGAGCAATTAGCTAGAGTAGCTCTATGCAGAGCATTGTAGACATAGAAATTTGCGAAATACATACGGATCTGAATGTGACAGACCCATTGACTAAATTTCTCTCACAAGCAAAACATGATCACACCTTATTACTCTTGGGTATTAATCACATAGCGATGTGAACTAGATTATTGACTCTAGTAAACCCTTTGGGTGTTGGTCACATGGCGATGTGAACTATGGGTGTTATTCACATAACGATGTGAACTATCGGTATTAAATCACATGGCGATGTGAGCTAGATTATTGACTCTAGTGCAAGTGGGAGACTGAAGGAAATATGCCCTAGAGGCAATAATAAAGTTGTTATTTATATTTCCTTATATCATGATAAATGTTTATTATTCATGCTAGAATTGTATTAACCGGAAACTTAGTACATGTGTGGATACATAGACAAAACAATATGTCCCTAGTATGCCTCTACTAGACTAGCTCATTGATCAAAGATGGTTATGTTTCCTAGCCATAGACATGAGTTGTCATTTGATCAACGGGATCACATCATTAGGAGAATGATGTGATGGACTAGACCATCCGTTAGCATAGCACTATGATCGTTTAGTTTTACTGCTGTTGCTTTCTTCATGACTTATACATGTTCCTATGACTATGAGATTATGCAACTCCCGAATACCGTAGGAACACATTGTGTGCTATCAAATGTCACAACGTAACTGGGTGATCATAAAGATGCTCTACAGGTGTCTCCGAAAGTATTCATGGTGTTGGCATAGATCAAGATTAGGATTTGTCACTCCGAGTGTCGGAGAGGTATCTCTGGGCCCTCTCGGTAACACACATCATAATAAGCCTTGCAAGCAAAAAAACTAATGAGTTAGTCACGAGATGATGTGTTACGGAATGAGTAAAGAGACTTGCCGGTAACGAGATTGAACTAGGTATGGAGATACCGACGATCGAATCTCGGGAAAGTAACATACCGATGAGAAAAGGAACAACGTATGTTGTTATGCGGTTTGACCGATAAAGATCTTCGTAGAATATGTAGGAGCCAATATGAGCATCCAGGTTCCGCTATTGGTTATTGACCGGAGATGAGTCTCGGTCATGTCTACATAGTTCTCGAACCCGCAGGGTCCGCACGCTTAACGTTTGATGACGATCGGTATTATGAGTTTATGAGTTTTGATGTACCGAAGGTAGTTCGGAGTCCCGGATGAGATCACGGACATGACGAGGAGTCTCGGAATGTCCGAGACATAAAGATTGATATATTGGACGACTATATTCGGACACCAGAAGTGTTCTGGAAAGTTTTGGAATTTACCGGAGTGCCGGGGGGGGGGGGTACCGGAACCCCCCGGGGGAATGGTGGGCCCTGGTGGGCCATAGGGGAGAGAGAGGGCAGCAGCCAGGAGGTGGCGCCCCCCCTCCCTAGGAGGAGTCCGAATATGACAAGGGGAGGGGGGGGCGCGGCCCCTCTTTCCCTCTCCCTCTCCCTCTCTTTCCTTCCCCCTTCTTCCTTCTTTGGTAGTTCCTACTAGGAATAGGATTGCAATCCTATTCCTAGTAGGATTGCAGCCCTAGCCGCACCATAGAAGGGCCGGCCGGCCTCCCCCCTTGCTCCTTTATATACGGGGGCAGGGGGCACCCAAAGACACACAAGTTGAATTGTTCCAGCCGTGTGCGGTGCCCCCCTCCACAGAAACACACCTCGGTCATACCGTCGCAGTGCTTAGGTGAAGCCCTGCGCCGGCAGATACATCATATCCGTCACCACGCCGTCGTGCTGACGAAACTCTCCCATGAAGCTCAACTGGATCAAGAGCTCGTGGGACGTCATCAAGCTGAACGTGTGCTAAACGCGGAGGTGTCGTACGTTCGGTGCTTGATCGGTTGAATCGCGAAGAAGTTCGACTACATCAACCGCGTCACTTAACGCTTCCGCTTCCGGTCTACGAGGGTACGTAGACACACTCTTCCCTCTCGTTGCTATGCATCTGGTAGATAGATCTTGCGTGATCGTAGGAAAATTTTAAAATACTACGTTCCCCAACAATCCCCTATGCCTCAGCCATAGGTTCTATTATGTATGCCATGCTATGTACGAGACCTGATGTGAACCTTGTCATAAGTTTGGTAGGGAGGTACCAAAGTGATCCCGGTATGGAACACTGGACAACGGTCAAGAACATCCTGATGTACCTGAAAAGGACTAAGGATATGTTTCTCGTTTATGGAGGTGACGAAGAGCACGTCGTAAAGGGTTACGTCGATGCTAACTTCGACACAGATCTGGATGACTCCAAGTCACAAACCGAATACGTGTATATTTTGAATGGTGGGGCAGTCAGCTGGTGCAGTTGCAAGCAAAGCGTCGTGGCGCATTCTACATGTGAAGCGGAGTATATAGCTACTTGCGAAGCAGCGCAGGAAGGAGTCTGGATGAAGGAGTTCATGTGGGGACCCCGACAAGGAAGTCGAGATCACCGAATGCACGTGTACAGTGATCCCAGAGATCAATGCTCACTGAACACACAGAAGCTGAAATAACAAGAGTCTTACATCCATACAAATAGTCTTACACGAATTAAGGCCATTATGGCCAAGTCTTACATAGATAGAGCCTCACGGGCTAAATAACAAATATCTCAAGTAGCGGAAGTCTTCGATAAACGGGTAGAACCCATGCCATCTGCCTTAACCCTACAGGCATTCTGACTGGGATAGCGTCCTAGTTCGCATGGTCGTCTCCAAAGAACTCTTCCTCATAATCCTGCTCTTCCATGCCTGGCCAATTAAATAACCAGTGGCAAGCCAATGAGTACTTTGAATGTACTCGCAAGCAACCCATGATGTGGTTCAAGTAACAATGCAAATAGAATAATAATGAACAATCTAGCAGGAGGCTAGGACAATATGCCATCATCAAGTTTATGCATCAACATCCTCGCGTAACCTCGAAGACAGGTTACCGACATCAACATGAACATAATTCATCTCACTGAGTCAAGTCACCATCTTGACTCATCACACACAATGTATCACCAAAGAAGTAAAATTCTGGACATAGTTTAAGTAGCACCACCCAACTGTCCATGACCGCGGACACGGCTATTCGAATAGTTTGACACTCTGCAGAGGTTGCACACTTTACCCACAAGATCCGGGGAACTTCCGTGTCATCCACGACCCGCGGTACCTCAAGTACCCGGGGTAAGCACCCGGTCATTACCTTTCCTTAGACGATACTAACATAGAGTCCACTCGTTGGCACACGGCCTTTGGGGTACAAACAATAGATCACGGGACTTGCCCTAATTCAATGTTCACGCGTACCCGAAGGGACCAACGGTGTGTCCGGTGCCCTGTGAAAACAGTCATGGCCGCCTATCCAAGCACGACCCCGTCCCGGGAAAGACCTCAAGTCTTCCCGTCACTAGTAATGCGGGCACCATGCTAGTATCGACCTAAGTAATCAATAAAGCCCCGTCCCATAAGGGGTAGTGTGGTTGCACATGTTTGGTTGGGACGGTAGACACACATAAATCTAATCCATCATTCCACCATGCACATGATATTACCGGCACATCACTTCTTTCTCAAGTGACGACCTAACACTTCATCACCCTCGGGCATTAGGGGCACCCGATGGGTTCATGCAAAGTTTCCAACTACGGGGGTTCATATCACACATGCATCATATGAGCATCAAGACCAACTATTGCATGTCATCTAGCACATAGCAAGATCAACAATAAATCATGCATCATGTGGTGGTTCATCTAGGTTACCATCGTAACCCTAATCATCATGCATCGGAAACCAACGGGTTTCGAAGAACAAGTGTATCATGGTCAAAGGGCTGCTTGCCTGGATTGGCTTGGTCTTCAAAGTCTTCTAGTCCTTCTCCTTCTTCTCCCACAGCAACTTCGTCAAATACGGGATCTATACGTCGCATAATAATAATGGAAAAATAAGAATACAAATAAAACAGAAAAACCAAAGTGCTCAGAAAAATCTCAACTCATTTTTGTAAAATACTAGAGAGTTTTCTAAGATGGGGAAATATCTTAGTTGGAGTTTTGGAGATGCAGAATAGGATATATTGATTTTTGAACAGGAGTTATACTGCTCAAATTTGAATTTAAATTTGAACAGTACAGAAAAGTTTCATGGATTTGAATGAAAGTAGTACCATTAAATAGGTTGGAATATTGCAAGATTTTAGGAGTTGGAATTATTTAATTTGGATCAATATTCTTTTCTGCATAAATGTTTGAAACATTAACAGAAAAGAAAAAGAAAAAGGGGTCCTGTGCACTGGGCCAGAAGTGGCCACAGTGCACGGCCCAGACGGCTCGGCCTGGCCACACGGAGCCAGCGCGCGCGCACGTCAGGTTTCAAACCTGACGGGCGGGGCCCGTGGGTCAGTGGCACAGAGGAGGGGAGAGAGGTGGGGGGATGACAGGCGGGGCCCGCCTGTCATCTCTAACCCCGCGGTCACGGCGGCGGCGAGCTCACCGGCGACGACTCCGGCCACGGCGACGGCAACGGAGGGCAGGGTCGAGCTCAGCGTCGTGTCGCGGTTGCAGTGGTGGTAGCGCGGCACGGCGGGGAGCCCTGGTTCGCCGGCGACGAGGTGCGAAAGGCTCGTCGGAGGTCAGTTGCAGCGGCCGTTTCCGACTGCAAACAGAGGGGGAGAGAGAGGGGAAAGGGTCAGTGGTGTGTTGTGGTTCCGAAACGGGCGGAAGGAGCGGCCGGGGAGGCCTGTACCTCGAGATCGCCGGCGGCCCGACGCGGCGGAGCTCCGGTCGATCCCGAGCGCTGGGGCGCTCCGGGGTTGAACTGAGGGTGCAGGAGGGACTAGGGGAGAGTTGTGAGGCTGGTGGTGGTGTTGGAAGAGCTCGGGGAGGTCTATTTATAGGTCCCCGACGAGGACCCGTGGTCCAGTGCGCCGGCGAGCTCCGGCTCGTCGCTACAGCGCACGGGAGGCTACGGGAGTGAGTCAGGAGAGTTGCTGGACGAGTCCTACGCCCAGCTGAGGCAAGAGGAGGAGCGGGGGAGCAACAGGGAGGCGTGCGCGTGTGGAGCAGAGGACTGGCCGAAGCGGGCGGCCGGTGCGCGTGCGGCGACGGCCACTGGAGGGCGCAGGAGGAGGGGGACAGCACCGGTGGGGGCTGCGGACGTCGAGGCACGTTGGGAGGCGCAAGGGGGAGGCTCGAGGTTGTCGGGGATCAACGATTGGCCCGAGCCAGCGTGTGAGCTGCACTGTTCACGCGCTCTGGAGCGCGCGTATGGCTGGCATCAGCATGCTCTCGCCGTCTTGGTCCGTTCCAGCGTGCCCAACAGTGTCTGGTGAGTAGAGGGAGGACTAAAGAAATGCCCTGAGGCCTTGGATGCTCTGGGGTGCAGAGAGAGAGAGAGAGAGGAGGGATGGTAACAAGATGAAAGTGGGTTGTACAGCAAGGTAAAGCTGAGGTTTCACCCCTCAATCATGGAGATGAGGTGCTGGGGGAGTTACTGGGGGTTGCTAGTAACTCAATGGGCCTGTGGTAAGAAGTTGAGGTCATGGAGAAAAGTGAAAGTGGTAAAAATGGGGGTTTTAGAATTCCTGCAGAAGGTGTTTGATCTGTGTTTGATCAAGTAAACGAAGTCCACTTGACATGGCACTTGGCAGGGTTGAAAGACATAAGAAAATAGGGTGCTTCACCAAATTTGGGCTCATTTGAAGAAACTAGCCAATGTAACTTTGGTGAACCCTAGAAATCAACAGAAACAGTTTCATCTTGATTGAGTCAAGCTAATCATCTCCCCTTGATGCACCACTTGGTGTAGCATCATCATTTGGGGTATTGATCATGCTCACAAAGTTTGAGGCTCAAGATAAAAAGTTGGTAATGTAAAGTTGTTCAAATTTGCATTTGAACAGAAAGGGTTTTGAGGTGATCTGATCAAGTTGCTCTATTCCAAATCTTGTGCCATTTGGTCTAGGTGCCTTATTAGGCCATCCTAGCATGTGGACCAAGTTTGAGAGCATTTGGACAAGTTTGGCAATGCAAAGTTGCTCAAACTTCAAATATGGACATAATGGTTATGAAGGGGTTTGAGGTGGTTTCCTTGATCTTCAATGCATGAGGCTTTGCAAGATCATCAAATATGTCATATATGACATGATAGAATTTCCCTGGAATTTTTGGAGAAAAATTCCTTTGTAAATATTTCAAAAGCTTGAAATATCCAGAAAGGGTTTTAGAGGGTTTAGCCCATTATTTTGAACATGACCAAGTGTTGAAACTCTTATATATGGACAATATATGTCCTCTGAGTCTCTCTGAATTTTGGCAAATATTTTTGTAATAGTTAAATAATTTTTCCCTATTAAAGACCATTTCTGGCCTTAAGAAAAAGCATTTAAATAAAATATAAAAATAACTTTTAAAATTATACCTTTGTGGTTTCTGGGAGTCCTATGACTACTAGGTCTCAAATAAACCTTTTGAAATAATTTTCACACCCTTAATCAAGTACTTGCAGTGCAAATCTCAATTCAGGGGTTTTTCGAAAACTAAATTTATAAAATACTTTTTGGCCAAATTAATTTTGTAAGAAAATACTATACTGATATATAACACTTGGCATGATCATTGGGCAGAAGTTTTGGATAAGGAGATGAATTCTATAAGAGGTCATAGTTGACTTTAATGAGCACATGAAAAAGCAAATGAAGAAAACTCAATTCCAAATAAAAGCCAAATGATGCTAAAATTTTTTGTTGGTCCAAATTTTCATGCCTCAAAGTTACAAATAACATGTTACAAAATGCAGGGTGTGACAGACCTACCCCCCTTACAAGAATCTCGTCCCCGAGATTCCTAAACTAGGGCTTAAAAGAGGTCGGGAAACTCGGGTCTAAGATAGTCTTCTCGTTCCCAGGTTGCTTCTGCTTCGGTGTGGTTGCTCCATTGGACCTTGAAATACTTGATGGTACGGCTCCGCGTACGTCGTTCTGCTTCGTCCAGAATACGAATGGGCTTCTCGCGGTAGGTCAGATCAGGCTGCAGATCAATGGCTTGGTGATCCACATCCTTGTAGAGACTGGGCTTGTCTGGAACCTGGAGACATTTCCGGAGTTGTGACACATGGAACACATTGTGCACATCGGATAGCTCAGGTGGTAGTTCCAACTGATAAGCCACTTCTCCTCGTCGTGCAGTGATCTCAAAGGGTCCAATGAACCTTGGTGCGAGCTTCCCCTTGACATGGAAACGCTTGGTTCCCTTGAGAGGAGTTACCCGCAGGTACACATGGTCCCCAACACAGAAACTCATGTCTCGGCGTCGAGTGTCAGCATAACTCTTTTGCCTTGACTTGGCCGCCTTTAATCGCTCTCTGACTAGTTGGACTTGCTCTTCTGCTGCGCGGAGAATATCCGGTCCAAAGACTAGTCCTTCTCCGGTCTCTGACCAGTTGAGGGGTGTGCGACATCTGTGTCCGTACAACGCCTCAAATGGTGCCATCTGAAGGCTTGACTGGTAACTGTTGTTATAGGAGAACTCGGCAAAAGGGAGACAGTCTTCCCACTTGGCTCCATATGCCAGGACACAGGCTCGGAGCATGTCTTCGAGAATCTGATTGACTCGCTCAGTTTGACCTCCGGTCTGTGGGTGGAAAGCTGTGCTAAAAGACAACTTGGTTCCCAAGGCTTCTTGGAACTTCTTCCAAAACCTTGAGGTGAACTGGGTGCCTCGATCTGACACAATCTCCTTGGGAACACCGTGAAGACTTACGATTCGGTCGATGTAGAGAGCTGCCAGCCGGTTGCCATCATAAGTGGTCTTGACAGGAATGAAATGAGCCACCTTGGTCAAATGATCGACTATGACCCAGATAGAGTCATGTCCTCTATTCGACCTTGGTAATCCAGTGATGAAGTCCATTCCGACTTTATCCCACTTCCACTCAGGAACCTTGAGTGGTTGAAGCAATCCAGCAGGTCGCTGATATTCAGCCTTGACCTTTTGGCACACATCACACTTTGCAACATAGGTTGCAATCTCTCTCTTCATACCGTGCCACCAGAATCGTGCCTTCAAGTCTTGGTACATCTTGGTTCCTCCGGGGTGGATGGAATACGGGGTGTCGTGGGCTTCTTGCAGAATCAGCGTCTTCAACTCGGGGTGGTTTGGTACGCAGAGACGACCTTTGTACCAAACAATCCCGTGCTCGTCTTCGGAGAATCCTGGGGCCTTGTCCATCTTCATCTTCCTCTTGATACCTTCAATGCTTTTGTGTCCATCTTGAGCTTTCTTGACGTCGTCCATCAGGGTTGGTCTGACTTCCAAATGATCCAGAAATCCGGGGGTAACCAATTCCAAACTGAATTGTTCGATCTCCTTAAACAAGGCTGGTTGCCTTTCTTGAATAATGACATCGACCACCACGTTAGCCTTCCCAGGGTGATACTGAACACTGAGGTCATAATCTTTGATGAGTTCCAACCATCTCCGCTGCCTCATGTTCAACTCCTTTTGGGTGAAAATATACTTCAGACTTTTGTGGTCTGTGTAAATCTCACACCGTTTCCCTAGGAGGTAATGCCGCCATGTCTTCAAGGCATGAACTACTGCCGCTAGCTCAAGATCGTGAGTAGCGTAGTTCTCCTCATGAGGTCGTAGCTGCCTGGAGAGGTATGCTATGACGCGGCCTTCTTGCATCAGAACGCTCCCCAATCCGGTTCGAGAGGCGTCACAATATATCACGAACTCCTTGTGAATATCAGGTGTTGCCAGAACTGGGGCGGTGGTCAATCTCTTCTTGAGCTCTTGGAAGCTCTCTTCGCATTTTGGCGTCCACTCGAACTTCTTGTCCTTCTTGAGGAGCTGAGTCATTGGTCGTGCAATGCTAGAGAATCCTTCCACGAACTTGCGGTAATAGCCCGCCAATCCGAGGAAGCTTCTGACTTCCTTGACGGTCGTTGGAGATTGCCATTGGGTCACAGCTTCGATCTTTGCAGGATCAACAGATAATCCTTCCTCGGTCAAGACATGACCTAAGAATCCAACTTCGTGTAGCCAAAACTCACACTTGCTGAACTTGGCATACAGTTGGTGCTCACGAAGCTTGTCTAGGACCATTCTCAGATGTTGCTCATGCTCTTCCTCCGACTTCGAGAACACAAGGATGTCATCAATGAAGACAACAACGAACTTGTCCAAATATTCCATGAAGACTTTATTCATGAGATACATGAAGTAAGCTGGGGCATTGGTTAACCCAAAAGACATGACCGTGCACTCGTACAGGCCATATCTGGTTACGAATGCCGTCTTCGGAATATCTTGGGGTCTGATCTTCAGCTGGTAATATCCAGATCTGAGGTCGATCTTGGAGAATACCTTGGCTCCGCTGAGTTGATCAAACAGATCTTCGATCTTGGGAAGCGGGTACTTGTTCTTAATTGTAACTTCATTGAGGGAACGATAGTCAATGCATAAGCGGATGGTACCGTCCCTCTTCGCCACAAACAGAACAGGAGATCCCCAAGGGGAGGCACTCGGGCGGATAAATCCTTTCCTTAGCTGCTCTTCTAGCTGCTTCTTCAACTCGGCTAATTCTTCCGTCCCCATTCTATAAGGCTTCTTATAGATGGGTCCTGCTCCGGGCACGAGCTCGATGATGAACTCAATGTCACGGTCAGGGGGCATTCCTGGTAGTTCATCCGGAAAGACATCAGGATACTCACATACCACCGGTACTTGGTCTAGCCCAACTTCAGACAGACAGTTGACTTTAGCGGCTTGGGCGGAAGAGGAGTTGGGGGCAAACTTGACTTCTACACCTTGGTCATTGGTCACAGTGACTGTCCGACTGGCACAGTCTAACAAGCCTTGGTGCTTACTGAGCCAATCCATCCCTAAGATCACATCCAAGCCTTGCGATCTCAGAACGATAAGGTCTGCTAGGAAGTCTACACCGTTAATGGTAATACCGACTCCTTTACAGCCTATCTTGGCTCTCATCTCGGCTCCGGGGGTTTGTACCACCATAGGGTTATTCAGGGGTGTAGGGGTCATGCCACTTTTTAATGCAAATCTTTGAGTGACAAATGAATGCGTTGCTCCAGAATCAAACAAGATAGTTGCAGGTGCTGAGTTGACAAGGAACGTACCCAGCACGACGTCCGGGTCTTCCTGGGCTTCTTCAGCAGTGACGTGATTCACACGCCCCTTCCCATGGTTCGGTGGATTGCGAGAAGCTGGGTTCCTTGGTGGCATTCCACGGCCTTGTCCCTGGTTCTGCGCATTGGGGCGCGGGACATCAGGCTTCTTGTTGGGGCACACCCTGGAGATGTGTCCGGGCTGACCACACCCAAAACAAGTGACTTGGTTTGGAGTGTTGATCTTGTTGCCACCATTGGTATTGGGGTTGAAAGCTGGCCTGGGGTTGGCATACTGCTGACGCTGAGGATTGGCACGAGGTGCAGGAGCTCTTGGCTGCTGATAGGTTGGCTTGGCCGGGGCTGACTGCCACGGACGAGGCTTCTGGTTGCTGGAACTTCCCTTACTGACCAACTTGCGCTTGCGAGTGTCTTCCAAAGCACGCCGCTTGTCTTCAAGCATAAGTGCCTTGTTCACCAGGTCAGGGAAAGACGGGCAGTCGCACACGACAAGCGAATATTGCAGAGTCTGATTAAGGCCTTCCATGAAGCGCTCCCTTTTGGCAGCATCAGTGCTGACATCCTCAGGGGCATACCTTGACAGAATACTGAACTTCTGCATGTACTCCTTGACAGTGCCACTTCCTTGCTTCAGGGCTCGGAACTCGCGCTTTTTGATAGCCATGACTCCAAAAGGAATGTGGGACTTGCGGAATTCTGCCTTGAAGTTAACCCAAGTGATGTCTTGTTCAACATGCATGACCTTGAATCCATCCCACCAAGCTCTTGCGGTTCCCCCGAGACAGTGGGCTGCATAAGCCACCTTCTCGCGATCTTCGGTGCATCCGACTAGTTCCAGAATCTCCTCAATGGAACGGACCCAGTCATCTGCATCCAGGGGTTCGGCAGTCTCGATGAAGGTTGGCGGTGCATGCTTCTTGAACTCTGCCAACGTGGAACGTCCATTGCCATTCCCCGCCGGCTGGCGGTTGTTGGCGACAGCTTGAGCAATCAGCTGAAGAGCTGCAGTGTTGGCTTGGCGTTCCTCTCGGAAAGCTTGGAGAAGCTGAGCCATGTCCATGCTTGGAGGAGGTGGTGGTGGAGCTTGGTCGTTGGTTTGGTCGTGGTCTGCCTCTGGCTGAGAGGATGCTCCGGCTTCGGGCTGCTGGGTAGAGGTACCAGTACGAGTTACAACAGGCATCCTGTTGGAGCGGTAAAAGGTCTCATGACTTGGAAGAGGAAAAGAAAGATAGATGGGTGCCTAGTAAGGGGGTGGGTGTGACACTAAATCAAATCACGCAAGGGCCGTAAGGCCAAAACACATTCATTAAAAATCCAGATGGGTGATGTAGTCGTTTACACATCCCCGAAGGAAGATTACGACATACATCCAGACACAACAAAAGCAAACGCTAGATCGTTTCATATGAACCATACGAGGAGTCGACTGCGCATAGGGGTTACACGACCTATCCTACCGTAGGGGTTACATCTGGCATATCCGAGTAGCGAATAATGCCTAAGCGGCGGAATGCTCGGTCGCGTATTCCGGCTCTTCTGGGTCTTCCTCCTTGTCTTCATCTGTCTGGGCTCCCTTGTCGCTGGAGGGAGTGGGGGACTGGAGGAGTTGGATAAGACGGTGCTTTGATGGTGGTGCAGGGAAAAGCTTGCGATATTCCCTTGCCGTCATCCGGCGTCGCCGAGGTGGTTCTTCACCCTTGGAAGACACATCCTCGGAGGGCCTTTCGCCTCGATATGCGATAGCGGATTGTCCAGAAGGTGCTCCTTCCTTCTTGACCCTGTTTGCCTTCTCTTGAGCTCGACGAAGAAGTGCCTTGGTCTTGTAAAGTTCTTCTCGAAGCTTCATTGATTCCGAGGCCAAGTCTTGTGCCAAGCTGTCGGCACATAGACTGAAGTAGGTCTGGAACCGAAGCGAGAGTCCATCCTTCAGTGGAGGGGCTAGTGCGCTGCTTTCTTCGTCACCTTCCTTCCGGTAAGGTAAGAAGCGAGTTGCCATCTTGGCTGCCATCTCCGGAAGAAGCTCGCGGAGACGGGTTAGTGCCTTGAGTGCAGCAGCCTCGGCAGCGAGTGGTAGTGTCGTCATCTGGGGTCCCTCGAAGAACCAACTTGTGGGAGGATCGTTTGCCTTCACGATCACTTCCACATGGTACTCCACCTCAGTATCGCTCACCCAATGCTCGTGGTAGGTGAGGATGGGTGCTCGGTGGAACTGACACTCCTGGAGGCTATCCTCGAGAAGTAGGGGAAACCCAGTGGTCAGGTGCTCTTCGGGAACAGCGGCCATCTACAAAGGTGGAATAGGAGGGGTTAATAAGCTGAGGAAATCTCAGGTTTAGAAAAGAAGAGAGGTTCAGAAGGTTTTGAAAAAGGGGTCTCAATTAACTAACGCCCATGCTAACTAAGGCTTCCTACAGTCAGGATGGCTCTGATACCAGCTCTGTGGGGACCCCGACTCGGAAGTCGAGATCACCGAATGCACGTGTACAGTGATCCCAGAGATCAATGCTCACTGAACACACAGAAGCTGAAATAACAAGAGTCTTACATCCATACAAATAGTCTTACACGAATTAAGGCCATTATGGCCAAGTCTTACATAGATAGAGCCTCACGGGCTAAATAGCAAATATCTCAAGTAGCGGAAGTCTTCGATAAACGGGTAGAACCCATGCCATCTGCCTTAACCCTACAGGCATTCTGACTGGGATAGCGTCCTAGTTCGCATGGTCGTCTCCAAAGAACTCTTCCTCATAATCCTGCTCTTCCATGCCTGGCCAATTAAATAACCAGTGGCAAGCCAATGAGTACTTTGAATGTACTCAAAAGCAACCCATGATGTGGTTCAAGTAACAATGCAAATAGAATAATAATGAACAATCTAGCAGGAGGCTAGGACAATATGCCATCATCAAGTTTATGCATCAACATCCTCGCGTAACCTCGAAGACAGGTTACCGACATCAACATGAACATAATTCATCTCACTGAGTCAAGTCACCATCTTGACTCATCACACACAATGTATCACCAAAGAAGTAAAATTCTGGACATAGTTTAAGTAGCACCACCCAACTGTCCATGACCGCGGACACGGCTATTCGAATAGTTTGACACTCTGCAGAGGTTGCACACTTTACCCACAAGATCCGGGGAACTTCCGTGTCATCCACGACCCGTGGTACCTCAAGTACCCGGGGTAAGCACCCGGTCATTACCTTTCCTTAGACGATACTAACATAGAGTCCACTCGTTGGCACACGGCCTTTGGGGTACAAACAATAGATCACGGGACTTGCCCTAATTCAATGTTCACGCGTACCCGAAGGGACCAACGGTGTGTCCGGTGCCCTGTGAAAATAGTCATGGCCGCCTATCCAAGCACGACCCCGTCCCGGGAAAGACCTCAAGTCTTCCCGTCACTAGTAATGCGGGCACCATGCTAGTATCGACCTAAGTAATCAATAAAGCCCCGTCCCATAAGGGGTAGTGTGGTTGCACATGTTTGGTTGGGACGGTAGACACACATAAATCTAATCCATCATTCCACCCTGCACATGATATTACCGGCACATCACTTCTTTCTCAAGTGACGACCTAACACTTCATCACCCTCGGGCATTAGGGGCACCCGATGGGTTCATGCAAAGTTTCCAACTACGGGGGTTCATATCACACATGCATCATATGAGCATCAAGACCAACTATTACATGTCATCTAGCACATAGCAAGATCAACAATAAAGCATGCATCATGTGGTGGTTCATCTAGGTTACCATCGTAACCCTAATCATCATGCATCGGAAACCAACGGGTTTCGAAGAACAAGTGTATCATGGTCAAAGGGCTGCTTGCCTGGATTGGCTTGGTCCTCAAAGTCTTCTAGTCCTTCTCCTTCTTCTCCCACAGCAACTTCGTCAAATACGCGATCTATACGTCGCATAATAATAATGGAAAAATAAGAATACAAATAAAACAGAAAAACCAAAGTGCTCAGAAAAATGTCAACTCATTTTTGTAAAATACTAGAGAGTTTTCTAAGATGGGGAAAAATCTTAGTTGGAGTTTTGGAGATGCAGAATAGGATATATTGATTTTTGAACAGGAGTTATACTGCTCAAATTTGAATTTAAATTTGAACAGTACAGAAAAGTTTCATGGATTTGAATGAAAGTAGTACCATTAAATAGGTTGGAATATTGCAAGATTTTAGGAGTTGGAATTATTTAATTTGGATCAATATTCTTTTCTGCATAAATGTTTGAAACATTAACAGAAAAGAAAAAGAAAAAGGGGTCCTGTGCACTGGGCCAGAAGTGGCCACAGTGCACGGCCCAGACGGCTCGGCCTGGCCGCACGGAGCCAGCGCGCGCGCACGTCAGGTTTCAAACCTGACGGGCGGGGCCCGTGGGTCAGTGGCACAAAGGAGGGGAGAGAGGTGGGGGATGACAGGCGGGGCCCGCCTGTCATCTCTAACCCCGCGGTCACGGCGGCGGCGAGCTCACCGGCGACGACTCCGGCCACGGCGACGGCAACGGAGGGCAGGGTCGAGCTCAGCGTCGTGTCGCGGTTGCAGTGGTGGTAGCGCGGCACGGCGGGGAGCCCTGGTTCGCCGGCGACGAGGTGCGACGGCGGAGGCTCGTCGGAGGTCAGTTGCAGCGGCCGTTTCCGACTGCAAACAGAGGGGGAGAGAGAGGGGAAAGGGTCAGTGGTGTGCTGTGGTTCCGAAACGGGCGGAAGGAGCGGCCGGGGAGGCCTGTACCTCGAGATCGCCGGCGGCCCGACGCGGCGGAGCTCCGGTCGATCCCGAGCGCTGGGGCGCTCCGGGGTTGAACTGAGGGTGCAGGAGGGACTAGGGGAGAGTTGTGAGGCTGGTGGTGGTGTTGGAAGAGCTCGGGGAGGTCTATTTATAGGGCCCCGACGAGGACCCGTGGTCCAGTGCGCCGGCGAGCTCCGGCTCGTCGCTACAGCGCACGGGAGGCTACGGGAGTGAGTCAGGGGAGTTGCTGGACGAGTCCTACGCCCAGCTGAGGCAAGAGGAGGAGCGGGGGAGCAACAGGGAGGCGTGCGCGTGTGGAGCAGAGGACTGGCCGAAGCGGGCGGCCGGTGCGCGTGCGGCGACGGCCACTGGAGGGCGCAGGAGGAGGGGGACAGCACCGGTGGGGGCTGCGGACGTCGAGGCACGTTGGGAGGCGCGAGGGGGAGGCTCGAGGTTGTCGGGGATCAACGATTGGCCCGAGCCAGCGTGTGAGCTGCACTGTTCACGCGCTCTGGAGCGCGCGTATGGCTGGCATCAGCATGCTCTCGCCGGCTTGGTCCGTTCCAGCGTGCCCAACAGTGTCTGGTGAGTAGAGGGAGGACTAAAGAAATGCCCTGAGGCCTTGGATGCTCTGGGGTGCAGAGAGAGAGAGAGAGGAGGGCTGGTAACAAGATGAAAGTGGGCTGTACAACAAGGTAAAGCTGAGGTTTCACCCCTCAATCATGGAGATGAGGTGCTGGGGGAGTTACTGGGGGTTGCTAGTAACTCAATGGGCCTGTGGTAAGAAGTTGAGGTCATGGAGAAAAGTGAAAGTGGTAAAAATGGGGGTTTTAGAATTCCTGCAGAAGGTGTTTGATCTGTGTTTGATCAAGTAAATGAAGTTCACTTGACATGGCACTTGGCAGGGTTGAAAGACATAAGAAAATAGGGTGCTTCACCAAATTTGGCTCATTTGAAGAAACTAGCCAATGTAACTTTGGTGAACCCTAGAAATCAACAGAAACAGTTTCATCTTGATTGAGTCAAGCTAATCATCTCCCCTTGATGCACCACTTGGTGTAGCATCATCATTTGGGGTATTGATCATGCTCACAAAGTTTGAGGCTCCAGATAAAAAGTTGGTAATGTAAAGTTGTTCAAGTTTGCATTTGAATAGAAAGGGTTTTGAGGTGATCTGATCAAGTTGCTCTATTCCAAATCTTGTGCCATTTGGTCTAGGTGCCTATTAGGCCATCCTAGCATGTGGACCAAGTTTGAGAGCATTTGGACAAGTTTGGCAATGCAAAGTTGCTCAAACTTCAAATATGGACAGAATGGTTATGAAGGGGTTTGAGGTGGTTTCCTTGATCTTCAATGCATGAGGCTTTGCAAGATCATCAAATATGTCATATATGACATGATAGAATTTCCCTGGAATTTTTGGAGAAAAATTCCTTTGTAAATATTTCAAAATCTTGAAATATCCAGAAAGGGTTTTAGAGGGTTTAGCCCATTATTTTGAACATGACCAAGTGTTGAAACTCTTATATATGGACAATATATTTCCTCTGAGTCTCTCTGAATTTTGGCAAATATTTTTGTAATAGTTAAATAATTTTTCCCTATTAAAGACCATTTCTGGCCTTAAGAAAAAGCATTTAAATAAAATATAAAAATAACTTTTAAAATTATACCTTTGTGGTTTCTGGGAGTCCTATGACTACTAGGTCTCAAATAAACCTTTTGAAATAATTTTCACACCCTTAATCAAGTACTTGCAGTGCAAATCTCAATTCAGGGGTTTTTGGAAAACTAAATTTATAAAATACTTTTTGGCCAAATTAATTTTGTAAGAAAATACTATACTCATATATAACACTTGGCATGATCATTGGGCAGAAGTTTTGGATAAGGAGATGAATTCTATAAGAGGTCATAGTTGACTTTAATGAGCACATGAAAAAGCAAATGAAGAAAACTCAATTCCAAATAAAAGCCAAATGATGCTAAAAAAATTTGTTGGTCCAAATTTTCATGCCTCAAAGTTACAAATAACATGTTACAAAATGCAGGGTGTGACAGTTCATCACCGACCTAGCAGTTATTCCAAGTGCGTCGGGCCCGATGACTCTCTTCTGTGACAACACTGGAGCTATTGCCATTGCCAAGGAGCCCAGGTTTCACAAGAAGACCAAGCACATCAAGCGCTGTTTCAACTCCATCCGGAATTATATTCAAGATGGAGACATAGATATTTGTAAAGTGCATACGGATCTGAATGTAGCAGACCCGTTGACTAAACCTCTTCCACGAGCAAAACATGATCAACACCAGAACTCTATGGGTGTTCGATTCATCACAATGTAATTAGAATATTGACTCTAGTGCAAGTGGGAGACTGTTGGAAATATGCCCTAGAGGCAATAATAAAATGGTTATTATTATATTTCCTTGTTCATGATAATTGTCTGTTATTCATGCTGGAATTGTATTATCCGGAAATAGTGATATATGTGTGAATACATAGACCACAACGTGTCCCTGGTAAACCTCTAGTTACTAGCTCGTTGATCAACAGATGGTTACGGTTTCCTGACCATGGACATTGGATGTCATTGTTAACGAGATCACATCATTAGGATAATGATGTGATGGACAAGAACCAATCCTAAGCCTAGCACAAGATCGTGTAGTTCGTAATGCTAAAGCTTTTCCAGTGTCAAGTATCTTTTCCTTAGACCATGAGGTTGTGCAACTCCCGAATACCGTAGGAATACTTTGGGTGTGCCAAATGTCACAACGTAACTGGGTGGCTATAAAGGTACACAACGGGTATCTCCGAAAGTATCTGTTGGGTTGGCACGAACCGAGACTGGGATTTGTCACTCCGTATGACGGTGAGGTATCTCTAGGCCCACTCGGTAAGACATCATCATAATGAGCTCAATGTGACTAAGGAGTTGGTCACGGGATGATGTACTACGGAACGAGTAAAGAGACTTGCCGTGACGAGATTGAACAAGGTATCGGTATACCGACGATCGAATCTCGGGCAAGTACTATACTGATAGACAAAGGGAATTGTATACGGGATTGATTGAATCCTTGACATCGTGGTTCATCCGATGAGATCATCGAGGAACATGTTGGAAACAACATGGGTATCCAGGTCCCGTTGTTGGTTATGGACCGGAGAGTCGTCTCGGTCATGTCTACGTGTCTCCCGAACCCGTAGGGTCTACACACTTAAGGTTCGGTGACGCTAGGGTTGTAGAGATATATGCATGCGGTAACCCGAATGTTGTTAGGAGTCCCGGATGAGATCCTGGACATCACGAGGAGTTCCGGAATGGTCTGGAGGTAAAGATTTATATATAGAAAGTCCATTTTTGGCCATCGGGGGAATTTCGGAGGTCGCCGGTATTGTACCGGGACCACCGGAAGGGTCCCGGGGGTCCACTGGGTGGGGTCACCCATCA
>LR738714.1:705865450-705887431 GCA_902687465.1 Secale cereale
GGCGCGGCCAGGAGGGGGGCCGCGCCACCAGGGCGCCTGGAGCCCTGGTGGCCCCCCTCCGGCCCTACTTTGGCCGCAAGGAAGCTTCCGGAACGCTGATTTTTTATATAATTTTTCCGGGATTTTTCTGGCAGTTTACGTGATGGGAAAACCTGAAATACAAAAACAGCAGAAAACAGAAACTGGCACTGGGGTGCACTGAGTTAATAGGTTAGTCCAAATATGATCAAAAGTGTATGGAAGTGTATAAATATCATAGCAATATCACACAAAAGAGGCATGGATCAAGCAGAAATTATAGATACATTTTGGACGTATCACCGTTGTGCTGCTGGATCTCCATCAACCTCTCCTTCCCCCTTGCTGGGTCAAGAAGGAGGATACGTCGCTGCACCATACGTGTGTTGAACGCGGAGGTGCCGTCCGTTCGGCGCTAGGATCATCGGTGATTTGGATCACGACGAGTACGACTCCATCATCCACGTTCTCTTGAACGCTTCCGCTCGCGATCTACAAGGGTATGTAGATGCACTCCCCTCTCCCTTGTTGCTAGATGACTCCATAGATTGATCTTGGTGAAGCGTAGAATTTTTTGATTTCTGCTACGTTCCCCAACTTTAATCTCTTCACTCCCAATTTTGACAATTTTAGCATCAAGATCTAAAAACCCCGAATCATTGGGACACCTTAAAGTAGAATCATCTCCAATCCTATCTTCATCAAGATTTATACTAGAAAACAAGGATCTAATAGGAGACACATCAATAACTTTCAGATCTTCATCTTTATTTTCATGCTCTTCCGGTTTAGCAGCCATCTTACTGATCAAGGTGGACTGTTTATCCAAAATTTGGGCAATTAAGTTCTCAAGATAAGCAAACTGAGATTTCAAGCCATAAAATTCCATAAACTTTATTCATATACTCCATACACTTTTTCTGTTCTTTAAGCTCACTTCTGAAAAAGTCATTATGCTCAAATTGTATAGTCATAAAATGTCTAACATTGTTTTCAATCTCCTCCAGCCTGAGGTGAGGGTCAACACTAATAGGGAGAGCCATAGTGACAAGCAAGCAATCCAAATCACACAAGCAAATAAGAATCAAGCGAACGATAAACACACGGCAGAAGAAGGGCAAATAAAACGGCAAGGGTGAAGTGGGGGAGAGGAAAATGAGAGGCAAAAAATGTAATGCGAAGGATAAGGGTTTGTGATACGTACTTGGTATATGACTTTTGCGTAAGCCTCCCCGGCAACGGCGCCACAAATTTTTCTTGCTACTTCTCGAGCTTGTGTTGTATTCCCTCGAAGAGGAAAGAGAGATGCAGTACAGTAGCGTAAGTATTTCCCTCAGTTTTTGAGAACCAAGGTATCAATCCAGTAGGAGACCACGCGTGAGTCACTTGCACCTGCACAAACAAATAAGAACTTTGCAGCCAACGCGATAAGGGGTTGTCAATCCCTTTACGGTCACTTAAAAAAGTGAAATCTGATAGAGATGATAGTTTATATTTTTGTTATTTTTTTTATAAGAACATAAAGTAAAAGTGGAAAAAGTAAAGTAGATGTAGATTGATATGTTGAGAATAGACCCGGGGGCCATAGTGTTCTCTAGTGGCTTCTATCATGATAGCGATATTCTATGGTGGGTAAACAAATTATTGTCGAGCAATTGATAGAAAGCGAATAATTATGAGACTATCTAGGCATGATCATTGTATATAGGCATCACGTCCGAGACAAGTAGACCGACTTCTGCCTGCATCTACTACTATTACTCCACACATCGACCACTATCCATCATGCATCTAGTGTATTGAGTTCATAAGAACAGAGTAATGCCTTAAGCAAGATGACATGATGTAGAGGGATAAACTCAAGCACTATGATATAAACCCCATCTTTTTATCCTCGATGACAACAATACAATACGTGCCTTGCTGCCTCTACTGTCACTGGGAAAGGACACCGCAAGATTGAACCCAAAGCCAAGCACTTCTCCCATTGCAAGAACTATAGATCTAGTAGGCCAAACCAAACCAATAATTCGAAGAGACTTGCAAGGATATTATGAGCACACATAAAGATTTCAGAGAAGAACCAAATATTTCTCATAGATAATCTTGATCATAAACCCACAGTTCATCGGATCTCGACAAACACACCACAAAAAGAGATTACATCGAATAGATCTCCTCGAAGACCGAGAAGAACTTTGTATTGAGATCCAGAGATAGAGAAGAAGACATATAGACACTAGCTATGGACCCGAAGGTTTGTGGTAAACTACTCAGAACTCATGGTGAGGGAGATGATGATGATGTAGAGGTACTCCGTGATGGATCCCCCTCCGACGGAGCTCCGGCACAGGCTCCAAGATGGGATCTCACGAGAACAGAAGGTTACGGCGGTGGGACTAGGGTTTTCTCTCTGTTGTTGATGGTTTCGGGGTACGTGGACTTATATAGGAGGAAGGAGGACACTGGGGGACGCTCGAGGGGCCCACGAGGCAGGGGGCACGCCCTGGGAAGGGGGCACGCCCCCACCCTCGTGGGCACCTCGTGGCTCCCCTTCCGTGGTTCTCAAGTCTCCCGTGCGTGATTTTCTCCAAAAATATCTTTCACGAAGATTTCATGCCGTTTGGACTACGTTTGATATTCCTTTTCTGCAAAACCCTGAAACAGGCAAAAAACAGCAATCTGGACTGGGCCTTTGGGTTAGTAGGTTAGTCCCAAAAATGATATAAAAGTGTATGACAAAGCCCATTAAACATCCAAGACATCATAAATAATAGCATGGAATAATAAAAAATTATGGATACGTTGGAGACGTATCAGGTGTGTCCAGCAAGGATGATTGTGGCAAACTAAAAAGCAAAGACTCAAATTATACAAGACGCTCCAAGCAAAACACATATCATGTGGTGAATAAAAATATAGTCTCGAGTAAAGTTACCGATAGACGAAGACGAAAGAGGGGATGCCTTCCCGGGGCATCCCCAAGCTTAGGCTTTTGGGTATCCTTGAATTTTACCTTGGGGTGCCTTGGGCATCCCCAAGCTTAGGCTGTTGCCACTCTTTGTTCCATTGTCCATCAAATCCATATTCAAAACTTGAAAACTTCACAACACAAAACTTAGCCAAAAATCTCGTGAGTTGCGTTAGTACAAGAAAACAAACCACTACTCAAAGGTAATGTGATGAACTCATTCTTTATTTATATTGGTGTCAAACCTATTGTATTCCAACTTCTCTATGATTCATACCCCCCCATACTACTCATAGATTCATCAAAATAAGTGCACAACACATGAAAAACAGAATCTATCAAAAACAGAACAGTTTGTAGTAATCTGTAACTTTCGAATACTTCTGTAACTCTAAAAAATTGAAATAAATTGGTAGACATGAGGAATTTGTCTATTAATCTACTGCAAAAATAATCAACTAAAAAACACTCTCCAGTAAAAAAATGACAGCCAATCTCGTGAGCGCTAAAGTTTCTGTTTTTTACAGCATGATCGCATAAACTTCACACAAGTCTTCCCAAAGGTTCTACTTGGCACAAACACTAACTAAAACACAAAATCACATCTAAACAGAAGCTAAATGCAATATTTATTCCTAAACAGAAGCAAAGACGAAGAAAATAAAATTGGGTTGCCTCCCAACAAGCGCTATCGTTTAACGCCCCGAGCTAGGCACGATAAAAGAACAGATCTAGGTATTGTGATCTTTGGTAGGCAATCCATAAGTAGCTCTCATAATAGATTCATAAGTTAATTTGATTTTCTTTCTAGGAAAGTGTTTGATACGTCCAAAACGTATCTATAATTTCTGCTTGCTCCATGCCTCTTTTGGGTGATATTGCTATGATATTTATACACTTCCATACACTTTTGATCATATTTGGACTAACCTATTAACTCAGTGCACCCCAGTGCCAGTTTCTGTTTTCTGCTGTTTTTGTATTTCAGGTTTTCCCATTACGTAAACTACCAGAAAAATTCCGGGAAAAATATATAAAAAATCAGCATTCCGGAAGCTTCCATGCGGCCAAAGTAGGGCCAGAGGGGGGCCACAGGGGCTCCAGGCGGCCCCCCTCCTGGCCGCGCCGGGGGGGCGCCTGGGCCCCCCAGACCTCCGCTGATGCCCCCCTTTGGCATATATTTAACACCTGTCGAGGAAACCCTGATTCCAGACCCCTTTTCTCCAGACGCGATTCCGATCTCCGCCGCCATCGCCATCAAGCTTCGGGGGACCAGAATTCCTGTGCCGGCACCCTGCCGGGACGGGGAAGTGCCCCCGGATTCATCTCCATCGACGTTGCTTCCTCCCTCCATGATGCGGGAGTAGTTCCTCCTCGAGGCTGAGGTTCTTACCAGTAGCTATGTGGTCAATTCTCTCTCCCATGATGTGATCTTCGTTGTGATCATAGGCTATGTTAATCTAGGGTGATCCCATGATATTTCCCCTTCCTCTATGTATTGGATTGATGTACTCACTTGTCTTTATCTAGTATAATCCCCGAGACCAAGGTGACAGCGGTCTATTGGACATGGATTAGAAAAATATTTTCATGAGTGATTTCCTCTCTTGTGTGTTGATTGAAGATTGAGAGTCTCTTGGTGCTTTTCTTTGACTATCCTTTAGATATGTTGTGGTGATTGTGGGACTCTCTTTGGATGGCCGCGGTGACATTGGGAAATCCTTAGATTGAGAACTACGAACTTTGAGGTGTGCTTTTGTAGCCCTACATAATTCTCGTCCTCTCTTGACCACGAAGGAATGACCTCCGGGTGCGTCTCCATTGCATGTTTTATGGGAAATATCATGTGATTCGATTATGTTAATGTTGTTGGGAGTTGCCCTTAGTGAAAGTATGAAGCCTAGGCCTTGTTTCCACCATTGCAATACCATTTGTGCTCACGTTTACCACTTGTTTGCTTGCTGCACTTTTTATAACAGATTTATATTACTTTGTTTTGCCATCCATATCACTTGCCATTTAACATCTCTTCGCCGAACTAGTGCACCTATACAACTCCTAGTTGTATTAGGTGTGTTGGGGACACAAGAGACTTCTTGTATCTTAGTTGCAGGGTTGCTTGAGAGAGACCATCTTCAACCTCTACTTCCCTGAGTTCGATAAACCTTAGGTCATCCACTTGAGGGAAATTGCTGTTGTCCTACAAACCTCTGCGCTTGGAGGCCCAACATAGTCTACAAGAGTAGAAGCGTGTGTAGACATCAAGCTATTTCTGGCGCCGTTGCCGGGGAGGTGAGTGTTTGAAGGTATATCTTTAGATCTTGCAATTAAATCTTTTTGTTTCTTGTTTTTATTTCACTAGTTATGCTTATGGACAACCTTGCTATTGGATCGTTGCTTGCGGGAAGACGCCCCACACCTGTGGTGGTTGCTCCTCCCCCTACTGAAATTGTGCCCTATAAAATACCAGCTGGTATTATCGATTATGTTTTGGCTAATCGTTATGCAGGAGACAGACATCCCGGTGAACACTTGCTATATCTGTCACAATTATGTTCATTATTTAAGCTTGCAGGTGTATCAAGGGAGTTTTTCATGAGGAAATTGTTCGCCGTATCACTACTAGATAAAGCTTCAGAATGGTATACGCTACTAAATGACTCTCACCTGCTGGAGTGGGAAGAAATCCAGTCTCTCTTTTACTCCAAGTTTTATCCTCTTCATGAAGTCCATGAGAATAGGAATTATGTTTATAATTTTTATCCTCGTGACGGAGAGAGCATAGCTCAAGCTTGGGGGAGACTGAAAACGTTAATGCTAAAATGTCCTAACCATGGGCTCCCCAAAGATATGATTATTACTAATTTCTATGTGAGGCTCTCTCGACAGGATAAAGATTTGCTCGATGCTTCCTCTATGGGTTCTTTCACAAACAAAAAGACTGATGCTAAATGGGAACTCCTTGAAAGAATTCAACGCAACACTGAAGATTGGGAGATCGACAAAGGTAAAGAGTCAAGTATAATTTATGAGTATGATTGCATTAAGTCCTTTGTTGAAACTACAAGTTTTAATAAGTTTAGTGCTAAGTTTGGACTTGATTCTCAACTCCTTGTTGATTTCCTCAAATCTTTTGCTTCACATCTTAATATGCCTAAGGAGGATTGGATCAAGTATCATAAACCTTTTAAAGAGACTTGCAAAGAAAATGAAATTGTTCATGATGATTGCAACATGCATGATCCAATTCCTAAAAATGAAGTTTTATATAAGCATGTTAATTTTTGTGGAGTGGATAGACCTTGTGAAAGGCCTATGATTGAAGAAGAGAAGTATTGTAAGCAACATAAGCATGAAAGAACAATCACTTGGGTCAGAGATTTAAATGAAATTGCTAGAGAATTGTGTGACCTTTATCCTTTTACTTGTGAACTTTGCCGTATAGAGGGTCACTTTAATATTCAATGCATGAACTTTCAAAACATAACTGTTAACCGGTTGTGTGATAACATGATCACCTCTGATCTTTATGATGAGCTTATGTTATTTTTGATGTGTGAAGAGTTATCAGAAAAGACTTCTTGGCTAGATGTTAATGCCATAGGAATAAAAAACACTTTGCAAAATTGCCATCTCTATTGTGTTGTTAATTGCCATGAAAATGATTACATAAGTAAGATTAGAAAGGAGGGAACTTTACCAAAGTATAAAAATGTCTCTTATATTTCTGCTAATAAAAAGGAGAGTTTCTCCCAAGTTTCCCCTATTGTTTCTAATGATAAACCAGGATATGTGGAGAAGCTTCATCTCCAACCACTCCATCCTAAGGTGAAGAAGAAGAAAAAGAAGAGGAGGAGGAAGAGGAGCAAGAAGGAAGAAGAATGGGTATCAACCTGGCCTGAGCATATTCCTCCCATCAATTTTTATCCTAACGGTTGTAAGTTTAAAGAAGAAGGTGAAGTTTATTGCCTTAATTATCATCTTGATGATACGTCCGTAGGTACTATTGAAGATGATTTTGATTATGATATGCATGTTACTTATTGTGATTGGGAAAATGATGATAATGCTACTTATGATCTTGAAAATCTTTTTGGTACCAACTCTGAAAGTGATGATATGGGAAGCTCTAAGCTTGGGGATGATAGGTTTGCAAATCCTTTACCCACTAGTGATGAGATAATTGATAATTCTTTTGCTAGTAAGAATAAAGACAACATGTTTACAAATATAGTTGCTAGCAATGATAATGCTCTTCTCTACCATGATGATGTTATAACTCCAATCTATAGTGATTATAAAGGTACCTATGACATAAGGAGAAATTATCCTTATGAAACTTGTCATAATCATGGAGGGAATTACTCCCTTGTTGAACACCATCTTCCTAATACACAATTAATCTATAGTGTTCAAGTTGTTTATGATAGTCCTACTCCCACTATTACCAATGAGAAAGATTATGCTTATGTGGAGAGTAAGAGTACATTTTTGCATGTGGATCATGGTAACAATGCTTTATGTGATGCTTATATTGTTGAGTTCATCCATGATGCCACTGAAATTTATAATGAGAGAGGGAGACTTAGTTCTAAATATCTTAATAATAAGAAGTTTCCTCTCTTTATGGTGAATATTTTGAAGTTATGCTTGTTTTGCCTTCCTATGCTAGTTGCTTTGTGTTTTAATGAATTATTCTATTGCAATATTCCTATGCATAGGAAGCATGTTAGGCTTAAATGTGTTTGTTATTTGCTTCTTGATGCTCTCTTTTGTTCTTCAACTCTTATTCCTACGAGGGCATCATTAAAGTATTATGCCTAGCTTAAAGGCATAAAAGAAAGCGCTTTTGGGAGGTAGCCCACAATGAATAAAATTTTATTTTTCTTTTGTTGTGTCTTGATGTTGTTACTACAGTAGCATCATCATTGTATCTTTACTTTTCAGCTTTGTGCCAAGTGTAGCCTCTGATTGCAAGAAAGTTCCAAAGTTGTGACGTGCTGTCCAGGAAACAGATTCTGTCCTTGGACAGAAAAATTCGTATAAAATCACCAGATCATCTTTTTGGTCTGAATTTCTTCGACAGCGTGCTCTATACAATTGTCTTTCGGGCGTCTGTTCTGACTTTTTTTATTAGAGTTGCAGAAGTGCCCCGAAAAAATCATTTACTACCTGCTGGTCTGTTTTTCACAGATTCTGTCCTGTTTTGCCTTTCCCTCATTTTGCAAACCTTGAGCTTGATTTTTCTTTGAAAAAACCTTTTGGCAATCTTGATAAACAGTAGACCTTCAAGTATATCCTTATTTCCAGCAAGGAACAATTATTTTATTACGGGTACTAACCTCGCTAATCAGATTATGATGAGTTATGTATGAAGGGAGTTTTCAAGTGTGCGAGGGAAGATGATAAAAAGATTCAGGAGTGTCAAACGCTCAAGCTTGGGGATGCCCCCATGCACCCCCAAGAAATATTCAAGGAGACTCAAGCGTCTAAGCTTGGGGATGCCCCCGTGCATCCCCTTCTCCATCAACATTATCAGTTCATCTTTCGTTCCACTATATTTTTATCACTTCATGTGTTATGTGCTATGCTTGGAGCGTCTTGCTTTTAGTTTCCTTTTTAGTTTTTCTTTAGATTTTCATAACAAGTCGGAACTCAGCTTTCTTTGCGTGGGAGAGAAACACGCTCCACTTCTACCTAGAACACAACATATAATTTTCATGTCTATCTTTGCTGTGTATGTTCTTGGTCTTTCAATAGCTACTATCATGCTTAGCTTTTAGTTTTCATGCTTATCTTTTTAAAGAGCCTTTGTTTAGTTGGTTGCTTGAACTCTCTTTAGTTATCATGCTTATCTTATTAAGAGAGTTTGCTTCTGTTGCATTGGTCGATATGTCTATGATAAAGATGCTACGTGCATAATGGCGCTTAGTAGTTCATGTTTTCTTATGGTTAGTCTCAAATAGCTGGGGGGTTCCCAATGTGTTACTGGAGTACCAACATGATTTGTTTGCCTATGATGTGGTATGGTTTAGTAATATCTTCCTTCAAGAATTTATTTTGATTGACTTGGCGTATGCTCACGCATATTAAAGATTGTAAAGAAAGTCTGTCAAGCCTTGATGATCTTTTGTTTCTGAGTAGCGATATAACTTCTATGCCTGATTCAATGTTGCTCTGTCGCTCTGCATGATTATGACCGTCATTGCTCTTTTAGTTGGTCGCTCCCAGTCTTTTGCTAACCTCTACCTGTACTAAGCGGACTGACTGCTTGTGCATCCAAAATCCTTTAAACCAGTTATGCCATATGAGTCCACCATACCTTCCTATACATGGTATTTACCTGCCATTCCTAACGAAGACTTTCATGTACCATCTCGAAATTATTCAAAAAAGCATTTCTGTTTTGTGCCTTTGTTTTAGCTCATGAGGAAGTAGTAGTTAATTCATGATCTTTTTAAGTTGGACAAGCTTCACCCCGGGATTGCATGTCTAATGTGCAAACCCATAATACGAGAAGGAACTGGCATAGAGTGCGCCCGGCTCATTAAAAAATAATATAAACAAACAAACCCTCCTTCACGCTTTGTTCATGAGAAATCAGAAAACTTTGGCAGTGATAAACAAAGGAGATTAAGAGGATGTGATCGTCCTCATTCGGGAGCCGTTCCTCGAAACTTGTCCATCTCAAGAAGTGATTGAGTTGTCTGCTAGCATTCGTTGACGAAACATGCATATCCAAAAAAAAAATTATTACCTCTATTTTTAAAACCAAGAGCTCTGGTACATGTTTAGTTTTTGTTTCCGACCACGGGTTTTCAACTTTGCCAACAAAAGCCACGGTTCGAGAGTCTCCACCTTCTTTTAAAGCACCAACTACTGAGAGCATGATTGTCATTCTGAGTGTAATGTGCATTGTCCCAAAGTAGCATTGTCTTTTGCATGATTGTGATATCGTTTATTCTGAAATCATTGTATCTAGTCATCACTTAAACCTTGGAGGTGCCCCTGCATTTATGTTTTGCTTCACTGAAGGGGGCAAGCGAGATATCACTTTATCATATTTGCACACCATGCTCATTACAAATCTATTTGATGTTTCGGTATCATATTGTAAAACTTTCAGTTCTTTGTGATTTTCTCATGAGGCAACTTAATTACTACAGATTCATTGTCTCAGTAAGCTTTTTTCATATGACTATGAAAAGTCCTATATGGTTAATAGCATGTCACCACAGAAATTATTCTTGTTATCATTTACCTACTCGAGGACGAGCAGGAATTAAGCTTGGGGATGTTGATACGTCCAAAACGTATCTATAATTTCTGCTTGCTCCATGCCTCTTTTGGGTGATATTGCTATGATATTTATACACTTCCATACACTTTTGATCATATTTGGACTAACCTATTAACTCAGTGCACCCCAGTGCCAGTTTTTGTATTTCAGGTTTTCCCATTACGTAAACTGCCAGAAAAATTCCGGGAAAAATATATAAAAAATCAGCGTTCCGGAAGCTTCCATGCGGCCAAAGTAGGGCCAGAGGGGGACCACAGGGGCTCCAGGCGGCCTGCCCAGGCGGCCCCCCTCCTGGCCGCGCCGGGGGGGGGGGGGCGCCTGGGCCCCCCAGACCTCCGCTGATGCCCCCCTTTGGCATATATTTAACACCGGTCGAGGAAACCCTGATTCCAGACCCCTTTTCTCCAGACGCGATTCCGATCTCCGCCGCCATCGCCATCAAGCTTCGAGGGACCAGAATTCCTGTGCCGGCACCCTGCCGGGACGGGGAAGTGCCCCCGGATTCATCTCCATCGACGTTGCTTCCTCCCTCCATGATGCGGGAGTAGTTCCTCCTCGGGGCTGAGGTTCTTACCAGTAGCTATGTGGTCAATTCTCTCTCCCATGATGTGATCTTCGTTGTGATCATAGGCTATGTTAATCTAGGGTGATCCCATGATATTTCCCCTTCCTCTATGTATTGGATTGATGTACTCACTTGTCTTTATCTAGTATAATCCCCGAGACCAAGGTGACAGCGGTCTATTGGACATGGATTAGAAAAATATTTTCATGAGTGATTTCCTCTCTTGTGTGTTGATTGAAGATTGAGAGTCTCTTGGTGCTTGTCTTTAACTATCCTTTAGATATGTTGTGGTGATTGTGGGACTCTCTTTGGATGGCCGCGGCGACATTGGGAAATCCTTAGATTGAGAACTACGAACTTTGAGGTGTGCTTTTGTAGCCCTACATAATTCTCGTCCTCTCTTGACCACGAAGGAATGACCTCCGGGTGCGTCTCCATTGCATGTTTTATGGGAAATATCATGTGATTCGATTATGTTAATGTTGTTGGGAGTTGCCACTAGTGAAAGTATGAAGCCTAGGCCTTGTTTCCACCATTGCAATACCATTTGTGCTCACGTTTACCACTTGTTTGCTTGCTGCACTTTTTATTACAGATTTATATTACTTTGTTTTGCCATCCATATCACTTGCCATTTAACATCTCTTCGCCGAACTAGTGCACCTATACAACTCCTAGTTGTATTAGGTGTGTTGGGGACACAAGAGACTTCTTGTATCTTAGTTGCAGGGTTGCTTGAGAGAGACCATCTTCAACCTCTACTTCCCTGAGTTCGATAAACCTTAGGTCATCCACTTGAGGGAAATTGCTGCTGTCCTACAAACCTCTGTGCTTGGAGGCCCAACATAGTCTACAAGAGTAGAAGCGTGTGTAGACATCAGTGTTCCATCCCTTTCCTTAACGGAAATTGGAATCTAATATTTCCTTTCTTCATATCAATAATTGCACCAATCGTTCTAAGGAAAGGTCTACCAAGAATAATAGGATATGTAAGATTGCAATCTATATCAAGAATGATTAAATCTATGGGCACATAATTCCTATTGGCAACAATAAGAACATAATTAATTCTTCCCATAGGTTTCTTAATGGTAGAATCCGCAAGATGCAAATTTAAAGAACAATCATCAAGTTCAAGGAAACCTAACATATCACACAAAGCTTTTGGAATTGTGGAAACACTTGCACCCAAATGACACAAAGAAAAGCATTCATTATCTTTAATCTTAATTTTAATAGTAGGTTCCCACTCATCATAAAGCTTTCTAGGGATAGAAACTTCTAATTCAAGTTTTTCTTCATAAGATTGCATTAAAGCATCAACTATGTGTTTGGTAAATGCCTTATTTTGACTATAAGCATGCGGAGAATTTAGCACGGATTGCAACAAGGAAATACAATCCATTAAAGAGCAATTTTCATAATTAAATCCCTTGAAATCCAAGATAGTGGGTTCATCTCTATGTAAAGTTTTGATCTCTTCAATCCCACTTTTACAATTTTAGCATCAAGATCTAAAAACTCCGAATCATTGAGACGCCTTTTAACTAAAGTAGATTCATCTTTAGTCCAAGCTTTATCAAGATTCATACTAGAAAACAAGGATTGAATAGGAGACACATCAATCACGGTTACATCTTCATCTTTGTTTTCTAAATCTTCCGGTTTAGCTACCATCTTATTGACTAAGGTGGCTTGCTAATCCGATATTTGGGCTATTAAGTTCTCAAGATGAGCAAACTGAGATTTCAAACCATAAAATTCTTTAGACATATCATCAAGCTCTTTATTCATATATTCCATAAAACTTTTCTATTCTTTAAGATCGTTTATGAAGAAATCACTATGCTCAAATTGTACAGACATAAAACTTCTAACATTGTTTTCAATCTCTTCCAACCTCTCAAGGTCAGGATCAACACTAATAGTGGGAGCCATAGTGACAAGCAAGCAATCCAACACACAAGCAAACAAGAGACAAGCGAACGGTAAAACACACGGAAAAAGAAGGGCGAATAAAACGGCAAAGGTGAAATGGGGGAGAGGAATACGAGAGGCAAATAATATAGTGCGAAGGGTTTGTGATAGGTACTTGGTATATGACTTTTGCGTAGATCTCTCCGGCAACGGCGCCATAAATTGGCAAGTTGCCAGGAGATCAAATCTTGACTTGACTTAGCGTGAGTCTCCGCGGCAACGGCGCCAGAAACTCTTCTTGCTACTTCTCGAGCTTGCGTTGTATTCCCTCGAAAAGAAAAAGGTGATGCAGCATAGTAGCGTAAGTATTTCCCTCAGTTTTTGAGAACCAAGGTATCAATCCAGTAGGAGACCATGCGTGAGTCCCTCGCATTTGCACAAACAAATAAGAACCTCGCAGCCAACGCGATAAGGGGTTGTCAATTTCTTCACGGTCACTTACGACAGTGAGATCTGATATATATGATACGATATTTTTTTGGTATTTTTGATATAGAAACAGAAAGTAAATAATGCAAAGTAAAGTAGATGGAAGATTAATATGATGAGAATAGACCCGGGGGCCATAGGTTTCACTAGTGGCTTCACTCATGATAGCAGAATTCTACGGTGGGTGAACAAATTATTGTCGAGCAATTGATAGAAAAGTGCATAGTTATGAGAATATCTAGGCATGATCATTATATATAGGCATCACGTCCGTGACAAGTAGACCAAAACGATTCTACATCTACTACTATTACTCCACACATCGACCGCTATCCAGCATGCATCTAGAGTATTAAGTTCATAAGAACAGAGTAATGCTTTAAGCAAGATGACATGATGTAGAAGGATAAACTCAAGCAATATGATATAAACCCCATATTTTTATCCTCGATGGCAACAATACAATACAATACGTGCCTTGTTGCCCCTGCTGTCACTGGGAAAGGACACCGTAAGATTGAACCCAAAGCCAATCACTTCTCCCATTGCAAGAACTATTGATCTAGTAGGCCAAACCAAACCAATAATTCGAAGAGACTTGCAAGGATATTATAATCATACATAAAAGATTTCAGAAAAGAATCAAATATTGTTCATAGATAATCTTGATCATAAACCCACAATTCATCGGATCTCGACAAACACACCGCAAAAAGATTACATCGAATAGATCTCCTCAAAGATCGAGAAGAACTTTGTATTGAGATCCAAAGAGAGAGAGAGAGAGAGAGAGAGAAGAAGCCGTCTAGCTAATAACTATGGACCCGAAGGTCTGTGGTAAACTACTCACAACTCATCGGAGAGGCTGTGGTGTTGATGTAGAAGCCCTCCGTGATCGATGTCCCCTCCGGCGGAGCTCCGGAACAGGCCCCAAGATGGGATCTCATGGGAACAGAAGGTTACATCGATGGAATTAGGGTTTCTTCGTGCTCCTCGATGTTTTTAGGGTATGTGGATATATATAGGAGGAAAAAGTACGTCGGTGGAGCAACGTGGGGCTCACGAGGGTGGGGGCGTGCCTAACCCCCTGGGCGCGCCTTGCCCCCTCGTGGGCACCTCGTTTCTTCTCTGACTTGTACTCCAAGTCTCTCGTGAAGATATCGTTCCAAAAATAATTCTCCCGAAGGTTTCATTCCGTTTGGACTCCGTTTGATATTCCTTTTCTGTGAAACACTGAAATATGCAAAAAAAAAACAACAATTTGCACTGGGCCTTGGGTTAGTAGGTTAGTCCCAAAAAATAATATAAATGTGTATGATAAAGCCCATTAAACATGTAAAATAGAATATATAATAACATGGAATAATAAAAAATTATTGATACGTTGGAGAGGTATCAACCACTATTGTGAAGACAATCCCCAACCCTATCGGAAAGAAGAGGAAAAGATTTGCCCAAGAGCAAGAGAGTGCTAGGAAGGATGTCGAGCGTGCATTTGGTGTTTTGCAATCTCGATTGGACATCGTTCGGTATCCTGCTAACACCTGGAGCATGCAGAAACTATGGAAGGTGATGACTGCTTGTGTGATCATGCACAATATGATCGTAGAAGATGAGCGCCCGGAACGTCTGTACGATCAAGGCTTTCAGTTTCAGGGTGAGAATGTTGTGCCTGGGCATGGAGGAGCGGCAACGTTTGAACAGTTCACCCAGTTTCATCATGACATGCGTGATTGGGAAACCCATATGCAATTGCAAAATGATTTGGTTGAGTATATGTGGGCTCATGTTGGCAACCAATAGATGTATCTTCTTTATTTGGCTTGTCAAAACTATGTGAGACATTTTAACTTTTATCCGGCTTGTAAAACTATGCTATTTATCTGGATGAAACTATATTATTTGACTATATGTTTTAATGCAAAAAATATGTGTGTGAAACAATGCCAAAAGTAGCTATTTGGGGCTGTCAGCCGGCCACGCGGACATAAAATTGATCGGCGCGTTGGGCGCTATACCGATCCAAATCTAAAACAGGACGGATGCCGGGCGGGCGGCCGACCAAACAGACAAAACGCGAACATATACGCCATCCGTTTGGGTCACCTCGTTGCAGTTGCTATTACCTATTAGATCAGGGGGCAGCTCCGTGGACCATACACACTGATCGTTCATGTCGGGGCCCTTTTTCTTTTTAAGGAAACGGCGGAGGGGCTAGCAGTAGCAGGCCATGATCACACGTTTACATCGTCGAGACGGAGGTGGGTACGCTGTAATTGCAGCATATGCATCCGTTGGAGTGGAGAGCCACAGACTGCTTTCTTTGTGGAGAAATACTAAAATCAGAGGGAGGCCGGAGAGGGAGTGTGACGACCACATGCACGACGGGCAAGCATCTTGCCATACCCATAGGCGATGGATGCCCCCCATGCGATGCGCTGATGAGACTGACTGCGAGTGGCCCCGTACTGAAGTACCACTAGTGTAGTGTAGATCTGGCGATCTAGCAACGGTTCGGGAGAGACAGCGGGTCCAGTGCTGGCGCCGAAAGCGGAAGGCGCAAACCAACGAGGCACGTGACCGCGAGAGAGCGAGGCTAATTTCGTCCAACGGCCCGTAGAATATGCGGTGCGCACAAGCCAAGCCAGCAGGACAGGAGCGCCGAAAGTTGTGCAGTAGGGTACGTGAGCCAGCGGGGAAAGGCTCGTCTCCTCCTCCAAAGGATCAAAAAGAAAAGGTGAATGATAGGTACCGGTGCGCCGGCCGAAATTTGGGCCGGTCGCACCGGCAGCGTTCGATCAAACATCGTCTAGCCACACGATGTTGTCCCCTTTCTTCATCGGATCTGTTCTTCTTTCAGAATAAAAAAAAGCTTGCATCGTGCTGTCATGAACTGGTGACGCGCCCGGCCTCGAAGTACCGCGTGCCATGTCTCGCCTGTTGCTGCCCTCCCCGCAGGTTGTCATCGTCCCTGTAGGTCACCGTCGCCACCGCCGCCTCCTGCGTTCTCGCCGGCAACGTGCATGCAGCAACGTGCGGCCGCGGTTGCAGCTCCTCGTGGCAATGGTCGTAGCTCCGGTGACGGCCACAGCTCCGGTGGGGCCGGTCGTAGCACGCCGACAGCGAGCTCGCAGAAAATAGTACTCACCCTCAGGTTGTCGTGGTAGCAGCAAAAAGATTGTCGGTAGTAGCAAAAAAAGTGTGTGGTTCTAGCAAAAATAGCTCGCCGGTGCCGCAACCCCGTCGTCATTGTAGCAAAAATGCTTGCCGGTTGTAACTTTCTAGTCACTGGGTGTAGCAAAAACACAACCAGTCATCACCAAATGAAGAAATCGATGTAGCAAAACATGTAGCAAGTTCCAGCAAAACATAAAGCTGGTTCCAGCAAAAAATCATATCGGCGATGTGAGGCGTCTGGTTCCAGCAAAAATCACGGGAAGCAAAATCTAAAAAAGAAGTAGATGTAGCAAAAAAGGGTAGCTAGTTCCAGCAAAAAATAAAGCTGGTTCCAGCAAAAAAACCCGTCCAGAGGGCATTTCCGGTTCCAGCACCGGCGAACGTTGGTTCTAGCTCCACAGCACGTCGGTTGCAACTCCGCCGGCGAGGATTGCAGCAAAAATCATCCCGTCGGCGGCATCAACGGTGAGTGCTCAATTTTGCATGGATGCGAACTCTTGTAAAGGACGGAGTGTGTGGGAGTGGTGGTGGTGTTTCTTGGTGTGATGTGCGCAGTAACAGAAGAAAGGGGACGAGGGAAAAGAAATCCAGGGGAAGAAGATGATGGGGAGTGGCCAGAAAAATCTAGAGACAAAGAGATAAGGTGGGCCCGCCAGGGCACGTGGCCAGCTGTCCCCGTGTTCGATGTGCGTCTTTTTTTCCTGAGGTTTGCGATCGATACGCGGATGTGATGCAAGGATAGCTACGCGATCAGACGCCTCGTGCTGGACCGACCGAAGTTTCCGCCGGCACATCGTATATAAACATTTCCCAAAAGAAAATGGTGTCGTGGGTTGAGCTCGCTCCTCAAAAGGATCTAAAGAAGATCTGGTACTCCCCCAAAAAGATGTGACGAATTCGTGGGGCGTCGCTCGGTCGGGCGCGTCGCGTGCACGCGGTGCCGGAGTGTGGCCGGCTAGCGGCTCAGCGGGGTGGGCGAGAGCCCGAGAGGGAATCCAATGGGAACCCCTGTCTCGCTGCTCAGCAGGCCCCATGTGGCATCGCCCCCCGTCTCGTCGGGTGCGCGTAGCGTTGGGACTGCGGGTGTGGGGCAGCTGCCGACGGTACGTAGTAGGCTCAGAGCAAGTGGGGCAGCTGCCGACGGCATTACTTTGGCTGGTTGCGAGTGAAGTCTGATTTAAACCTTGAATTTGTAGAGCTCGTCGGAGATGAACCCTCACCTCCAAATCCCTGAAGTTTATACCTTGGGCTTTGTAATCCCGTTCGTTTCTAACCTTGACACACTTTTAGGAGAGGATTTGATGATGTGGCAGGGAGACGCTCGGATTGCTGACTTTAAACCCGAGCAAACATCAGGCCGGGCCGGGTTTTGGGCCGGGCTTGTAAAAGCCCGACCTTCATTTCCCAAGCCCGAGCCCGGGCTGAGGCCCGAAATACTCCCTTTTTTCAAGCCCGAGCCCGGCCCGAAATCAAGCCCGAAGCCCGAATGCTATTTTTTAGTATGCGCACGTGTAAGCCCGGCCCGAAGCCCGAAAGCCCGGCCCGAACTATGTTTCGGGCTGCAAAACAAAGCCCGAGCCCGGCCCGAATGTCAAGCCCGACCCAGCCCGGCCCAGGTTTTTCGGACCGGGTCGTCGGGCCGGGCTGCCCATGCCCGGGTTTAGGTGACTTAGCTTGGATTGCATACTCCGCATGCATGGTTTATTTATTTGCATGGATTAATGGATTGCATACTCCGCATGCATTCATCGACGGCATGCGCGGCTGGGCGGGGACGGGACGCCAGAGTGATGGCCAGCACGCTCTCGCCTCCGAGGCCGTTGCGTTCAAGGCCAGTGTCCTGCTCGCCGTCGAGTATGCAGTCACGCACCCCCGCTTATTCGCTCGCTCCTGCCTAAAGCCGTCCAGTACGAACAGGTGCAGAGCTCGATCTTGCTCGCTGGTCCATATCCTATTCTTCCCATTTTCTTCTTGCTATTTATTTCTCCTACCGAGAAATGGCCTCACACTTTATTTCTCCCGCTGACAAGTAGGCCACACACACACATGTTTTGCTTAACCCGCCAATCCCGGCCCTTTTTTTGTTTGGATACGACCTTAAGGTTGAAAAAACCAGGATTACAAAATACAGGGTACCGATTTCAGGGATTTGAAGATGAGGGTTCATCTCGGACGAGCTCTACAAACTCAAGGTTTAAATCAGACTTCACTCACTGGTTGCTGGCGGAATCCATCCATCTCCGTGCAGGCCAAACTGTATCGGCGCCTCTGCTTTGAGGAGAGCCGCGCGCCTGTCTGCTGTGATGTGGCCTCTCGATGAGCTTACCCAAAAAACATGATTTTTCTTTTCACAATCAAAGGGCGCCAAAGTCGGGAAAATGACAACGGTGCTCGAAGCGGCAGGTATTTTCTATCGAAATTTTCACACGTTCATGTGGAGCATATCATGGATTTTTTTTTTTGAAACTTTTAAATGGGACTTGAGACGTTTTGAAAATAACAACCTCCCAGGCACCAAAAGACCACGCTCCGCCAAAGGCGTCATATACTCAGCTCAAATGCAGTTTATAGCATGGAGTACAAATCCCTGAAAAGTGACATGCTAAAGAGAATAAATTACAGGGCACTCCCGGTATCTATGAGCTGAGTTGATACAACTAAAGATAGGTTCCATAGAATGATTAAGAACCCGATGAGTTACACTGTGGCAATGTGGTTTAGGTCTCTGGAGATGTGATACACCTGAGTTTGGATACCTATGGTAGCAATGATATAATCTGCTAAAGCTTTCGTTATCTCCCAATGCACTTTATTTGAAACAAGGTCTCTGCTTGGCACAACTCTAACAAGAGTCACCCCGCAAAAAAAAAAAAACTCTAACAAGAGTCAAATTATCTGTCAAAAATGTAGCTTGTTGTACCACCAAGAGAAGTGCTATTGCTTCCGCCTGCAAAGGGGTAGAAGTTGTGGGAGCTGAAGATTGAATTTGGACCTTGGTACAATGTTCTCCTTCTAGTATATGCAAGAAAATGTCAATTCATGTAGTTGTAGTTCCGACAACAAGACATGGAATTTTGGCATTTTTTCAAGATGCATCAGAGAAGATTTTGCCTCTTGGAATGAAAAGATTTGTCTTGATTGAATCTCGCCGCCGAGTATACGTGCTCTTTGATCTAGTTTGTTTAGTTTAGTTTTTGTGTTGGTCTTGCACTAAGCAACCCCCTAGCTCTTAGTTTGCTACAATTGCTTGTGTTGGGTGCTGAACTTGTCGGGAGTGTACCCGCCATCCTATCGAACCTGTTCTAATTCCCCTTCCTATATGGCAAAGTATCCAGTGAAAATGCCAATTCAGTGAAAACTTGAAAACTTTCCTCGTGAGCCATCGGATTGTGAATATATGGTACAGATCAGAGGTGGAATCCCACTTAACCACCGTTTTCCGGAAAACCCCCTGCTCGTACGTGTAGCTTGGTAAGGGCTCAAAGAAAAAGGAAACTAGATCATGTTCAATCTGTGCCGCCATGGAGCCTCGTCCCGCTTGGATCGCCATGTGCGCTGGCCCTCCGGCGGACGTGTGCCCTAGCTCTCCAACGGCCCCATCCTTGAGCACACTTTTTTGCCCTCCGACGGTTCCGTCCAGGAGTGCTCGCCCTCCGCCAGCCGTGATCCCCCGCCCTTCGCCAGCCCCAACCATGATTCTGACGCTCAAATGTTAATTGACAACCTTTGGAAGGGGAAGAAAATCAACTCGGGTTTCTTCTTGAGTATGTTATTGGTGATGATAATAGGCTGACACATGTATTTTACTAGGAGATTATCATTTGCTAGGATTATGATGCAGTCCTGAATGACAACGTAGATGGCCTTGTATCTGTGAATATTTGTACTGAAGCTCATTGGTACTTGTGCCGACACTATCATTTTATCTCTAAATATGGTTAAGTGGCTGGTGGGATTCTCACCTCTGATCTATACCATAAGTTCGTGATCCGAAGGCCTAGGAGGGAAGTTTTCAAGTTTTCACTGAATGGACGTTTTCACTGGATACTTCCCCTTCCTATATTTCCATAAATACCACATGAAAGTTATAATAATTTCTAGTGAAGCATGGGGGTCGTTTATGGAGAGAAAAGTTTGGATGGCTTCATTCATGGGCCAACAAATTTGGAGTAATACATCTATTCTGATACACCAAGGCTCTAGTCGTAGTGTTGTAAAATCTGGCAGTGAGGTAGGGGGAGAAACAGAGCTTAATCTAGCGAGATGCACATGGGTGACACAGGAAGGTATACATGTTCAGGCCCCTCGCGGCGGAGGTAAAAACCTAGTCTTGTTCTCTGGGGAGATTGTTCTTGTGTATGTGTGTGTGTTAAGTTCTGAACCCGTTACCAGATTCTAAAGGGGTGCTATATAGAGAGTCTGTTACCCCCCTGCATGCTACGTCACATGTGTGTTTAAGTCTAATAACACGTGCCTAGTAACGGGTGCCTTTATCACTCGATGAAACGTCGAGCTTCATGGTTGCTGTACTACTACAATTAATGTTGTAGGTTGTTGGACTCCCGCCGCTCGAGTGAGGATACACCCTAGTGAGGATGCGTCTTTCTTGATCTGAACCGAGTGAAGGAAATCTCCACTCGCGTAGCCTGTCTTGAGTGACTAGATCCTCATCAAGGAGGATGGTACACTGGTATTTCGATAACCTGGGCTGGTCCTTCATGGGTTTTTGCTAGGTTTTAGGTCACCATGGGCCTACCCACCGGGAGATAACCTCGTCATTAGCCTCTGATCTCATCAAGATTTCGAGAACCGAGACTCGCAATCCGTTGGATTTGACTTGATGTTTATGGGGAATTGAATCCCAAATGTTTAGTTGAACCCCAATGGGGACTCGAAAGAGCCAACCTTTCATGGTTTGAATTGTAAAGAATCAAGCTTTTTAGGAAAAGTTTGTGATACTCAATCATCTCTCGGGAGAGGCTGACTAGCGATCTAGCAGGGGATGTATTATTAAATATGAGTGATGAACATGATGTTTGGGATGATTCTATTGGAGAGATGCCAATCATTATCCCGAAGGAACACTAACTTTTCATCCACTCTAGATCTAAACTCGTGATTCCGATATTTGGATCCTAGAAGAAGGATTAAACAATGCAACAAGAGATATCGAATTCACCGCTTGCTCAAATGTCCCCGCGTGATCTGGCATTCTCATAGAAAGGATCACTGGTATATATTTTCGCAGAACTGATCCATGGAGTGTGAACGACCACATAATTTTTCCTTTGCACTAATTGTGCGTAAAACTTGGCAAGCGGTTCTCTCAGTCAGGATAACCTTCATCCGATTGAATGTTTTGCATGATGGTGTCTCCGAGCGGGCCAGAGGAAATCTTTTGCGTGCATGAGCAAGATTCACAACAAAATCTTAGGGATTCAACAAGTTGGCTTTGCAGGGAAATGCCATGATTCCCATGCTTAACCTCTCTTGACCTATGCGCACTATAACAAGCATACTAAGCGCGCGCGGGGGGGGGGGGGG
>LR738714.1:705893378-705917331 GCA_902687465.1 Secale cereale
CATGGGAGGAGAGGGGAGGGGAGGAGGAGAGGAGAGAGAGGGGAGAAACTAAGGAGGCGGGGGGGGGGTGGATGAAAAATGTCCACGAGGACTAGGGTTTCGGCTTAGGTGGGCTTGGGGTGAGGACATCCGTTAGATCCGCAAAAATCCAACGGTGTTCCATCCACGATCCGCGTGAAACGCCCACATACCAATCAAAATGCAGTACACGCATACGATGTCATGACCATCTAAATTGGTCATAGTTAACTACAAAATTGGTCCTAGTTAACTAAAAATTCATTTTCCATTTCCTGAGTGCCCGAAATGAGTTTTTTTTGTGAAGGACCTACCATATATTTGTTGTAAAATTGGACCTAATAAATTTTATAAAATACTAGGCCATATTTAATGCACAATTGATAAAATGGTTGGGTGTCAAAAGTTTTGATCCTCCTATGGTGAAAAAGACAAATTCCCGCCGATTCAGTAGGAAGTGGGTCAAATTTGAACTGCAGCTGCCTCATAGTTTGCTCTTTATTTTTTTTTCCAAAAATCATTTCTAGGTACATAAGTATCTATTTAATCAGAGAAACACCAACACTTTTCCAAGATTCAACAACTAGCTAGGAACGGCCAAGCCCGCCGTTTTGCCCGCATTTTGAAACGGGCATAAAAAAATTAAATAAAAATTAAAAAATGGAAAACCTTCGCATTGTGTCATTATATGTGACCAAGTTTCCAGGAAAAATAATAAACTTGTAATAAGGCAATTATTTGTAAAAAGTGTTCTCAGAAATGAGCTATTGCTACCTCTTGAGATTGCGTTGTATTCCCTCGAAGAGGAAAGGGAGATGCAGCACAGTAACGTAAGTATTTCCCTCAGTTTTTGAGAACCAAGGTATCAATCCAGTAGGAGACCACGCATGAGTCCCTCGCACCTGCACAAACAAATAAAACTTCGTAGCTAACGCGATAAGGGGTTGTCAATCCCTTTACAGTCACTTACGAGAGTGAGATCTGATAGAGATGATAGTTTATATTTTTGGTATTTTTGGTTTAATAAAACAGCAAATAAAAGCGGTAAAAGTAAAATAGATGTAGATTAATATGTTGAGAATAGACCCGGGGGCCATAGTTTTCTCTAGTGGCTTCTCTCATGATATCGATATTCTACGGCGGGTAAACAAATTACTGTCGAGCAATTGATAGAAAAGCGAATAATTATGAGACTATCTAGGCATGATCATTGTATATAGGCATCACGTCCGAGACAAGTAGACCGAAACGATTCTGCATCTACTACTATTACTCCACACATCGACAGCTATCCAGCATGCATCTAGTGTATTGAGGTCATACGAACAGAGTAACGCCTTAAGCAAGATGACATGATGTAGAGGGATTAACTCAAGCAATATGATGTAAACCCCATCTTTTTATCCTCGATGGCAACAATACAATACGTGCCTTGCTACCCCTACTGTCACTGGGAAAGCACACCGCAAGATTGAACCCAAAGCCAAGCACTTCTCCCATTGCAAGAACTATAGATCTAGTAGGCCAAACCAAACCAATAATTCGAAGAGACTTGCAAGGATATTATGAGCACACATAAAAAGTTCATAGAAGAACCAAATATCTTTCATAGATAACCTTGATCATAAACTCACAATTCATCGGATCTCGACAAACACACCGCAAAAAGAGATTACATCGAATAGATCTCCTCGAAGACCGAGAAGAACTTTGTATTGAGATCCAGAGAGAGAGAAGAAGCCATCTAGATACCAGCTATGGACCCGAAGGTCTGTGGTAAACTACTCACAACTCATGATGAGGGCAATGATGATGATGATGAAGGCCTCCGTGATGGATCCCCCTCCGGTGGAGCTCCGGAACAGGCTCCAAGATGGGATCTCCACGGAAACAGAAGCTACGGCGGTGGAATTAGGGTTTTCTCTCTGTGTATGGAGTTTCTGGGGTACGTGGATATATATAGGAAGAAGGAGGGCACCGGGGGCCACACGAGGGAGCCTCGAGGCAGCGCGGCGCGCCCTGGGAAGGGGGGCGCACCTCCCACCCTCGAGGGCAGCCCCTCTGTTGTAAACTTGTAATACGGCAATTATTTTTAAAAAGTGTTCTGAGAAATGAGCTATCATGCGTGAAGATTCATGGCTTTCAAGCCAAATGATCAATCTTATGGCTACATTCATGGCATAGTTTGTTCAAATGATCTCATATTGTGCACAAGGGTGCATCTTGGAATTCCAAACAATGTTGCGTAAGGAATTTTTCATTTTATTTTCACGGAAAATACATTTCCATTTTCCGAGTGCCCGAAATGAGTTTTTTTGTGAACGACCTACCATATATTTGTTGCAAAATTGGACCTAACCAAATTTATATAATAGTAGGACATATTTAATGCACAATTAAAAAAATGGTTGGGTGTCAAAAGTTTTGATCCACCTCTGGTGAAAAAGACAAATTCCCATCGATTCAGTAGGAAGCGGGTCAAATTTGAACTGCAGCTGCCTCATAGTTTGCTCTTTATTTTTTCCAAAAATCATTTCTAGGTACAGAAGTATCTATTTAATCAGAGAAACATCAAAAAAGTTCCAAGACTCAACCACTAGCTAGGAACGGTCAAGCCCGCCGTTTTGACCGCATTTTGAAACGGGCATAAAAAATAAAAAAATAATTGGAAAACCTTCGCATTGTGTCATTATATGTGACCAAGTTCCAGGAAAAATAATAAACTTGTAATACGGCAATTATTTTAAAAATGTGTTCTCAGAAATGAGCTATCATGCGTGAAGATTTATGGCTTTTCAAGCCAAATGATCAATCTTATGGCGACATTCATGGCATAGTTTGTTCAAATGATCTCATATTGTGCACAAGGGTGCATCTTGGAATTCCAAACAATGTTGCCTAAGGGAGTTTTCATTTTCTTTTCATAGAAAATACATTTTCCATTTTCCGAGTGCCCTAAATGAGTTTTTTTGTGAAGGACCTATCATATATTTGTTGCAAAATTGGACCTAACCAATTTTATAAAATACTAGGACATATTTAATGCACAATTGACAAAATGGTTGGGTGTCAAAAGTTTTGATCCACCTCTGGTGAAAAAGAAAAATTCCCGCCGATTCAGAAGGAAGCGGGTCAAATTTGAACTGTACTTGGTTCATTGTTTGCTCTTTATTTTTTCCAAAAATCATTTCTAGGTACATAAGTATCTATTTAATCAGAAATACATGGTTTGGTGGTGAGACATCGAGGTTTGGACGGTGGCTGAGGGCCCCAACTCTAGAGCGCGTAAGCTCGCATGCCCGCCGCGTGGTCACCGCTTGACCGTGGCGTTGCCATGCGTTCTGGGCGGCCTATGCATGTCTAGTGGGTTGGGCACTCCCCAGGTAGGTGTTAGGAAGAAAATTACAACATAAGATTCTCATGAGGAGACTGAACTATGCTCAAAGATGAATTAGCAGCCAAGTGTTTGATTAGCGGTACGGGAAATGCACATGGATAATGGGCGTGAGTTTTGGCTGAGAATGATCATCTACTAAGAAGAATGTCTTCACAAATTTTCAGCTCAAAAGGAGGGTCCTAGGTCGTACTTCCTTCACAATGCTTCCAGGTGGAGAAAAACTTTGGAAATTCGTCGAGGAAGATTTACTGGGCAAATGGAGCTTAATTTTTTCATGAGGCAATGATTTGGATAGGAAATAGTGCCCAAAAGATTTGAGGGCAATCAAGAATATATAAATAGCACTTCCTTCACAAAGTGTTTTTTTGAACAGAATAGGGAAATGAATATTGTTGAATTAGTTTTGAACTAGGCAAGGAAGGTTTTTTTACATATTTGACAAAGATATGACCCAAAGAATTTATGAGATTTTTTTTGGGAATTTTGGGAATGACAGAAATATAGGTTGCTTCACAGCCTAAGGCAAAAACTGACACACGGACATGACACATAGGCAAAACTGATGAGGTGGCTGTTGGGGAACGTAGTATTTTAAAATTTTCCTACGATCACGCAAGATCTATCTACCAGATGCATAGCAACGAGAGAGAAGAGTGTGTCTACGTACCCTCGTAGACCGGGAGCGGAAGCGTCAAGTGACGCGGTTGATGTTGTCGAACTTCTTCGCGATCCAACCGATCAAGCACCGAACGTACGGCACCTCCGCGTTCAGCACACGTTCAGCTTGATGACGTCCTACGAGCTCTTGATCTAGTTGAGCTTCACGGGAGAGTTTCGTCAGCACAACGGCGTGGTGACGGATATGATGTGTTCACCGGCGCAGGGCTTCGCCTAAGCTCCGCGACGGTATGACCGAGGTGTGATTCTGTGGAGGGGGGCACCGCACACGGCTAAAACAATTCAACTTGTGTGTCTTTGGGTGCCCCCCTGCCCCCGTATATAAAGGAGCAAGGGAGGGAGGCCGGCCGGCCCTTCCTGGTGCGGCTAGGGAAGGAGTCCTACTAGGAATAGGATTGCAATCCTATTCCTAGTAGGATTCACCAAAAGGAAGAAGGGGGAAAGGAATAGGAGAGGTGGCGCCCCCCCCCCCCCCAATCCTAGTCCAACTAGGAACCCTAGGTGGGGGCGCCGGCCAGCCCTATGGGCTGCCTCTCTCTTTCCCTTTAGGCCCACTATGGACCATCCCCTCTCGTAGGGGGTCCCGGTAACCCCCTCCGGCATTCCCGATAAATCCGAAACTTTTCCGGAACACTTCCGGTGTCCGAATATAGTCGTCCAATATATCAATCTTTATGTCTCGGACATTCCGAGACTCCTCGTCATGTCCGTGATCTCATCCGGGACTCCGAACTACCTTCGGTACATCAATACTCATAAACTCATAATACCGATCGTCATCAAACGTTAAGCGTGCGGACCCTACGGGTTCGAGAACTATGTAGACATGACCGAGACTCATCTCCGGTCAATAACCAATAGCGGAACCTGGATGTTCATATTGGCTCCTACATATTCTACGAAGATCTTTTATCGGTCAGAACCGCATAACAACATACGTTGTTCCTTTTGTCAAACGGTATGTTACTTGCCCGAGATTCGATCGTTGGTATCTTTATACCTAGTTCAATCTCGTTGCCGGCAAGTCTCTTTACTCGTTCCGTAACACATCATCTCGTGACTAACTCATTAGTCTTTTGCTTGCAAGGCTTATTGTGATGTGTGTTACCGAGAGGGCCCAGAGATACCTCTCCGACACTCGGAGTGACAAATCCTAATCTTGATCTATGCCAACACCACGAATACTTTCGGAGACACCTGTAGAGCATCTTTATGATCACCCAGTTACGTTGTGACGTTTGATAGCACACAAGGTGTTCCTACGGTATTCGGGAGTTGCATAAACTCATAATACCGATCGTCATCAAACGTTAAGCGTGCGGACCCTACGGGTTCGAGAACTATGTAGACATGACCGAGACTCATCTCCGGTCAATAACCAATAGCGGAACCTGGATGTTCATATTGGCTCCTACATATTCTACGAAGATCTTTTATCGGTCAGAACCGCATAACAACATACGTTGTTCCTTTTGTCAAACGGTATGTTACTTGCCCGAGATTCGATCGTCGGTATCTCTATACCTAGTTCAATCTCGTTACTGGCAAGTCTCTTTACTCGTTCCGTAACACATCATCTCGTGACCAACTTCATTAGTCTTTTGCTTGCAAGGCTTATTGTGATGTGTGTTACCGAGAGGGCCCAGAGATACCTCTCCGACACTCGGAGTGACAAATCCTAATCTTGATCTATGCCAACACCACGAATACTTTCGGAGACACCTGTAGAGCATCTTTATGATCACCCAGTTACGTTGTGACGTTTGATAGCACACAAGGTGTTCCTACGGTATTCGGGAGTTGCATAATCTCATAGTCATAGGAACATGTATAAGTCTTGAAGAAAGCAATAGCAGTAAAACTAAACGATCATAGTGCTATGCTAACGGATGGGTCTTGTCCATCACATCATTCTCCTAATGATGTGATCCCATTGATCAAATGACAACTCATGTCTATGGCTAGGAAACATAACCATCTTTGATCAATGAGCTAGTCTAGTAGAGGCATACTAGGGACATACTGTTTTTGTCTATGTATCCACACATGTACTAAGTTTCCGGTTAATACAATTCTAGCATGAATAAAAGACATTTATCATGATATAAGGAAATACAAATAACATCTTTATTATTGCCTCTAGGGCATATTTCCTTCAGTCTCCCACTTGAACTAGAGTCAATAATCTAGATTACAAAGTGATGATCCTCACACCCATGGAGTCTTGGTGTTGATCATGTTTTGCCCGTGGAAGAGGCTTAGTCAACGGGTCTGCAACATTCAGATCCGTATGTATTTTGCAAATTTCTATGTCTCCCTCCTTGACTAGATCGCGGATGGAATTGAAGCGTCTTTTGATGTGCTTTGTTCTCTTGTGAAACCTGGATTCCTTCGCCAAGGCTATGGCTCCAGTGTTGTCACAAAAGATTTTCATTGGACCCGATGCACTAGGTACTACACCTAGATCGGATATGAACTCCTTCATCCAGACTCCTTCATTTGCTGCTTCCGAAGCAGCTATGTATTCCGCTTCACACGTAGATCCCGCCACGACGCTCTGCTTGGAACTGCACCAACTGACAGCTCCACCGTTCAATAAAAATACATATCCGGTTTGTGACTTTGAGTCATCCGGATCAGTGTCAAAGCTAGAATCGACGTAACCGTTTACGACGAGCTCTTTGTCACCTCCATATACGAGAAACATATCCTTTGTTCTTTTCAGATACTTTAGGATGTTTTTGACCGATGTCCAGTGATCCACTCCTGGATTACTTTGGTACCTCCCTGCTAGACTTATAGCAAGGCACACATCAGGTCTGGTACACAGCATTGCATACATGATAGATCCTATGGCTGAGGCATAGGGAATGACTTTCATTTTCTCTCTATCTTCTGCAGTGGTCGTGTTGGGGAACGTAGTATTTTAAAATTTTCCTACGATCACGCAAGATCTATCTACCAGATGCATAGCAACGAGAGGGGAGAGTGTGTCTACGTACCCTCGTAGACCGGGAGCGGAAGCGTCAAGTGACGCGGTTGATGTTGTCGAACTTCTTCGCGATCCAACCGATCAAGCACCGAACGTACGGCACCTCCGCGTTCAGCACACGTTCAGCTTGATGACGTCCCACGAGCTCTTGATCCAGTTGAGCTTCACGGGAGAGTTTCGTCAGCACGACGGCGTGGTGACAGATATGATGTGTTCACCGGCGCAGGGCTTCGCCTAAGCTCCGCGACGGTACGACCGAGGTGTGATTCTGTGGAGGGGGGCACCGCACACGGCTAAAACAATTCAACTTGTGTGTCTTTGGGTGCCCCCCTGCCCCCGTATATAAAGGAGCAAGGGAGGAGGGGCCGGCCAACTCTCCTGGTGCGGCTAGGGAAGGGATTCCTACTAGGAATAGGATTGCAATCCTATTCCTAGTAGGATTCACCGAAAGGAAGAAGGGAGAAAGGAATAGGAGAGGTGGCGCCCCCCCAATCCTAGTCCAACTAGGATTCCTAGGTGGGGGCGCCGGCCAGCCCTATGGGCTGCCTCTCTCTCACCCTTTAGGCCCACTATGGACCATCCCCTCTCGTAGGGGGTTCCGGTAACCCCCTCCGGCATTCCCGATAAATCCGAAACTTTTCCGGTATACTTCCGGTGTCCGAATATAGCCGTCCAATATATCAATCTTTATGTCTCGGACATTCCGAGACTCCTCGTCATGTCCGTGATCTCATCCGGGACTCCGAACTACCTTCGGTACATCAATACTCAAAAACTCATAATACCGATCGTCATCAAACGTTAAGCGTGCGGACCCTACGGGTTCGAGAACTATGTAGACATGACCGAGACTCATCTCTGGTCAATAACCAATAGCGGAACCTGGATGTTCATATTGGCTCCTACATATTCTAAGAAGATCTTTTATCGGTCAGAACCGCATAACAACATACGTTGTTCCTTTTGTCAAACGGTATGTTACTTGCCCGAGATTCGATCGTCGGTATCTTTATACCTAGTTCAATCTCGTTGCCGGCAAGTCTCTTTACTCGTTCCGTAACACATCATCTCGTGACTAACTCATTAGTCCTTTTGCTTGCAAGGCTTATTATGATGTGTGTTACCGAGAGGGCCCAGAGATACCTCTCCGACACTCGGAGTGACAAATCCTAATCTTGATCTATGCCAACACCACGAATACTTTCGGAGACACCTGTAGAGCATCTTTATGATCACCTAGTTACGTTGTGACGTTTGATAGCACACAAGGTGTTCCTACGGTATTCGGGAGTTGCATAATCTCATAGTCATAGGAACATGTATAAGTCATGAAGAAAGCAATAGCAGTTAAACTAAACGATCATAGTGCTATGCTAACGGATGGGTCTTGTCCATCACATCATTCTCCTAATGATGTGATCCCGTTGATCAAATGACAACTCATGTCTATGGCTAGGAAACATAACCATCTTTGATCAATGAGCTAGTCTAGTAGAGGCATACTAGGGACATACTGTTTTGTCTATGTATTCACACATGTACTAAGTTTCCGGTTAATACAATTCTAGCATGAATAAAAGACATTTATCATGATATAAGGAAATACAAATAACATCTTTATTATTGCCTCTAGGGCATATTTCCTTCAGTGGCGCCTAGTCATAGCAACCCACCACAATTTACAAGGTTATGACCATCTATATTGGTCATGATCAGCTAGAAATAAGGCAGTGGACCAGTGCTATATGCTTTATGGCCATTTCGTGTAAGGAAATTATGACCTTTCTGAACAAAAATGGTCGTTATAGTTTAGGGTTTGGAGCCCACCAAACAGCTTTTGACCAATTGGTCTCAAATGGTCATAGATCTATGACCAATTCTTCCAGGGTCACTGACAGAAGGTCACTAGTTGACATATTTCTTGTAGTGTCCCTAGGACAGTACTGAAATCGAATCGATGATATTCCATGAGCAATTTGGAAGCAATCTTCCATGATAGCTGAATATGATGCCAAAACATCAATGACTCCATTACATGCATTGATGATCTCCAAACTATCAGCTTCCACGATAACTCTGGAGCAAGCAATATCCTGCAATATTTGGAGGCCCCTCCGAATCGCCATAGCCTCTGCCGCTGCAAGGTTAGATGTGTGATCAAACACTTCGGCTACCCCCGCCAAAGCTTCTCCCCTACTGTTCCGAAGAAAAGCCGCAATGGCCCCGGTGCCATCTTCAAAGTATGCGGCATCTCTGTTCATTTTGTACGTGCCTACAGGAGGTTTCTCCCAATGGAATTTGCACTCCTGATGGTGAGGGGTCTTTACAGCAGGTTTGCTGTTATCACACTGATTGCAAAAGTTGTGGTTGATGGAGGTTTGACCCTAATTCCCTTCTTTATCTCTCTTCTCTCCCACCAAATATACCATGCAGCGATCGCCACAGTTTCTTGTAGCCCCAACTGCCCCAATGATGGACCTCTAACCCCTCGTTGGTTACCCCAAGTGGAAGGTGTAAGATGCAGTGTTGTGGAAGTTTTTCCCTTAGCAAAGATGCCAAGGATCGAATCCCCAGAGACTCCTAGGTTCAACAAGTAGGTGTCAACTGCTACGGCGCCAGATATTAGCAGTCAACGTGGACCTGCACACAGATACAAATAACTTTGCTCCCAACGAGTACAGAGAGGTTGTCAATCCCTCCGGCCTTGTAGTTCACAAAGGATTAAACGCAAATGATAGTAGTGATAGATAGTGTTTGCAATAGTAAATAATAACGAAAAGTAAATAGCGGGTGTGATCAATGATGGTAATATGGACCGGAGTCTCATGATGTTCACTAGTGATGTCTCTCTCCCAAAAGACGATAAAACAGCTATGTGAGGTAAACGAATTACAGCTGGGCAATTGACAGGACCACGAACGCAAACCAATGCTGACTACATTGCAAGAAAGGTTGAGGTTCAAAGCATGGGCGGCACGCCAAAGTAAGTAGACCGAAATCCATCAATATCTACTACTAATCATCCACCTTGAGATATCTATCCAGAACATCTCGCTGGTATTAAGTTGCGAGTCCCACCCATAGTGTAAACTCAATGCAACAGACAACTGCACTAAAAGAACTTTGCGTAAAGTAAACAATCCTTGCACCCGCGGGCACAAGCACTGTTGTTTTCCCCCTTGTGGCAACAACACATCCCCTAGACTCATGTTTCTATCACTCAAACTAGTCATCGAGGGGCATGAACCCACAATCGAGCATAATGTTCCCTCTTGGAGTCACTACCTACTACTTGGCCAAAGCAATAAATAACAATGGAGAACATGCAAGAATTACTTATGAACATAAATATAAAAGAGGTGAATCAAATATATTACTCAAGATCAATCTGAACATAATCTCATAATCCATCGGATCACAACAAACTCAAGATAGCAACAGCATAAGGATTACATATGTGCCTCGATCATGTAGGGCAGCTCACGAGGACTAATTAGTGAAGCACAAGAACGGGAGGAGAACATCACATAGCTACTGGTCATGGACTCATGGTCCAAGGGAGACTACTCACGACTCATCCGGGAGGCATCCATGGTGGTGGAGAAGCTCCCGGTGGTGATCCTCCCCTCCGGCAGGGTGCCGGGAAGAGTTCTCCTGGTGCTCCCGATCTTGGAAGCGGCGGCGGCGGCGGAACAGAGATGGGATCGTGAAAAGAGTTCCTGTTCTGAGGGTTTCGGAGAACGCTTTAAATATATGCCAAAGGGGGGCATCGGGGAAGCATCGGGGGGCCCAGGGGGGGGGGGGCGCCGCCAGGGCGCCTGGAGCCCTGGTGCCCCCCCCGGCTGTCCTTCGGACGCACAGTAGTTTCCGGAACGCTGATTTTTTATATAATTTTTCTGGATTTTTCCTGGCAGTTCTCGTAACGTGAAAACTTGAAATACAAAAACAGCCGAAAACAAAAACTGGCACTGGGTGCACTGGATTAGTAAGTTAGTCCAAATATGATCAAAAGTGTATGGAAGTGTATGAATATCATAGCAATATCACCCAAAAGTGGCATGGAGCAAGCAAAAATTATAGATACGTTTTGGACGTATCAACATCCCCAAGCTTAATTCCTGCTCGTCCTCGAGTAGGTAAATGATAACAAGAATAATTTCTGTGGTGACATGCTATTAACCATATAGGACTTTTTATAGTCATATGACAAAAGCTTACTGAGACAATGAATCTATAGTAATTAAGTTGCCTCATGAGAAAATCACAAATGACTGAAAGTTTTACAATATGAAACTGAAACATCAAAAAGATTTGCAATGAACATGATGTGCAAATATGATAAAGTGATATCTAGCTTGCCCCCTTTAGTGAAGCAAAACATAAATGCAGGGGCACCTTCAAGGTTTACGTGATGACTAGATACAATGATTTCAAAATAAACGATATCACAATCATGCAAAAGACAATGCTACTTTGGGACAATGCACATTACACTCAGAATGACAATCATGCTCTCAGTAGTTGGTGCTTGAAGAAAGAAGGTGGAGACTCAACATAAAAGTAAAAGAATGGTTATGTGCTAGAGCTTTTTATTTAAAAACATAGAAGCAATTTTGTCAATGGTAGTAGTACTTCATATGTGTCATGCATAAGACATCCTATAAGTTGCAAGCCTCATGCATCGAATACCAATAGTGCTCGCACCTTGTCCTAATTAGCTCGGATTTCCATGGGTTATCATTGCATTACATATGTTTCAACCAAGTGTCACAAAGGGGTACCTCTATGCCACCTGTACAAAGGTCCAAGGAGATAAATCGCATTTGATTTCTCGTTTTTTGATAGATCTCAACTTGAGGACATCCATACCGGGACAACATAGAAAATAGATGATGGACTCCTCTTTAATGCATAAGCATATTCTCATAAGAGATTGAGGATTAATGTCCAAGCTAAAACTTCCACCATGATACATGGCTTTGGTTAGCGGCCCAATGTTCTTCTCTAACAATATGCATACTCATTCAACCCACGGCAAATCACCCTTACTTCAGACAAGACGAACATGCATAGCAACTCACATGATATTCAACAAAAGTGTGACAGTTGATGGCGTCCCCAGAAACATGGTTACCGCTCAGCAAGCAACTTATAAGAAATAAGATACATAAGCAACATATTCTTTACCACAATAGTTTTTAAGCTACTTTCCCATGAGCTATGTATTGCAAAGTTAGTTTGCTTAGTACAGGTGGAGGTTAGCAAAAAGACTGGGAGCGACCAAGTAGGAGAGCAATGACGGTCATAATCATGCAGAGCGACAAAGGAACATTGAATCAGGCAGGGTAGTTATATCGCTACTCAGAAAATAAAGATCATCAAGGCTTGACAGACTTTCTTTACAGTCTTAAATATGCGTGAGCATACGCCAAGTCAATCAAAATAAATTCTTGAAAGAAGATACTACTAAACCATACCACATCATAGGCAAACAAATCATGTTGGTACTCCAATAACACATTGGGAATCCCCCAGCTATTTGAGATTAACCATAAGAAAACCTGAACTACTAAGCACCATTATGCAAGTAGCATCTTTATCATAGACACATTAACCAATGCAACGGAAGCAAACTCTCTTAATAAGGTGAGCATGATAATTAAAGGGAGTTCAAGCAACCAACTAAACAAAAGCTCTTTGAAAAAGATAAGCATGAATACTAAGAGCAGAGCATGATAGTAGCTATCAAAAGACAAAGAACACACACAGCAAAGATAGACATGAAAATTCTATGTTATGTTCTAGGTAGAAGTGGAGCGTGTTTCTCTCCCACATAAAGAAAGCTGAGTTCCGACTCGTTATGAAAAACTAAAAAGAAAACTAAAAGCAAGACGCTCCAAGTATAGCACATAACACATGAAGTGATAAAAATATAGTGGAACGAAAGACGAACTGATAATGTTGATGGAGAAGGGGATGCACGGGGGCATCCCCAAGCTTAGACACTTGAGTCTCCTTGAATATTTCTTGGGGTTGCACGGGGGCATCCCCAAGCTTGAGCGCTTGACACTCCTGAATCTTTTTATCATCTTCCCTCGCACACTTGAAAACTCCCTTCATTCATAACTCATTGTAATCTGATTAGCGAGGTTAGTACCCTTAATAAAATAATTGCACCTTGCTGGAAATAAAGATATTCTTGAATTTCTACTGTTTCTCAAGATTGCCAAAAGGTTTTTGCAAAGAAAAAGCAAGCTCTTGGTTTGCAAAGTGAAGGAAAGGCAAAACAGGACATAATATGTGAAAAACAGAACAGCAGGTACTAATTGATCTGTTCGGGATACTTCTGCAACTCAAATAAAAAAACTCAGAACAGATGCACGAAAGAAAATTATATAGAGAACTCTGTCGAAAAAATTCAGACCAAAAAGATGATCTGGTGATTTTATACGAATTTTTCTATCCAAGGACAGAATCTGTTTCCTGGACAGCACCTCATAAGAGATGAACTTTCTAGCAATCAGAGGCTATACTTGGCACAAATATGAAAAGCAAAGATACAATGATGATGCTACTGTAGTAAACAACATCAAGACACAACAAAAGCAAAAAAAATATATTCATGTGGGCTGCCTCCCAAAAGCGCTTTTTTATGCCTTTAAGCTAGGCATAATGCATAGAGCTCAAGTTGTATCAATTGAACCATCATCAAGATCATCAAAAAGCTCTTCAATAATACAACTAGTCTTAAGAGGACGCTCAAACAAAGGCCTCATAGAGATACTTCTAGGTAGAAGACCAAAAGGATAAAAGTCAAGGGAAGATTCATTTATAAATTCATCAAAGACAGGTGTTTCTTCCAAAGTCTTTACAGTTTCAACCCCTTTGGCAATAGGTGGATTACTTTTAGAACGGGGAGCCTTTGGAACGTGAACGAACTTAGGCTCCCTCTTTGCCGGAGTTTCTAACTTTTTGGTTTTGATCGAGGAGAAGGTAGTTCCTAGGGTATCAAATATTTCCTCAATCTTGTCTATCCTAGAAGAGTCCAAGTCATGGAATTTGACGGTCTCCAAAATTTTGAAAATTTTATGCATGGAGCTATCAAGTCTATTCAAATTCCCTTGGATCTTACGATCTAACTCATTCATCTTATTAATGCTTGGCATCTCTAGCTCTATCTTTTCAAGTTTTTTCATAATGTGAGCTAGGGTGATGTCCTCTCGAATGCTGACAACAGGGAGATTCCCAACAAGATTTTCAATAATACTAAGAGACTCCCAAACTGGGGCCTCTAGGAAATTCCCATTGATAGCCGTATCTAGAATAAACCTATTCCAAGAAGTAATTCCAACATCAAAATTTCTAAGTAAGATAGTAGTAGGTTGCTTCTTGGTGGCTCTTTTTTGTGAATCATTAATTCTATGCCAAGCATCTTTCAAACTTTCCCCACCTCTTTGTTTAAAGGTGAGAACTTCTGCCTCGTCAAAGACAAAAGGACCCGACATAATGACAACTAAAGAACAAGATAACTATTTTTGTGATTTTCGATAAAGGTACTAAAGCAAAAACTGAAAGGTAAACTAACAAGACTAAAAAGCAAAGGTAAAAGATAGCATGCAACTCCCCTATCCTGAAGAGTGGAGTCCTCGGCAACGGCGCCAGAAAAACTACTTGATGGGCCTCTAACCCCTCGTTGGTTACCCCAAGTGGAAGGTGTAAGATGCAGTGTTGTGGAAGTTTTTCCCTTAGCAAAGATGACAAGGATCGAATCCCCAGAGACTCCTAGGTTCAACAAGTAGGTGTCAACTGCTATGGCGCCAGATATTAGCAGTCAACGTGGACCTGCACACAGATACAAATAACTTTGCTCCCAACGAGTACAGAGAGGTTGTCAATCCCTCCGGCCTTGTAGTTCACAAAGGATTAAACGCAAATGATAGTAGTGATAGATAGTGTTTGCAATAGTAAATAATAACGAAAAGTAAATAACGGGTGTGATCAATGATGGTAATATGGACCGGAGTCTCATGATGTTCACTAGTGATGTCTCTCTCCCAAAAGACGATAAAACAGCTATGTGAGGTAAACGAATTACAGCTGGGCAATTGACAGGACCACGAACGCAAACCAATGCTGACTACATTGCAAGAAAGGTTGAGGTTCAAAGCATGGGCGGTACGCCAAAGTAAGTAGACCGAAATCCATCAATATCTACTACTAATCATCCACCTTGAGATATCTATCCAGAACATCTCGCTGGTATTAAGTTGCGAGTCCCACCCATAGTGTAAACTCAATGCAACAGGCAACTGCATTAAAGGAACTTTGCGTAAAGTAAACAATCCTTGCACCCGCGGGCACAAGCACCGTTGTTTTCCCCCTTGTGGCAACAACACATCCCCTAGACTCATGTTTCTGTCACTCAAGCTAGTCATCGAGGGGCATGAACCCACAATCGAGCATAACGTTCCCTCTTGGAGTCACTACCTACTACTTGGCCAAAGCAATAAATAACAACGGAGAACATGCAAGAATTACTTATGAACATAAATATAAAAGAGGTGAATCAAATATATTACTCAAGATCAATCTGAACATAATCTCATAATCCATCGGATCCCAGAAACTCAACATAGCAACAACATAAGGATTACATATGTGCCTCGATCATGTAGGGCAGCTCACGAGGACTAATTAGTGAAGCACAAGAACGGGAGGAGAACATCACATAGCTATTGGTCATGGACTCATGGTCCAAGGGAGACTACTCACGACTCATCCGGGAGGCATCCATGGTGGTGGAGAAGCTCCCGGTGGTGATCCTCCCCCCGGCAGGGTGCCGGGAAGAGTTCTCCTGGTGATCCCGATCTTGGAAGCGGCAGCGGCGGCAGAACAGAGATGGGATCGCGAAAAGAGTTCCTGTTCTGAGGGTTTCGGAGGACGCTTTAAATATATGCCAAAGGGGGGCTTCGGGGGGCCCAGGCGCCCCCCCCGGCGCGGCCCATGGGGGGCGCGCCGCCAGGGCGCCTGGAGCCCTGGTGCCCCCCCCCCCGGCTGTCCTTCGGACGCACGGTAGTTTCCGGAACGCTGATTTTTTATATAATTTTTCTGGATTTTTCCTGGCAGTTCTCGTAACGTGAAAACCTGAAATACAAAAACAGCCGAAAACAGAAACTGGCACTGGGGTGCACTGGATTAGTAAGTTAGTCCAAATATGATCAAAAGTGTATGGAAGTGTATGAATATCATAGCAATATCACCCAAAAGTGGCATGGAGCAAGCAGAAATTATAGATACGTTTTGGACGTATCACCCAACACGGATGATTTTTGTCTAGGCCATCTTAGAATCTCTTCTAGGACAACTAACCCTGACCGATCAACTAACAAAGCTTTCTGTATTTCATGTTATAATCCTAGTGCTTTCCAAACACTTCTTGCTCTATCACATGTAAAAAATAAGTGGTGCATATCTTCAGGCCCAGAAGTACAGACCAGACAGTGTGACGACACCTTGATGTGTCTATTAGCTAGTACACACATACCAGGAACAACCCCTCGCAGTGCACACCACACATATATCTTGATCTTAATTGGCACTTCGAGCTTCCATAGTGCAGACGAAACAGGGTTTATATTAGATGTTCCTTCCTCTGCAATAATCCTCGCACCGAATTGATGCTCCCATTCAGAATAATAAGCTGGCCGGACTGAGAACACATATGTTTTTTGTATTATGCCACACCACGAAATCCTCAGTAAGATGTTCAGAGATGGGTACTGCCAGAATCCTTTGAACATCAATAGGAAGGAAGGTACTGCGCAGGAGTTCCTCATCCCAAGAATTAGTCAACTGGTCAATTAACTCATCAACAGTACGTAACAAAGTATCCCCTTTCCTCATCAAAATCATTATGTTTTGGCTTGAAGGAATCCAATGGTCCTCCCATATGTTAATTTTTTCTCCTGTCCCAACTCGCCAAATATGCCCCCTTCTGAATGTCTGGATGCCAGCAACTATACATTGCCAAGTGTATGAAGATCCTTTCTTGGGTCCAGCTTTCAACAAATTACCATCCGGAAAATATTTAGCACATAGTACTCTCGCACAAAGGGTCTCCGGGTGAGTCAAAAACCTCCAACTTTGCTTAGCTAAGATGGCAAGGTTGAAAGCATGAAGGTCTCTGAACCCCATCCCCCCTCTATCCTTAGGGTCTCCGGTTGTCTACGGAATTTAGCAAAGTTAAAATCATGAGACATATCCCCTAATCCAAAAGTAACAATGTTTTTCACGCGGTCTATCTTGGCATTAACGGTATTCGAGAAGGGTCTACCAAATATAATGGGGCAGAATGCATCTTGTGGGGAACTAAGAATAAGAAAATCAGCAGGGTATTTAACCTTCCCACACAAGACTTCAATATCTCTAACAATCCCAACTGGTGAAATAGTATCTCTATTAGCAAGCTTAATAGTAACATCAATCCCTTCTAACTCAACAGGTGCAATATCATGCATAATTTCGTTGTACAAATCAAGAGAGATGATACTCGCACTAGCACCTACATCACATAAACCATGATAGCAATGATCTCCTATCTTAACAGAGATAACAGGCAAGCCCACAACAGGTTTATGTTTATTCCTAGCATTGGGTTTGGCTATTCTAGCAGACTCTTCTTGGAGGTAAATAACATCTCCAGATAAATCTTCTACCAAGAGATCCTTAACCATAGCAATACTAGGTTCAACTTTAATTTGCTCAGAGGGTGTAGGTGTTCTAGTGTTACTCTTACAAACTACAGTTGAAGCTTGAGCATGATCCTTTATCCTAACAGGGAAAGGTGGTTTCTCAATATAAGCAGTAGGTATAACATGATCAACATTATAAGTGATAGTCTTTTCTTCAACTTTAATAGGTTCAACTACTTTTACTTCAATAGGGGGATGGTATTTAAACCACTTCTCCTTGGGGAGATCAACATGAGTAGCAAAAGATTCACAGAAAGAAGCTACTATCTCAGAGTCAAGTCCATATTTAGTGCTAAACTCACGGAAAATATCGGTATCCATAAAAGCTTTAACACAATCAAACTTAGGGGTCATACCTGACTCCTTACCTTCACTGAGATCCCAATCTTCGGAGTTGCGTTTAATTCTTTCCAATAAATCCCATTGAAGTCAATAGTCTTCATCATAAAAGAGCCAGAACAAGAATTACTGAGCATGGTGCGATTATTGAGAGAAAGCCGAGCATAAAATTTTTGGATGATCATTTTTCTTGAAAGCTCATGATTGGGGCATGAATATAACATTGACTTAAGCCTCCCCCAAGCTTGAGCGATGCTTTCTCCTTTGCAAGGCCAAATATTATAAATATAATTATGATCACGATGAACCTAGTGCATAGGGTAGAACTTCTGATGAAATTCCAACTTCAGACGATTATAGTTCCAAGATCCCATATCATCGCATAGCCTAAACCATGTCAATGTATCTCCCTTCAAACATAAAGGTAAGACCTTCTTCTTGATAACATCCTTGGGCATACCTGCAAGCTTAAACAATCCACAAACTTCATCCACATAGGTTAGGTGTAAGTCGGGATGTAGTGTTCCGTCTCCTGTAAAAGGGTTTTCAAGCAGTTTTTCTATCATACCTGAAAAATCTCAAAGCAAACATTTTCAATAGGTGCAGTAGGTCGAGGACAACTCTTTGCTCTTCTGCTCGGGGTGAAGATACCCCGAACAAGTCCCTCAAAGGATTTTGAGCCATAGTAACAAGTGACAATAAAATTCAGCACACTATATAAATTTTTCCTTACCAAATTCCACTTACCAAAGGCGCTTCACTCCCCGGCAACGGCACCAGAAAGAGTCTTGATGACCCACAAGGGTAGGTGATCTATCATAGTCCTTTCGATAAGTAAGAGTGTCGAACCCAACGAGGAGCAGAAGGAAATGATAGGCAGTTTTCAGTAAGGTATTTTCTGCAAGCACTGAAATTATAGGTAACAGATAGTTTTGTGATAAGATAATTGGTAGCAAGTGACAAAAGGTAAAAGTAAATAAGGTGCAGCAAGGTTGCCCAATCCTTTGTGTAGCAAAGTACAAGCCTGGACAAACTCTTATGCAAGGTAAAGCGCTCCCGAGGACATATGGGAATTATCGTCGAGCTAGTTTTCATCACGATCATCTGATTCACGTTCGGTACTTTGATAAATTGGTATGTGGGTGGACCGGCGCTTGGGTGCTGGCCTTACTTGGACAAGCCTCCCACTTATGATTAACCTCTAATGCAAGCATCTGCAACCACAAAAGAAGTATTAAGGTAAAGCTAACCATAGCCTGAAACATATGGATCCAAATCAGCCCCTTACGAAGCAACCCATAAACTAGCGTTTAAGCTTCTGTCACTCTAGCAACCCATCATCTACTTATTACTTCCCAATGCCTTCCTCTAGGCCCAAATAATGGTGAAGTATCATGTAGTCCACGTTCACATGAGACCACTAGAGGAGAGACAACATACATCTCATCAAAATATCGAACGAAGACCAAATTCACATGACTACTAATAGCAAGACTTCTCCCATGTCCTCGGGAACAAAAGTAACTACTCACAAGACATAATATTTTTCGTGATCAGAGGGGTATTAATATTCATAATGGATCTGAACATATGATCTTCCACCAAATAAACCAACTAGCATCAACTACAAGGAGTAATCAACACTACTAGCAACCCACAGGTACCAATCTGAGGTTTGGGTACAAAGATTGGATACAAGATATGAACTAGGGTTTGAGAGGAGATGGTGCTGGTGAAGATGTTGATGAAGATAGCCCTCCCTGTCAGGGATACGGTTAGTAAGTATAAACCGGATATTGTAAACCGGTTTAGTTATATTGTACTTGGTTCATTATTTTAGTAGAGATTACGGCCTATGAGATTTCAAGGCCCATGTATAGAAATACGGTTGTAAACCGCCAAGGAGATATAACTTGGGAGATAAGAAAGAAAGGACAGAGACCGAGGCGGACACGATTATGAGCCGGCCTCGGGACTCTGTAAACCGGACCAGGCGTCACCTCTATATAAAGGGACGGCCCGGCACCGGTTCAAGGACAAGCAACAATCGATACGTCGAGACGCAGGCAAGCGATTCCGCTCCCTGTAAATCGACGCCCAAGCAATACCAAACCAACTAGACGTAGGCTTTTACCTTCTCAAAGGGGCCGAACTAGTATAAAATCCTTTGTGTCCTTTGTGCGCCATGAATCCTTTCAAGCTAACCCGTGCGATGGTTCCATCATCAAGTCCGTTAAACCGGACATCTGCCGTGTTAATTCCACGACAGTTGGCGCCCACCGTGGGGCTCGCACACGATGGTTTCGAGTTCTTGAAAGGCGGCTTCGAAGGGTTAAAGGGTTACGCGGTCGGCCGGATGACCAAGAGTCGTCGCGGCCGGATCTACATCGACGACGCAGGTTGGGGACCGGAGGCCGATTCAATCGAATACGGGTACCGGGTCCCCTTCGGCAGCATCCAAGTCTTCATCGGAAAAATTGGTGAACCGGGACCTGAGCCGGACACCCTCCCCAGCATCGTCGAGCCGGCTCAGCGGGCGAGATCGCCCCGGATCCAGTCTGCCATGAGGCATGTGTTTGTGGGGGCAATTCACGGAGGTCGAACCGAGGACGGTTCGGAATCTGATGGGGCAACAGTCATCTACTCAGATGGCGAATCTTCATCCGGGGAAACTGAATCTCTGTATCAGTTGCGGGACGGCCGGTCTGAGGGCGAGTCCGATGGGAACAGTATTCCGGACCCCTTTGACCCGCCAAACCGGGTGGCGGTCTTCATGGCCGGTTCACAACCCCCGGTGAACGGGACAACAGCGGAAGCCGGCGCAGGGGGAAGTGGTTCAAATCCCCCCCTCACGGAAGTTCTATCCGCCTTGATCGAAGAGCTCGCAGCTAAAGCAATAGAGGTCGTGGCTCCAGCAGACAAGGTGCAGCATGATGCAGTGCTTCTTCAGTTAACGACCCGGATCAATCAATTGAAGGAGGATTTAAAGGCAGAAGGAGAGATGTTAGCTATCAGACAAGCAGAATTGGATGATCAAGCTTTTCACTTGAGGATGGAGCAAGCTTCGGTGGAGGCAGTCAGGGGGAGAAAGTATCGATCCCGCCTACCGCCGGGTTACGAATCTGCGAATTTGTTTAGAACCCCGGGGACGGGGGCTAGCAACAATCCGGCCTTAAACCGGAGGAGTCCGCCGGCTCAGGAGGAGCCGGTTCTGCAGCCCACTGCCGAACGAGAGCGGCGGGTTACGTCGGTGCCTTATGTGCCTGTCCCTCCGGGTCATTATTCAAACCCTGTGGATAACATTGCTGCTGCGGCCGCACGGTTGGCCGCCTTACCTGCGGAAGGAACATCTCCGGTGGCGATAGAAGCGCGCAGGGTCCAGAAGCTGCTTAATACGGCATTAATACAGCATCAAGCATATTCTCATAGCAGGGAGAGGTTGCATTCAACACCGCGTCCCAATCGAAGTTACACCAGACATTGGGAAGAGCCTGAAGTTTCTAGCAGTGAGCGGAGGAGGCATCAACGTAGGCAGAATAATCCGGCGGGGGCAGAGATACCGACTCCGGATCAAAACCGGCCTAGATCGGAGGCCCGAGAGGAGATCCGCCAGTCGACGCCGGTTTACGCCGGCACCACGGGGGCAGGAGCCACAGCGAGCAGTTTTGGGATACAATGTCTTGTCCCTGCCCTGCGGAGCGTCAAGCTGCCCAAGGATTTCAAAGGACCTCGCAAGGTGCCTAATTACACCGCCGATTTACCACCCGAAGCTTGGGTGGAGAGTTATGAGATGGCCATGGAGATGCTGGATGTGGATGAGTCGGCTTGTGCTAAATATTTCACTATGATGCTGGAAGGCACGGCCCGGACTTGGTTAAAGGCATTACCACCAAATTCCATTGGATCATGGGCAGAGCTGCGCAGCCAGTTCATCAAAAATTTCAAGGATACATGCAAGCAACCTATGTCGATAATAGATTTAGCAGCATGTGTGCAAGGAGAACAGGAGTCTACAGCAGCGTGGGTACGCAGAGTGGCCGAGATCTTGCACTCCTCAAACGGCATTAACCCGAGTACAGCGATTGTAACGTTGGAGAACAATTGCCGGTTTGAATCCTTGAAATTAAAACTCGGACGGCTCAAACGGGAGTGCAATGATATGGGGACTTTGATGAGCGCCCTGGTGAAGTACGGGGACTCAGATAATACTAAGTACCCGGAGCCAGAAGGAGATAAAATAGGGAAGGCCAGTAAGCCTGGTAAGCCGGCGCCGGTTAATCCGGTTACTTCAAGCTTCTTGGGCAAGCGAAAGGCAGAGAATAGCTCCGATTTTGTGGCTAATACACAGGTTCAAGGTGGTTTCCGGGTCAACCAGCAAGGTCCCACTCGCCAAGCTGGGGGAGGAAACCCGGGTTGGGAGCAGGATCCGGATCAACCCTGTCTAAGGCATAGCGGAGCAAGGGGGCCTGCAAAGCACACTGGAAGAGAGTGCATGGGCCCAGGGTACAGCCGTTTTAATCCCTTTAGCCGGCCCCCAAGTGGCGGTTCGGGGCCCGGGTTTCATGGTCCGGGTTACCAAGGGAACAGCTCCGGTTCAGGATATAGGGGCAGCAGCGGTTATCAAGGAAACAGCGGTGGTTATCAACCCCGGCCGGGTGGCCAGAGTACTCAAGGAAGCTACAATGGTCAAGGAAATCAGTATCAAGGTGGTTATCAAGGTCAGGGGAATCAATCGTATCATCAAGGTAGTTACAACAATCAGAATAATCAGCAGCAGGGCCAGGGGGGTCATAGTAACCAAGGAAATCAGCAGCAGCAGCGTCCGCAACAGCAACAGCAATCCGGATACCAGAGTAATCCGAAGGAGTTGAGCAGCGGTCAGTATCATGTCTTCACCACGAGTTTATGTAAGAGAGATCAGAAGGTTTTGAAGCGGGCCGTCCATGCGGTAGAACCGGCAACGCCACAGTTTTTACGATGGTCAGAGCAGCCCATTGTTTGGAGCAGAGAAGACCACCCATTACGGGTAGATAACCCGGGACATTTAGCGTTGGTAGTGGCACCTCAGGTGGGAGGATACCGGTTTACTAAAGTACTCATGGATGGAGGCAGCAGTATCAATATATTACATTACGAGACCTTTCGCCGTATGGGTCTGACAGATAAACAACTGAGGACATCAAACACAGTGTTTCATGGGGTGGTCCCAGGTAAGTCAGCCTATCCAGTTGGTAAGATTGACTTAGAGGTTACCTTTGGGGATGAGCAGGATTCCAGGTCAGAGATGATCACTTTCGAAGTTGTTAAAATCAGAAGCCCGTATCATGCTTTGTTTGGGAGGACGGTTTACGCTAAGTTTATGGCTAGGCCATGTTATGTTTACCTGCAGCTCAAGATGCCGGGTCATAAAGGCACAATTACAGTGCATGGCAGTCGTAAGATAGCAGTGGAGTGTGAAGAGGGTGATGCAGCCTATGCAGAAGCGGTATGTGCCACGGAAGAGTTAAAGTTCTATAAGGATAATGTTGATCCGGCGGATATGACTCCGCTGAAGAAGCCCACTACCGAGCATGATCCGGCTTTGAAATTTAAATCGGCAGAGGAGACCAAGCAAATTGATTTTGTGCCGGGGGATTCGTCCAAGCAGTTCACTATCAGCGCTAACCTTGACCCCAAATAGGAAAGCGCGCTCATCGAGTTCATCCGTGAGAACCGGGATATCTTTGCATGGAAACCTTCTGACATGCCAGGTATACCGAGGGAACTCGCTGAGCACAA
>LR738714.1:705920669-705952243 GCA_902687465.1 Secale cereale
GGAGTCGGTAAAAAATCCGCGGTCGGTATCAATCCGGAGTCGGTAAAAAAAAAAAAATCCGCAGTTGGTGATGACGGCGGTGACGATTTCCCCCTCCCGGGGGGAAGTATCCCCGGTAGAAGAGCTCTGCCGGAGCCCTAGATTGGTTTCCGCCTCGGTTCCGCATCGAGACGGCGGCGTCTGGTCCCGAAAGCCTCCTTGTGATTTTTTCCAGGTCAAAACACTTCATATAGGAGAAGATGGGCTCCGGGGGCCTGCCGGCTGGCCCTCGAGGTAGGGCGCGCGCCCTCCATCCTCGAGGCCAGTCGGTGGCCCCTCTCGTGGGTTTCTTTCGCCAGATATTTTTTATATTTTCCGAAACAATGTTCTGTGGAGTTTCAGGGCTTTTGGAGTTGTGCAGAATAGGTTTCCAGAGTTTGCTCCCTTTCCAGCCCAGAATTCCAGCTGCCGGCATTCTCCCTCTTCATGTAAACCTTGCAAAATAAGAGAGAAAAGGCATAAGTATTGTGACAAAACATGTATGAACAGCCCATAATGCAATAAATATCAACTTATAAGCATGATGCAAAATGGACGTATCAACTCCCCCAAGCTTAGACCTCGCTTGTCCTCAAGCGAAAGCCGATATCGAAAAATATGTCCACATGTTTAGAGATAGAGGTGTCGATAAAAACAGAAAACAGACATGAGGGCATCATGATCATTCTCATAAGAGCAACTTAAATAAATATAGTCATATGATTCTTATGTTAAAGTAACAATTCATCCACAATATCAAATATGCATCATAAACTTCATTGGAAACTAACAAACTTTGAGCTGGGTCATTGAATATAATGCCCAGGATGGGACTATATCTCCTACGTGTCAAGGCACGACTTAAAGATATAAGCCCATTCTGGAATGATCGCAAGTTTGGTACCTTTGCACATCTCATGTAAAAATGGGGATGGAAAACTGAAAAGATAGTTGGCTTACACTCGCCACGTCACACAAATTCATTACATATCCAATCATCATACGATTAAACATCACAGCCCATCTAAGGGTAAAGATCCAAATGACAAGATACCAAACATAACTTAAACCACAGGTCTAGATCGAAATCCTAGTAGAAGCTCTACTGATCAACCGGATAGTTCACATAGTAACGGCTACGCTCCTCGTCGTACTCCCAGTCTAGCTCGGTGCCATCGCCTGTGTAGCTCACCATCGTACCTGCATCTGGGGTGTTGAAGTAACTGTGAGCCACAGAGGACTCAGCAATCCCGTTCCCGGGTAACACGACTATCCCAGCCTTGGGTGTGGAACATGGCTGAAGAAGGAACAAGAGTCTGCAGCAGCACTAGCCTAGTTTACGTAAAAGAGAGCGAGAAGAGAAGGTGCCTCGGTCGAGAGATGATCACGAAGTGATCCTAACTAAAGCAAGTCAAACAAAACCCCACCGTGTTCATCTCCCGAATCCCTTTCGTAAAATGACAGTCACGGTACTCATGCTGGTAGTGTATTGGAACATGGTGTCAAGTTTTCTACAACCGGATATTAACAAGCTCCCATCTGCCACATAACCGCGAGCACGGCTTTCGAAAGTTCATAACCCTGCAGGGGTGTTCCAACTTGGCCCATGACAAGCCCACGATCCGCGGAGTCGCAACTCCAAGGTGGGAAGGCCCGAGTATTCTCGGAATCCCGTGCTCAAGATACTCCAACTAAGGTAAGGCTAATCCAGCAAATCCTCCCGGCGTGCCGAGACCCTGACAGTAGCCGCGCGTATCTAGTCTCAGGCCACGACCGGATGAGACATCCTACAGGTGTATACCAAACCTCGAGTTTCCTCGTGGTGGCCCCGCAGTCCGCTCAATTCGAACCAACACTCATGAGGAGCACTGGCCCGGGGGTTGTTGATTAAGAACTTGGGTTTGCAAGACCCTCTGCAAGTTTTATTATTTATTAGGCGAATAGTACCAATGTTGGGACTTGCTGGAAAAGACTTAGCACTTAGCGGTTTATCGAGGGGGTCCCATAACCCCAACCGTGTGAGGAACGCATAATCAAGGAACATAACACCGGTTTATACGGTTCCTAGCGGCATGAGTGGAACAAATCACCAAGCAAATGGCTTAGCCTTCCACCCATTACCAATATATAGATGATTTCATTTCATAATTAATATAGTGTGATATCCCAACAAGCTTCAACAAGAAGCTAGAATCTTCAATCTTCACCTGCAACTAGCAATGCTATAAGAGGGGTTGAGCGAAGCCTACGTATAGCCAATCAATGGTTTGCATAGGTAGGGTGGTTAAACAGGTTCATGGTTACAATAGGAGGCTGACAGGAAAACATGGGCATCGAGGCAAAGCTATAGATCGAGACTTCTAGCAATAGGCAAAGATAGTAATGTTATCGGGGTTCGGTCATCTTGCCTGAAGAGTTGTCGATGGGATCGTAAGAGGGGTCCTCGTTCGCAACTTCGGTAGTAACCTCGTGCTCGTACTCGTACTCGGTCTCAGCTTCCGGCTCTACTCAACACAAACACACAAGACACGAAATCAACAAGATGCAATGCGCACACGGAAATGCTGGATGCATGGCTGATGCACTAAGGAAGCAAAACAAATGCACTATGGAAGCACAGGAAGTCTACAAAGGAAGCACAGTGTAATCGCACAAGGAGCATGGAAAATATGCATTCAAGAAAAATACTTCAAAACATGATAACAATAGGATATTATGAATCTACATGAAAAATCACACAAGTTTCATATAGGACTTGCTCAAAACGGAGCTACGGGCTAAAAGTTACACCAGAAACAATAAACATGCACAAGCTGAAAATAACAGCCACATAGGAACTTCGGGGCAAGAGATAAATGGCCTACAGCACTCAAACATCATGGCAAATAGTATGGACACAAAGTAGACATATCCTACAGCAAACAAATCCACTGGGGCATCCCCAAAGGAGCCATGGATCAATAGCAACAAGCTATGACATATTGAACTTGACAACAAAATCCTGACAGCAGTAATTTGTTGCAACTCGGGAGCAAGAGTTAAATATGCTACAGCCACTCAAATAAGCATGTAATAGCATGAATGGATAGCCAACAATATATACTACAAGGAATCATCAAGAGGCACCCCAAAACTATCATGGATTGGCCTAGAACAACAAGCAAACATGGCATCTGGAAATTACAGATTCCAGACTTAGTGAAATTTCACTAAGTGTTAAAACAGCAGTTCCATCATGGCATCTTTGAGAGCAAGTTTAAGTCACCTCAAAGCTAAACATGGCAAGTGGTAAGCACCACAGCAAAGTACACATGATGTTGAATCCAAAACAACTAAGCATGCATCAAGGGGACAAACACAACGATGGCAATGAGCTCCTCAAATTGACATCTCATAACAAGTTTAACAACATAACAGCCACATAGCACTTTGCAAAGGAGATAAGCATGGCAATATGAAATCTATCATGCAAGCTAAGGCAATCAACATGTAGAGCATGACATGACGAACACGTGGACATCTCATTTGCTTCATTTGGATAAACATGCAAAAAGTTATCACATTGCAAAGATGGCATGAAAACAACTACTAACAGCAGTTTATAACAAGTTGCACTCTTCCAACAGATTTTTAAGCATCTAGATGATCTCAAACATGCATGGCACAATGGAATGAAATGTAGTACATGTCTCCACGAACATTTTGACATATCATTCACTCAAATCGGACCATCACACAAAAAGTTATCCACATTCTAAAATAGCATCAGACAGGTAAAAATCTAGGGACTTGGTGAAAAAAACTACCTCCTCAGTCAGATCTAGAAAAAATCAACGCGGCTGGTGGCGGATCGGACTGAGCCGGCGGAGCGGGCGGGATCTGGCCCAGCGGATCCGGGCGCGCTAACGGACTCGGGCGCGGGAGGCCGGATCGGGCCGGCTTAACGGCCTCGGCCCGCTAAGGTGGCGATCCGGATCGGGGAAGCGCGGGGCTCCCGAGCGGCGGTGGCGATGGCCTCGATGGTCCCGAGGGGAGAGGCGGATTGGTGCTGGGCCTTGCGGAGCGGCGTGGCCCACCGGGCTCAACGGGCCGGCGGAGGAGGCCGATCGGGCCCTAGGGTTTTGGCCCACCGACCGGGCTGGATCGCGAGGGAATCGGATCAGGGGCGCCCCGGCTCCCGAGCGCGACGTGGCGGCTGGCGTCGGTTGCGGCGCGGCGGGGCTCGGTCCCGGCGATGGAGGGAGGCAGGGGCCGGCGGCTGGAGGGCCTCGGCTGGCCGGCGGGAGGAGGCCCGCGGAGGGCGGCGGCGGCGGGCGGCGGTGTTGAGGAGAAGGACCGGCGGCGGATGAGCTCCGGCGAGGCGGCGGCGCGGATTCCGGCGAGCTCCTCCGGCGGGGCTCCGGCGAGCTCCGGCCGGAGTGGAGGAAGGTGGCTGGAGGAAGGGGATGAAGGGGCTAGGGTTTTTTTATTTAGGGCAAAAATTGGGGAAGATGGACAAATATATAGGCACAAGGAGCTAGGGTTGTCCAAATAAGGTGTGGTTTTCGGCCACGCGATCAGAATTGGATGGCCTAGATGAAGGGAGGGGTTTGGTTTGGTTTGGTGGGCTGTTGGAGGGGTGTCTTGGGCCTCAAAGTGGAGGTACTTTCAGCCCACGAGAATAACTGTTGGGGTAGCAAACGAGCTCCAAACGCGACGAGATTTGACAAGCGGGTTACGCACACCAAAACAACAACACACGACGAGTCTCACGCCAAACCGGAAACGTTACACGGCCAAACACCAAAGTAGGCCTCGGGGATGCCACGGACACGCGAGAGAGCTCCGGAACGCGAAACGGACAACGGGAAGGAACGAGTGGGATCGGATACAAACGACAACACAAATGCAATGCAATGCACATGACTACATGATATGAATGAATGCCACACTCGCACACAACAAAACGACGAAAAACCCGAAAGACGAAGAACCCGGAATGGAATTGATGAAGCAAAAGATATATATTGCCCAAAAGGGAAAGTATTACATCCGGGGCATTACAAACTCTCCTATACTACAAAAGATCTCGTCCCGAGATCTAGGACTGGAAAAAGGAAGGGTACTCGGAACGAAGATGATCTTCTCGTTCCCACGTAGTTTCTCGGTCGGTATGGTGTGACCACTTGACTTTCAAGAATTTGATGGACTTGTTGCGGTCTTGCGCTCGGTTTCTTCGAGAATAGCAACGGGATACTCTCGGTAAGACAAATCTTGTTGAAGATCAATCTCTTCAAACGGAATCATGCGTTCAGGAGTCTTGAATCACTTGCGGAGTTGAGACACATGAAACACATCATGAACATTGGCGAAGTTGGAAGGGAGCTCAAGTTGATAGGCTAGATCACCTCTTTTGCCAAGGATCTTGAAAGGCCCGACATATCTAGGAGCAAGCTTTCCTTTGATACCGAATCTTTGGGTGCCTTTCATAGGAGAAACACGGAGATAGACATGATCCCCAATGCTGAAGGCCAAATCACGATGCTTGCCGTCATAGTAGCTCTTCTGACGCGACTGAGCGGCCTTGAGATTCTCACGTATGACTTTGCACATTTCTTCGGCTTCTGAGATCAAGTCATTGCCAAGAAGTTGACGTTCACCAGTCTCGGGCCAGTTGAGAGGGGTACGGCACTTTCTGCCATAGAGGATTTCAAACGGAGCTTTGCCGGCACTTTCTTGAAAGATGTTGTTGTAAGAGAACTCGGCAAATGGAAGGCAATCTTCCCATTTCATGCCAAAAGATATGACACAGGCTCTGAGCATGTCTTCTAGAATCTGATTCACTCTCTCGACTTGACCACTAGTCTAAGGGTGAAAAGCAGTGCCGAACCTGATCTTAGTGCCCATGGCAGACTGAAAGGAGTCCCAGAACTTTGAAGTGAACAAACTTCCATGGTCTGAGGAGATAACTTGAGGGATGCCATGTAAGGACACAATTCTGGAAGTGTACAACTCTGCCAATTGAGCTGCATTGATTGATTCTTTGACTGGAAGGAAGTGAGCGACTTTGGTAAGCTTGTCAATCACCACAAAGATAGAATCATTCCCTCTCTTGGACTTAGGAAAGCCAGTGACGAAATCCATTTCAATGTGGTCGAATTTCCACTCGGGAATAGGAAGAGGTTGGAGAAGACCGGCTGGACGTTGATGCTCTGCCTTCACTCTTCTGCAGACATCACATTCATTCACGAATTGGGCAATCTCCCTTTTCATGCGAGTCCACCAGTAAGATTGCTTGAGGTCTTGGTACATCTTGGAACTGCCAGGATGAATGGAAAGGAGGGAATCATGTGCTTCTTCCATTATGAGCTTCCTGAGATCACCTTTGGGAACCACGAGTCTGTCCTCGAAGAACAAGGTATCTCTCTCATCAACGCGATAGCACTTGTATTTAGGTGTACCCTTTGCAATACCATGTTTCACTTTCTGCACCATAGCATCACTGAGTTGGGCTTCACGGACCTGATCTTCCAAGGTAGGAGCAACTTGAAGATTTGCAAGAAAACCTTGCGGAACAACTTGGAGGTTGAGTTTCCTGAATGCTTCACAAATCTCAGGCTGAAACGGCTTGATAAGAAGGCTGTTGCAATATGCCTTTCTGCTCAAAGCATCTGCAATCACATTCGCCTTGCCAGGAGTGTATTCGATGCTGGGATCATACTCTTGGATCATTTCGACCCAACGAGTCTGGCGGAGGTTCAGATTCGGCTGTGTGAAGATGTACTTCAAGCTCTTGTGATCGGTGAAGATGTCGACTTTTCTGCCCAACAGATGGTGTCTCCACGTAATCAAAGCATGTACCACAGCTGCTAGTTCGACATCATGTGTGGGGTAGTTCTTCTCACTTGGCTTCAGCTGACGAGAAGTGTATGCCACAATTCTCTTGTCTTGCATAAGCACACCACCAAGTCCTTGAAGAGAAGCATCACAGAATACTTTGTAGGGCTTGGACTCATCTGGAGGAGTTAGAACTGGAGCAGAGACGAGCTTTTCTTTGAGAGTTTTGAATGCCACTTCACAATCTGGAGACCAGTAGTACTTGACATTCTTCTGCAGCAAGTTGGAGAGAGGCTTTGCAACCTTGGAGAAGTTCTCAACGAACCTTCTGCAATAGCTGGCAAGACCAAGGAAGCTTCGGAGTTGCTTGACATTCTGAGGAGCTTCCCAGTTGACAATTGCTTCAACTTTCTCGGGGTTTACCGCAATACCGTCAGCAGAGATGATATGGCCCAGGTACAAAACCTTGTCGAGCCAAAACTTGCACTTGGAGAAATTGGCATAGAACTTATGTTCACGGAGTCTGTCGAGAACCAAACGTAGGTGCTTTTCGTGATCTTCTTCATTCTTGGAAAATACCAAAATGTCATCCAGATACACAAGCACAAACTCGCCGGTGTAGGGGTTGAAAATGTAGTGCATCATTCTCGAGAAGGTAGGTGGAGCATTGGCGAGACCAAAGGACATGACTGTATACTCATATGAGCCGTAGCTCGTTCTGAAGGCAGTCTTGGGGATATCTTCCTCGCGAATGCGAATCTGGTGATAGCCCATTCGGAGATTGAGCTTAGAGAACACTTTAGCTCCTTTGAGCTGCTCGAACAGTTCATTGATGTTGGGGAGCGGATACTTGTTCTTTACTGTCTTCTTGTTCAATGGCCGGTAATCGACGCAAAGGCGCTCCGTGCCATCCTTCTTCTTGACAAATAAGACACCACAGCCCCAAGGAGACGTACTAGGCCTGATCAGACCCATACGCTCCTGTTCATCAAGCTGTTTCTTCAACTCCTTCAACTCTTTAGGAGAGAGCTTGTACGGACGCCGGCATGCTGGCTCAGTACCAGGCTCGAGTTCAATGACGAATTCCACTTGACGGTGTGGAGGCATGCTTGGAAGTTCATCAGGAAAGACGTCTTCTTATTCGTTTACCACCGGAATTTGAGATATGGCATTCATCTCGCCCTTGTCATTGAGAGAGAAAAGCCTGATTGTGTTATCCCTGGAGGCAAAGATAATCACATCTTCATCGGAATGAGTAATCTTGACTTCCTTCTATGCACAGTCAATGTGAGCATCATGCTGAGAAAGCCAGTCCATTCCGAGGATAAGGTCAATGTCGGAATTGTCGAGAACCACCGGAGAGGCCAGAAATCGATAATCACCCATGCGAATAGAAACATCCGGAGCATATAATTTTGAAGTCATGCATTTGCCCGGAGAAATAATTTGCAACACCTTTGGTAAGGCCATGGTGCCCACATTGTACTTGGATGCAAATGGGAATGACATGAAAGAATGTGAAGCACCCGAATCAAATAACACTTTAGCAGGAAAAGAGTTCACTGGAAGGTTACCCAAAATGACATCAGAAGAATTCTCCGCTTGCGCTGCATTCATCAGATTCACCCTTGCTGCCTTTGGATCATGCTTGACAATAGCCGAACTGACAGGTGGAGGAGGCGGAAGGCGCCTTGGGTTGGGGCACTTGTTAGCATAGTGACCTTTTTGAGTGCACTTGTTGCAGACCACTTCTGAGAGAGGACGGAAATGAGAACCACTTGACTTGGAACCTTGAGACTAAAACTGATTTTTTGACTGGTTGCTCGGGTTGGGTGGGTGGGAGAAACCACGTCCACCAGAGTTCTTGTTGCTGTTGGAGTTGTTGTAGGGAGCTCGAATCACTGGAGGAGGAGGAAGCCAAAATTTCTGTTGTTTCGCGACCACTTGAGAAGATGAGGAGGAGTGAACGGCATCTCGAATCCTCTTTTTAGAAGCCTCCATCTTGAGCTGGGCTGCCTCTTGCTTAAGCGCCATCTTATAGAATTTGTCGAACTCATCGGGCTCGAACAAGGTGAGAGCAAGTTGAAGTTCATCCTTGAGACCTCCACGGAACTGATAGATCTTGCTCTTGGCATCCGGAATGTCTTGCTTGGCATAGCGGGCGAGGTTTTGGAACTTGACATTATACTGGTAGACAGTCATAGAGCCCTGCTTCAGGTTGCGGAAGTGCTCACGCATACCCTCGATGACACTTGTTGGAATGTGGTGAGAGCGAAAGTCCTTGCAGAAATCATCCCAAGAGATCACACGCCCTTCTCTGGAGTCTTTGTACTGCTGCCACCAGTCAGCTGCTTGGTCCTTGAGTTGTAAGGCTGCAAATTTCACATAGTCCTCAGGCCTTACGTTGCTGCACTCAAAATGCTTCTTGATATCAGTGATCCAATCTTCAGCATCGAGAGGGTCGACACAGTAACTGAAAGCCTTTGGTTGATTGGCCAAGAACTGGTTGAGCGTAGCATGGTGCTGTTGGTTGAAGAAATTGCATTGGTTCCCTGGAGCACCCTGATTTGCTTGATTTGCTTGCATTTGCTGCATCATCTGCATCAACATCTGGGTATTCTGATTTGTAGTTTGCATAATCGCTCTCCAAGCCTCAGACGGAGGAGGAGGGGAAGGAGGACGATATGGAACCTCTTCACCCTCTGGGTTAGCGTTGGGAACCCGTTTCGGAGCCATCCTGAAAGAGATGACCACGAATCAGCAATTTGATTGAAAGAAGGCATAAGCTGAAACAACGGATAGAAATGCAACATAGTCTTCACAAGAATCATTCGAACAAGAGGAACGAATGAAATTCTCAGCTTAATGATAACAACAATCTTCACGAGAAGCCACTGGGAGACAAAAGGTAAATAAGAAAAACACAAGGTACAGATGGAACAAACACAAGATAGGAGCTTCGTTCGACATCTTTGTGCTGTAAGCTTATGGACGCGTTACGAAAGGGTTTTGCAATCCCCGGATCAGCATAGCCAAGGACCCTTTAAGATGCAACTCCCAATCGGGACATCGGCCATAAAACCACTTCACTCAATGTAGAACCCTGAACTCGCTAACCTGCATTCGTTGGAAGAATGCCTACGATCTACTGGATAAACCCACCTATTAATTTCTGAAAGTTTCCAGTTATGCAATCAGGTGTTGGGGATACAGGGGAAGCACCGTGCAATCAACTCTAAACCTACATCCAGCTGTATCCATCCTTCAACACACAACCAGTCTTTCTCGGAAACCGTCTACCTCGGACCTTCGAAAAGCATCCACTATACAAAGCTATGGCAATACTCCCGAACTACCTCCCCAGTACTGGCTGATGTCGGGGTTATCTTGCCACTAACCGTATAGGAGAGTTTTCGATGTCGGCCGTCTTAAGTATTCTAGTACTGTCGCGATATGCTTGTGACGACAATACCCCGAAGCTCAACTCCCCGGGACACTGCCACAACCCCTAATGTCAGGAGGCATCGAGAACAATATTCTCGTCACAAGTACATCGAAACAATCCAACAATACTCGCGAGATTCCTAAAAAAAAATTGGTGCAATTTTTCAAAATAGAAGAGGCAAGAGTAGTCGTGAGGAGTCCTCACCAGAGTGAAAAGAGATGAGGAGCAAAGAAATCCTACTCTCCGATATAAATATAGGACTCAAAACATTTTCAGTGTGTGCCTAGACTCGACAGCCAACGATTCGATCAAACAGTGGGGGCTTCTAGGTCGGAGAAGGCTCTGAATACCAACTTGTAATGCCCAGGATGGGACTATATCTCCTACGTGTCGAGGCACGAGTTAAAGATATAAGCCCATTCTGGAATGATCGCAAGTTTGGTACCTTTGCACATCTCATGTAAAAATGGGGATGGAAAACTAAAAAGATAGTTGGCATACACTCGCCATGTCACACAAATTCATTACATATCCAATCATCATACAATTAAACATCACAGCCCATCTAAGGGTAAAGATCCAAATGACAAGATACCAAACATAACTTAAACCACAAGTCTAGATCGAAATCCTAGTAGAAGCTCTACTGATCAACCGGATAGTTCACATAGTAACAGCTACGCTCCTCGTCGTACTCCCAGTCTAGCTCGGTGCCATCGCCTGTGTAGCTCACCATCGTACCTGCATCTGGGGTGTTGAAGTAACTGTGAGCCACAGAGGACTCAGCAATCCCGTTCCCGGGTAACACGACTATCCCAGCCTTGGGTGTGGAACAAGGCTGAAGAAGGAACAAGAGTCTGCAGCAGCACTAGCCTAGTTTACGTAAAAGAGAGCGAGAAGAGAAGGTGCCTCGGTCGAGAGATGATCACGAAGTGATCCTAACTAAAGCAAGTCAAACATAACCCCACCGTGTTCATCTCCCGAATCCCTTTCAGAAAATGACAGTCACGGTACTCACGCTGGTAGTGTATGGGAACATGGTGTCAAGTTTTCTACAACCGGATATTAACAAGCTCCCATCTGCCACATAACCGCGGGCACGGCTTTCGAAAGTTCATAACCCTGCATGGGTGTTCCAACTTGGCCCATGACAAGCCCACGATCCGCGGAGTCGCAACTCCAAGGTGGGAAGGCCCGAGTATTCTCGGAATCCCATGCTCAAGATACTCCGACTAAGGTAAGGCTAATCCAGCAAATCCTCCTGGCGTGCCGACACCCTGACAGTAGCCGCGCGTATCTAGTCTCAGGCCACGACCGGATGAGACATCCTACATGTGTATACCAAACCTCGAGTTTCCTCGTGCTGGCCCCGCAGTCCGCTCAGTTCGGACCAACACTCATGAGGAGCACTGGCCCGGGGGTTGTTGATTAAGAACTCGGGTTTGCAAGACCCTATGCAAGTTTTATTAGTTATTAGGCGAATAGTACCAATGTTGGGACCTGCTGGAAAAGACTTAGCACTTAGCGGTTTATCGAGGGGGTCCCATAACCCCAACCGTGTGAGGAATGCATAATCTAGTAACATAACACCGGTTTATACGGTTCCTAGCGGCATGAGTGGAACAAATCACCAAGCAAAAGGCTTAGCCTTCCACCCATTAATATTACCAATATATGGATGATTTCCTTTAATAATTAATATAGTGTGATATCCCAAAAAGCTTCAACAAGAAGCTAGAATCATCAATCTTCACCTGCAACTAGCAATGCTATAAGAGGGGCTGAGCGAAGCCTACGTATGGCCAATCAATGGTTTGCATAGGTAGGGTGGTTAAACAGGTTCATGGTTATAATAGGAGGCTGACAGGAAAACATGGGCATCAAGGCAAAGCTATAGATCGATACTTCTAGCAATAGGCAAAGATAGTAATGTTATCGGGGTTCGGTCATCTTGCCTGAAGAGTTGTCGATGGGATCGTAAGAGGGGTCCTCGTTCGCAACTTCGGTAGTAACCTCGTGCTCGTACTCGTACTCGGTCTCAGCTTCCGGCTCTACTCAACACAAACACACAAGACACGAAATCAACAAGATGCAATGCACACACGGAAATGCAGGATGCATGGCTGATGCACTAAGGAAGCAAAACAAATGCGCTATGGAAGCACAGGAAGTCTACAAAGGAAGCACAGTGTAATCGCACAAGGAGCATGGAAAAAAACTACCTCCTCAGTCAGATCTGGAAAAAATCAACGCGGCTGGTGGCGGATCGGACTGGGCCGGCGGAGCGGGCGCGATCCGGCCCATCGGATCCGGGCGCGCTAACGGACTCGGGCGCGGGAGGCCGGATTGGGACGGCTTAACGGCCTCGGCCTGCTAAGGCGGCGATCCGGATCGGGGAAGAGCGGGGCTCCCGAGCGGCGGTGGCGATGGCCTCGATGGCCCCGAGGGGAGAGGCGAATTGGTGCTCGGCCTTGCGGAGCGGCGTGGCCCACCAGGCTCAACGAGCCGGCGAAGGAGGCCGATCGGGCCCTAGGGTTTCGGCCCACCGGCCGGGCTGGATCGCGAGGGAATCGGATCGGGGGCGCCCCGGCTCCCGAGCGCGAGGTGGCGGCTGGCGTCGGTTGCGGCGCGGCGGGGCTCGGTCCCGGCGATGGAGGGAGGCAGTGGCCGGCGGCTGGAGGGCCCCGGCTGGCCGGCAGGTGGAGGCCCGCGGAGGGCGGTGGCGGCGGGCGGCGGTGTTGAGGAGAAGGACCGGCGGTGGATGAGCTCCGGCGAGGCGGCGGCGCGGATTCCGGCGAGCTCCTCGGGCGGGGCTCCGGCGAGCTCCGGCATGAGTGGAGGAAGGTGGCTCGAGGAAGGGGATGAAGGGGTTAGGGTTTTTTTATTTAGGGCAAAAATTGGGGAAGATGGACAAATATATAGGCACAAGGAGCTAGGGTTGTCCAAATGAGGTGTGGTTTTCGGCCACGCGATCAGAATTGGACGGCCTAGATGAAGGGAGGGGTTTGGGTTGGTTTGGTGGGATGTTGGAGGGGTGTCTTGGGCCTCAAAGTGGAGGTACTTTCAGCCCACGAGAATAACTGTTGGGGTAGCAAACGAGCTCCAAACACGACGAGATTTGACAGGCGGGTTACGCACACCAAAACAACAACACACGACGAGTCTCACGCCAAACCGGAAATGTTACACGGCCAAACACCAAAGTAGGCCTCGGGGACGCCATGGACACGTGAGAGAGCTCCGGAACACGAAACGGACAACGGGAAGGAACGAGTGGGACCGGATACAAACGACAACACAAATGCAATGCAATGCACATGACTACATGATATGAATGAATGCCACACTCGCAGACAACAAAACGACGAAAAACCCGAAAGACGAAGAACCCGGAATGGAATTGATGAAGCAAAAGATATATATTGCCCAAAAGGGAAAGTATTACATCCGGGGCATTACATTGAAGCAATTGCAATTTATCATAATATCGGAAAGAGTCAATATAAGAGCTTTTCAGCAAGCCTACATACTCAACTATCATATAGTCTTTCACAATTGCTCACACTCACGCAATACTTATGTTTATGGAGTTTTAATCGGACACAGAGAAAGATAGGGGCTTACGGTGTTGCCTCCCAACATTTTACCTCAAGGGTAATGTCAACTGTAATAGATCTTGAAAACTTACATCCAAGTGGGTATATATGTCGGGATCTTTCCAACACAATGTGCTTGCCAAAGGATAAAATGTAAAAAGGAAAGGTGGGTTTCACCTTGACACTTATAAGACAAGAATAAAAGATAGGCCCTTCGCAGAGGGAAGCAGAGGTTGTCATGTGTTTTTATGGTTGGATGCACAAAGTCTTAGCATAGAAGAACTTCGCTTTATATTGCCGCTTGTGATAAGGACCTTTATTATGCAGTCCGTCGCTTTTATTACTTCCATATCACAAGATCGTATAAAGCTAATTTCTCCCACACTAATAAATCATACATATTTTAGCGGGTTTGCAACATGACAACTTACTTGGAAGGATCTTTCTCAATCCATAGGTAGGTATGGTGGACTCTCATGGCAAAACTGGGTTTAAGGATATATGGAAGCACAAGTAGTATCTCTACTTAGTGCGAGGAGTTTTGGCTAGCATGAGGGGGGGGAGGCAAGCTCAACATGTTGGATGATCCATGATAGTATACTTTATTTTGGATATAAGAAGACTTAACCCATTATGTTGTCTTCCTTGTCCAACATCAACTCTTAAGCATGTCATACTTTAATGAGTGCTCACAATCATAAAAGATATCCAAGATAGTATATTTGTATGTGAAGCCACTCTTCTTTTATTACTTCCTATTAATTGCAATGATGACCAAAACTATGTTTGTCACCTCCCAACAACTTTTATTTATCATACTCTTGTATGTGAAGTCATTACTTCCCATAAGATCGATATGATCTGTTTGATACTCTTTATGTTTCCTTTCTTTTTATCATGACCCAAGTGAGGAAATCAAGCCCTTGACTCAACACTAATCTTTATTATATAGCTCACGGACTCGATTACAAAGGGTAAAGCTCACAAAGCAAAAGCTCACAACTAGATCATGCTAACTTTATTCTAATAGATCAATACCACCAAAAGGATCGAACTAAGTAAAACGGTAAAGATATGAGTGATGGTGATACGATACCGGGGTCACTCCCCCAAGCTTGGCAGTTGCCAAGGGGAGTGCCCATACCCATATGATTATGTCTCCTTCTTCGGGGGTGGTGATGTAAAATTCTTGGTGATGATACCCCTTAGGATACGATTCTCCTCCTCAAGCTTGTTAACTTGCTGATTAAGGACCATAATTTCCTTGCGGAGCTTGCCCGTGACGGCTAAAGCTCCTTTCACCCAAGGATGTTGCATAGCTGCGGAAGAACAAGTAACACTCTTTTTCATATTTTCATAAGAAAGAAACCTGGCATTGGTAGGGAGGACTGAGTTTGGAATAGCTGAGCTCTATGACTCCCCTATTGTGAATCCAGCTTGAAATCGAGAAGTAACTTCTTGATCTTCCTCCATGGTATCTATCCTCTTCAAGTCAGCCTCCATCTCTTCCTCCGTTGATGGACCAAAGTGGTTATCATCGCTGTTTGCTCTTGGGTTCAGTGTCGGGTGAGACACCCGACTCTCTCCGTCAGACTCATGAGAAGACATCTTGATCTTATCTGTAACAGAAATAGCTCGAAACAAAAACATAGGATTTTTGCGTGATACAGAGGTCAAAACCTTCGGGAGTATATATAATGAATTTTTACCGACCCAAAGGACTAACCCACAAGAAAACGAAGTCCAGGGGACACACGGGGTGTCCTCGAGGCAGGGGGATGCGCCCTCCACCCTCGAGGACGCTTCGTGTCTCTTCCGGACTGCGGTTTGTATTTCTATTTTTCTAAATATTCCAAAACGGAGAAAAAATTGCCTTTAGAACTATTTTGGAGTCGGTTTACTTACCGTATCACATACCTCTTCCTTTTCAGAGGCTGAATCGTTCTGGAAAGTGTCCCTTATGTATTCCTCCGGGGTTACGGTTTCAATTACATTGGTTTCAACATTTATAGGATTACCTGAGATATAATGTTTGATCCTTTGACCATTCACCACCTTCGGATTTGTGCCTTCGAAGTTGTTGATTTTTATGGCACCGGAACGATAGACCTCCTTGATAATGTAAGGTCCTTCCCACTTGGAGAGAAGTTTTCCTGCAAGAAATCTTAAACGAGAGTTGAATAGCAAGACATAATCCCCTACGTTAAACTCACGCTTTTGTATCCTTTTGTCATGCCATCTTTTAACTTTTTCTTTAAACAATTTGGCATTCTCATAGGCCTGGGTTCTCCACTCATCAGGACAGCTAATGTCAAATAGCCTCTTCTCACTGGCAAGTTTGAAATCGTAGTTGAGCTCTTTAACAGCCCAATATGCCTTATGTTCTAGCTCAAGAGGTAAGTGACATGCTTTTCCATATACCATCTTATATGGATACATACCCATAGGATTTTTGTATGCAGTTCTATAGGCCCATAATGCATCATCTAGTGTCTTGGACCAATTCTTCCTAGACCTATTAACTGTCTTTTGCAGGAATAATTTCAACTCCCTATTACTTAACTCAGCTTGACCACTAGTCTGTGGGTGATAAGGTGATGCAATTCTATGGTTGACATCGTATTTAGCAAGCATCTTGCGGAAAGCACCATGAATAAAGTGTGAACCACCATCAGTCATTAGATACCTAGGGACTCCAAACCTCGGGAATATAACTTCTTTAAGCATCTTAATAGAAGTGTTATGATCATCACAACTAGTTGGAATAGCTTCTACCCATTTAGTAACGTAATCAACATCAACTAAAATATGTGTGTACCCGTTAGAGGCAGGAAAAGGTCCCATATAATCAAAACGCCAAACATCAAATGGTTCAATAACGAGTGAATAATTCATAGGCATTTCTTGACGTCTACTAATATTACCAATTCTTTGACATTCATCACAAGATAAGACAAACTTACGGGCATTCTTGAAGAGAGTAGGCCAATAAAAACCGGATTGCAATACCTTGTGTGCAGTTATGTCTCCCTCATGGTGTCCTCCATAGGCTTCGGAGTGGCACTTGCGTAGGATCTGTTCTTGTTCATGCTCAGGTACACAACGTCTAATAGTACCATATACTCCTTCTTTATAAATATGTGGGTCATCCCAAAAGTAATGTCTCAAATCATAGAAGAACTTTTTCTTTTGCTGGTATGTGAAGCTAGGTGGTATAAACTTAGCAACAATATAATTAGCATAATCAGCATACCATGGAGCAGTACGAGAAGTACTTATGACAGCTAGTTGTTCATCAGGAAAGCTATCATCAATAGGTTGTGGGTCATCAAGTATATTCTCTAACCTAGACAAGTTATCTGCAACGGGGTTCTCAGCTCCCTTTCTATCAATAATATGCAAGTCAAATTCTTGCAGCAAGAGAACCCATCTAATAAGTCTAGGTTTAGCATCTTTCTTTTCCATAAGGTATTTGATAGCAGTGTGATCAGTGTGAATAGTTACTTTAGAATCAACAATATAGGGTCTAAACTTATCACAAGCAAATACAACTGCTAAAAATACTTTCTCTGTGGTAGCATAATTTCTTTGGGCACTATCTAGAGTTTTACTAGCATACTGGATAACATTCAATTTCTTATCAACTCTTTGCCCTAAAACAGCTCCTACAGCATAATCACTAGCATCACACATAATCTCAAAGGGTAAATTCCAGTCAGGAGGCTGGACAATAGGTGCAGAGATCAATGTTTTCTTAAGTATTTCAAATGCTTCTAGACAATCATCAGCAAAGACAAAAGGAATATCTTTTTGTAAGAGATTAGTCAGAGGCCTGGAGATCTTGGAGAAGTCCTTTATGAACCTCCAATAGAACCCGGCATGACCAAGGAAACTTCGTATACCTTTGATATCCTTAGGGCATGGCATCTTTTCAATAGCATCAACTTTAGCTTTGTCAACTTCAATACCTCTTTCAGAAATTTTATGTCCCAAGACAATGCCTTCATTAACCATAAAGTGGCACTTCTCCCAATTCAAGACAAGGTTAGTATCTTCACATCTCTGCAAAACTCGATCAAGGTTGCTTAAGCAATCATCAAAAGAAGTTCCGTAAAAGGAGAAGTCATCCATGAAAACCTCAACAATCTTTTCACAATAATCAGAGAATATAGCCATCATGCATCTTTGAAAGGTAGCAGGTGCATTACATAAACCAAAAGGCATACGTCTATAAGCAAAGGTACCGAAAGGACAAGTCAAAGTGGTCTTTTCTTGATCCCCTTTTGACACGGGTATTTGAGAGAAACTAGAATGTCGGTGTACTAAAGTAGGGGTACCTTAGTATCCCAAACTTGTGCACGGGCAGTTGCAGCGTCCCGCGGAGAGGCCTGCCAGGTGACCGCCAAGATCCTCCTTTGGTTCCTTTGGAGCCATTCAAGAACAAAGTGTTTAAGTCAAAGAAACAAGGCCCCGGCAAGAGAAGCTTGCCGGGAAGGCCACTCAAGGCACAAAAACCACTCAAGACACAAGACCCCGGCAAGAGGAGCTTGCCGGGAAGGCCATCCAAGGCATATCAAGAAACTTGCCGCGACGCGCCCCACGTCCCGGCAAGGACCGGTGAGCGGCAAGCTCCCAGAAGCGACAAGACAGCCATCGCGGCAGGGCGCTTGCCACGGCAAGCTTCCACTCAGTGCCCGCGCTCCAGCACATCCTCCCACGTGTCTCCCTGGGGCCCTTCCAGGCACACGTGGCGGAAGGCTGTGCAGCCAAGGGAACACGGTGGCAAGCGGCGATGACAAGGCTACCGCCGTGGCGAACGGTGGCGCCCTGACGGTCACTTTTTGCACTGTTTGGGGCGACGGCGACGGGTATTCAATGCCCTTGCCCCCTGCCGTCAGAGTTAGGTATAGAGCACTATACAAACACTATTCCAACTACCACTCTTTTTACACTTTTAATCTCAACTGCGTTGCCACCTGTCGGTGACCCCTTGAATCTATAAAAGGAGGCCCATGCGCAACGTAGGGGAGGTTCCGAACACCGATCACTCTCACGCTCGGTTTTGCCAGCGGTTAGAGCATACTGTAGCTCTCCTCGCTCCCGAGCCAAGAACTCTATAACAAACCAAAGCAGGAGTAGGGTTTTACGCATCCGTGCGGCCCGCACCTGGGTAAACTGCTCACGTGCTCGCCTCGATCCGCTCTTTGTGCATCCTCCACCCCCGCCGTACCGAGAAGGGGCTCCGGTCCCATAGGTGTTCATGGGCGATCAGTTTCCCCGACATCTTTGGCACGCCAGGTAGGGGGACGGTCGAGTTTGTGTGAACCCGATCCGGTGTTCACGCGAGCGGAATCTTCATCAACATCTCCACCAACATGCCGCCGAAGAAGAAGGCTTCGGAGGCAGCAGGCCCGTCCACGTCGATCCCACCACCGCCGGAGCCAACGGCTGGTGGGGTAGACGCCGGCGGAAGGACGGACGTCGGCGAGGAAACTCACGGCGCCGCCAAGTCCAAGGACAAGACGGACGACCGGGCACACTCCAAGGCCTCGGCGTCCGTACATGCACCGCACCCATCTCAGGAGGCGCGGGACCGGCAACGGCGTGGTACTCAAGGTACCATACGCTTTCTGGGTCAAGGCCAAGCTGGCGGATCCCGGGACGCTCAAGACCAGCATGCACATCAACATGCCAGCACGAGCAAGGCGCGGTCGCCGGGACGGGACGCTGCTCCTTCTAACATAGTTAGAAGTCCGAGCATATCCCGCTCCTCGCACCGCTCGCCACCGCTCCCCGCCACTCCAGCAGAAGCTCTAGCTCGAGCTCAACTGCTCCTCGACTTCCCTCCAGCGGCAGACAAGGCCGACGACTGGAGGGCCACCATCCAAAGTCTCATCGCCTTCGCCAACGGCGACACTCCGCAGCAGCCGAGCGCGTCGCGGCCGCGGCAAGTCAGCCAGGCGCGGGTCGATGGCGACAAGACTGCCGGGGGTGCAACCACCGTGCACTCCCCGCCACGAAGGCCAAGATTGCCGACCCGCCGGATCAACGTCGACAGCGACTCCACCGCGTCGTCAGATCCGCGGGCTCGCCGCGATCAGCGCCAAGTCCTTCAAGATCGATAACAAGAGGACGCTCGAACCCGCATCGAGCGTCGGAGAGAAGCGCGGCGTCAATCTGACCAGCACACTGGGCCCGCTACTGACATGCAAGCGCCAGGGGAACCAGGCGACCTGCCGTACGCGGCAGGTTGCCCTGCGTTCACCCGTGAGATGCAGCAAGTCAAGTGGCCCAGCATGAAGAACTTTAAGCCCGACGTACCCGAGAAGTACGACGACAAGACTCATCCGTCGGAGTTCCTCAGCATCTACACCATCACGGTGCAGGCTGCTGGGGGACGAGACGAGAAGATACTCGTCAATTACTTCCCGCTCGTGCTCAAGCCTAACGTCAGATCTTGGCTCATGCACTTGCCGGAGAACTCCATTTCTTCTTGGGCCGACCTATGCCATCAGTTTGTCGGCGCCTTCACGGGTGGCCACAAGCCCCATGGCCAGGAGAGTGACCTTCACATACTTGCCCAGAAGGAAGGAGAGTCCCTGCATAAATATATCCAGAGGTTCAGCCGTGTCCAGCACAACATCCCAGACGTCCACCCTGCCGCGGTTATTAGCGTGTTCCATCAGAACGTGCGTAACCACCGGATGAGGGAGGATATGGCGATGTGCAAGATTAGGGATGTCAGCGAGCTATACGCCCTGGCCGACAAGTGCGCACGCGCTGAGGAGGGGAGGAAACTCCCCGGAGAGGATACAGGAGCAGGGGGATCCGACAGCGAGGATGCCGCCCCGGCAAAGAAAAGCCGGCGGCGGGGCAACAGGAAGAAGAAGAACAAGGAAGTGCTAGTCGTTGAGCAGTCCGGCAAGGAGGCTGGCGCCAAGAAAGCCCAGGCTGGTAGCTCCGGCAAGGAGACTGCCGCGTGCACCAACTGCCAGACTGTGGCAGCCGCCGACAAGCAGGACGGCTCCGACAAGCAGTACTGCAAGATCCACCGCACCAAGGGCCACGATCTTCAGAACTGCAAGAAAGTCGAATACCTCGTCGAGCAGCAAAAGGCTGAGTACGAGCGACGCGACAAGGAGATGGCCCAGGGAGGTGATGGTGGATCCGGCAAGAAGCGGCCATTCAATGGCCGGGGAGGACGCCGCGGCAAGGCCAAGCAGCGACAAGGAGATAGACCTCCCCACGGCCGCGACAAGGACGAAGACGAAGACAACGACGAGGACATGGATGACGGAGATAACAGCGAGCAGGAGTTCCAGAAGGCCACAGAGGTTCTGTGCGTTGACGGAGGTGCTTCTCTGCATACTTCCCACTGCCAACTCAAGCAGTGGGTGCAGGAAGTTAATGCAGCAGAACCGCCCGTCGTGTCGCGCAAACTTCTGAAGTGGTCCAGCACGCCTATCATCTTCGATATTGAGGACCACCCTGATCGCACAACTGCGGTCGGGTGCTTGCCGATGTTGGTTTCCCCAACTATCTGCAACCTCAAGGTCACCAAGATGCTAGTCGACGGCGGGGCCGGCCTGAACTTGATCTCCTCCGCTGTGGTCCGGAAACTCCAAATCCCCGACAGCGAGCTCGAAGAGACCGGCACATTCCAAGGAATCAACCCGGGAAGGAGCAAGCCGAAGGGGAAGATCACGCTGCCAGTGACATTTGGCGGAGAGCTGAACTTCAGGACTGAGAGAATCACCTTTGACGTTGCCCATTTTCCATTGCCTTACAATGGAATACTTGGCCATCCAGCACTCGCCAAGTTCATGGCAGCCTCTCACTTCGCCTACAACGTACTCAAGATGCCCGGCCCGATAAGCATCATCTCTGTCCCCGGCGACAAGAAGGATGCCCTTATCTGCGCCGACAAGATCTACCGGGAAGCAACAGCCGCTGCAGATAGCAAGACACTTGCCGCTGAAGCTCTCGAGGGGAAGAACAAGACCAAGTCCGGCAAGAGCTCTGGGGCCCACTCCGGCAAACGCACCTCTTCGGAGTGCTGCACTGCCATCGAGGACGCACCGTCGAGCTGCACCGGCAAGTGTAAGAAGGCGATGGCAGCTCCACCCGAGACAAAGAAGGTGTCCGCCAAGGAGGACGGCACTGGTGGTACCTTCACCATCAGTGCCACGCTCGATCCTAAATAGGAAAGCGCGCTCGTTACTTTCCTACGGGCGAACGTCGACGTGTTTGCATGGCAACCGTCTGACATCCCCGGTGTTCCCAGGAAAGTGATTGAGCACAAGCTTGCCGTTTGTCCTCACGCTCGGCCCGTCAAGCAAAGAGTTAGGAAACAAGCAGTGGAGCGCCAAGAGTTTATCGCAGAAGAGATCAAGAAGTTGGAAGCGGCAGGCCTTATCAGAGGTGTGCTCCATCCCACGTGGTTGGCCAATCCGGTTGTCGTGCGTAAAGCAAATGGGAAGTGGAGGCTTTGTATTGACTTCACCGATGTGAATAAAGCTTGTCCCAAAGATCCATTTCCCTTGTCGCGCATTGACCAGATTGTTGACTCCACCGCCGGATGCGATCTGCTCTCATTTCTTGATGCATATTCAGGATACCACCAGATCTTTATGGCTGAAGAAGATGAGGAGAAGACCGCATTCATTACTCCATGTGGCACCTATTGCTTCATACGCATGCCTTTCGGATTAAAGAATGCCGGTTCAACATTTGCAAGAGTAGTCCATACTGCTTTTGAGCCACAGATACACAGAAACGTAGAAGCCTATATGGATGATATAGTGGTCAAGAGCAAGGATAGGGCAACTCTGATACAAGATCTAGATGAAACCTTTGCAAATCTGCGCAAGATCCAACTCAAGCTCAACCCCGAGAAGTGCGTGTTTGGAGTCCCCTCCGGCAAGCTTCTCGGGTTCTTCATGTCTCAGAGGGAGATTGAAGCCAATCCCGACAAGATCAAGGCCATCGAGAAGATCGAAGCACCGAAGCGCGTCAAGGATGTACGAAGACTTGCCGGTTGCGTGGCCGCTCTCAGTAGGTTTATCTCTAAGTCTGCAGAACGCGCCCTGTCGTTTTTCAAAATTTTGAAAAAGGTAAGGTCCAATGAAATGGACTCCGGAAGCGGAGGCGGCGCTGCAAGACTTGAAGAGGTACCTGTCCTCCACTCCAATACTTGTCGCACCTAAGCCACAAGAGAAGTTGCTGCTGTACCTAGCGGCAACCAATCAAGTGGTTAGTGTTGCGTTAGTAGCGGAGAGGGAGGCACATGATGAGCCAGCGGCAGCGGCAAGCACATCCAGCGACAAGCAGGGGGCTTCTCCGACAAGCTCTGGTCCCGACAAGGATGGATCTGCGCAGATGCAAGAGGAGATGCGGAAGAAGATGGTGCAGCGCCCAGTCTACTTTGTCAGCTCCCTTCTGCAGGGGGCAAGGTCAAGGTACTCTGGTGTGCAGAAGTTGCTTTTCGGCCTTCTCATGGCCTCGAGAAAGCTGCGCCATTACTTCCAAGCACATGAGATAACAGTGGTCACTCGCTTTCCGCTGAAGCGGATATTGCAAAATCCAGAAGCAACAGGCAGGATCGTCGAGTGGGCACTAGAACTGTCAAGCTTTGGCCTAAAGTTCGAAAGCACTTCAACTATCCAGAGCAGAGCATTGGCAGAGTTTATAGCAGAGTGGACGCCAACGCCAGACGAGGAGATTCCAGAGACGAGCATCCCCGTCAAGGAAGCGAGCAAAGAGTGGATAATGTACTTTGATGGTGCCTTCTCGCTGCAAGGCGCCGGTGCTGGTGTGCTGCTTGTCGCACCCACGGGAGAGCACCTCAAGTACGTGGTCTAGATGCACTTCCCAAGGAGCAAGCGACAAACAATACTGCAGAGTATGAGGGTTTGCTTGCCGGTCTCAGGATCGCGGCAGACCTTGGGATCAAGAAGCTGATTGTGAGGGGGGACTCGCAGCTTGTCGTCCGCCAAGTGAACAAGAATTACCAGAGTCCGTTGATGGAAGCGTACGTTGATGAAGTGAGGAAGCTTGAAGAACACTTTGACGGCCTACAGATGGAGCATGTTCCAAGAGCTCAGAACGACATCGCAGATGGCTTGTCAAAGTGTGCCGCAGTAAAGTTACCTGTGGAACCAGGGATCTTTGTGCTCAAGTTGACTCAACCATCTGTGACACCATCGACTGGGCAAAGCAAGAAGAGGAAGTTGATTGTTGGCGACTATTTTCCGGCAGAGCTTCCCGAAGCCGCCGCCAAGAAGGTTCCCAAGATCAACGCCGAGAATGCTGAGGAGCAATCCGCTCCGGCAAGTCCCAGGACTTGTTCCGTTGAAGCGGAAGCTCCCGATAAGTTTTGCTCCGGCAGGCTTGCCGGGGATCTTCACGCTCCGGCTGAGACACAAGTTTTCGTCGTAGAAGCGGACGTTCCCGCAGCAGCAGATGTGCCTTTAGTCCTTGTTGTCGAGCCACAAGCTCCAGCATGGGCTCAGCAGATTGTCCGTTTCCTCCAAACAGGAGAACTTCCCGAAGAGCAAGAAGGAGCTGAAAGAGTAGCCCGGCAGTCAAGTATGTACCAGTTTGTCGGCAACGAACTGTACAGAAGAAGACTCAACGGTGTAAAATTGAAGTGCATTCCCCAGGAAGATGGACAGAAGTTGTTGGCAGAGATACATGGAGGCATACGTGGCCACCACATTGGTGCAAGAGCACTTGCCGGCAAAGCTTTCCGGCAAGGTTTCTTTTGACCAGAAGCCCTCCAGGATGCAACTGCACAAGTAACCAAGTGTGAAGCGTGCCAGTTCCATTCCAAACAGATACACCAACCAGCTCAAGCTCTCCAGACGATCCCTTTGTCCTGGTCATTTTCGGTCTGGGGGCTCGACATCCTCGGCCCCTTTCCCCGCACAGCCGGGGGCTTTGAGTACTTGTACGTCGCAGTCGACAAGTTCACAAAGTGGCCAGAAGTGGAGCCAGTGTGAAAGGTGACCGCACAGTCAGCAGTCAAGTTCTTCAGGTCGATTGTTTGCCGTTTCAGGATCCCTAACAGGATCATCACCGACAACGGTACACAATTCACAAGTCGCACCTTCATGCAATATGTACAAGACCTTGGCGCCAAGGTCTGCTTCGCTTCTGTTGCTCACCCGAGAAGCAACGGTCAAGCGGAGAGGACAAATGCTGAAGTGTTGCGCGGCCTCAAGACAAGGACTTTCGACAGGCTGCACAAGTGCAGAAGGAACTGGATCGAGGAGTTGCCAGCGGCTCTTTGGTCGATCAGGACGACGCCAAATCGAGCCACTGGACAGACACCCTTTGCTCTTGTCTATGGAGCAGAGGCAGTTCTCCCCATGGAACTCGTATACGGGTCGCCTCGAGTGCTCGCTTATGATGAGCTCGAGCAAGAGCAGCTGCGACAAGATGACGCGCTGCTCCTTGAGGAGGATCGTCTTCAGGCTGCTGTGCGAGCTGCTCGCTACCAGCAAGCTTTGCGTCGCTACCATAGCCGCAAAGTCAATGCCAGAAGTCTCGAGGAAGGCGACCTTGTTCTTCGGCGCGTTCAGTCCGCCAAGAATTCCAACAAGTTGACGCCAAAGTGGGAAGGCCCATATCGGGTGAAACGAGTCACTAGGTCCGGTGTTGTCCGCCTAGAGACCGAAGATGGCTTACCGGTGAGCAACTCCTGGAACATTGAGCATCTTCGCAAGTTTTACCCATAAAGCACGGTTGCCGTGATCCACTCCGGCAACCACCTTTTGTACAAGTCTTGCCGCTGTTGCATGTAATCCTTTGTACAAAGCCGGGCGCAGACCCCGTGCGTCAGTAAAGTTTATGTGCCCCGCACATCTTGTAATTTCATGCTTTTTATATTTTGCATGAGTTATCTGACACCTTGTGCAGCACCTACCACCGGTAAGCAATAACGAGCCCAAAGTATCTGCATTTTCTCTTCTCTCTTTTTTCTTAGTGAAAAGCAAAGTTCTCTCGCGCACAAGTTTGCCGGGGGGAGGAGAAGATGGTGATATGGACCAAGTGCCGTTCAAGAAAGTCTCGCCTTGCCGGGAAGCAGACAACACAAAAGCTAAGTCGCCAAAGTTTGAGCAATCAGATTTTTTAAAGTTATCTTCCTTGAACGACCGCGCTTTGTATGGAAAACCTGTGCGCGGAGGAACCAACTCATGGCTAGTCGCGCCCTTACTTTGTTTCGAAGTTTGCTCAACAGTTTAAGTGTGCTGCGACTAGTGTCGCGCCCTTACTTTGTTTCCGAGCCCGCTCAACAACTTAAGCGTGCTGCAACTAGTCGCGACAAGGTTTCTTGTCGGCGACGGCACTGCCAGCAGGCTGCTGAAGTTCCGCACTCAGCGCTCGCGGCAAAGGTGCCTACGCCGGTAAGTTCCCTAGAAGCGTAAGGGTAAAAACATACAAAGCAAAGGGGTCGAGAAAAGGAAATAACATTGCATTCACTGCATGAGATAGAGTTATATTACAAAATGACTTGTCGCAGTTCTAATAGACTATTGTTCGTAACATGGTTAACAGCGACGAGGGAATGAAGAAAGCAGACAAGACTAATCTGCGCGGTCGCCCTCGACCCTCTTGATGCCACCCACCTTGTTCACGATGGGCGCAACAAGAGCCTTGAGCGCCTCCTGGTCAGCGTCCGGCGGCAAGGACCTCAGGACGTTGGTGAGGTTGAGGCCTGGGTTGTGGAACGCTATCTTCATCAGCACCTTCTGCAGGGCGCCTGCGCAGAGCCTGCGCGACTCGTCCGCCAACTGCTTGGGGATCTTCTCCCGGAGTTGTTGGAGGGCCATCGCCACGCCCTTGAAGAACAATGTAAGTTTAGCGCTGGGGTGGAGGGTCTCGTCGGTAGAGTACCCGAGGTACTCCGCCCCCAGCTGCTCCAACTCCTTGTCGATGCCAGCGGCGGCAGCGACAAGGCCCTCTGTCCAGTGCTCCACCATCAGCGTGAAGTTGTTCTGAGAGATAGCAGCACTCTCCAGCAACGCCTTCTCGGCCCTGACCTCCTCCTTCAGGGTTGCCTCCCGCTCCCTGGTGCCGTCAAGCGTCTGGGTCAGCGTGGTCAGTTTCAGCTCCAGAACAGCGATGGAGTCCTTGGCGACGGCGAGCTCCTTGCCCTTCTCGGAGAGGCGGACCTGCAGCTCGAAGTGGCTATGGGCGTCTTTCTCCCTCTCCAGCTTGAGTGCGGCAACCTCCTCGCCGCTCGTCTTGAGGTTGGCTTCCAGCTGCGCCACCTTCGCCTCCAATTCTCTCTTCGCGGTCTCAGCAGCGGCGGCAGCATCCCTTGCTTCCTCGTGGCCATCGAGGTTGACCTTCCGCTGCGTCAATTCACCCTCCAGCGTGGACAGCTGCTCAGCGGCAAGCCGCTGCTGCTCCTCCACCTCGGCCTTCTCCAGAATGAAGGCCTGCTGCGCCTCGGCAAGCTGCTCCCTTTCCTCTGCCAAGGATCGGAGAGCCGCTTGGTTGACGGCCCGGAGCTCTTCTGCGCGCTTCTCCAAGTCAGCGCCCGCCTTGGCGGCCAGAGCCTCTCGGGACTCCAGTTTGGCCTGCCGGGCGCGGTACAAAGACAGAAGCTTGCGCAGCAGCCGCTCCTCCTCGGGCTCGCTGCTACTGCTTGGCGCGTCGACGAACCTCAGTCCCGCGGAGGCGAGGACCTCCTCGTCGAAGACCTCTCCCTCGACTGGCGCCCTGGACGTGGACGCCCACGGAAGCTGGATGAAGACACCGTTGCCGGCCTCCAGATAGGCGCCTGGCTCGGCTGCAGCAGCGGAGGGATCGGCAGCCGGCGCAGCGCCTAACACTCCTGCGGCCTCAGGGCCGTCAGTGCGACTGCCGGACCCCTCCTCAGCTGCCGCGCCGGCGGCCTTGGCTGCCTCGTCGGCGGCGGGCTCGTCAGCACCGGCCGCCCCTTCGGTAGCGGCGGCGTCGCCGGTGTTGCCACGCGCGTCCTCCTCGACGGCGACCTCCGTCTCCATTGGCTCTGCGGCGGACGGGTCTGACAGAAGGAAAGAAAAGACGAACAAGTCAAGCAAATATCCAAAAAAGAAGATCAAAAGAAGAAAAGTCCAAGGGTTTACCTGCGCGGGCCGGCTCCTCGGTGAGGTTCCTCACCGGGGAGCTCTCCCTCGGCGGCGTGGAGGTAGCTCCCGCCGGCGGAGGGCCGCTAGCGCCATCCCTCGGCAGGGTGCTCGCCCTTGGCGGAGTGTTCTCCCTTGCCGGGGAGCTCCCCCTTGGCGGTGTGGTCGAGACGTGCGGCACGTCAGGGGCGGTCTCCTGGCACTCCTGATGCTGCTGCTCTGCTCCTGCACGAATCAACAAGCAAACGTCAGCAAAGATAGAGTACCCGAGCGTGCCTGACAGCGGAAAGTGGACAAAGAACTTACGCTGGGGGCTGCGCTGGGGGCTGCTCTGAAGACTAGTCGCCGGGTCCGGCAAGCTTGTCTCGGGCGCACCCCCTGCCGTTGCGGCGGGCTCGTCCTCGATGACGATCACAGGGACCTTGGCCCTCTTCGCCGCTCTCTGGGCCAGAGTTCTGAAAAGGACAGGTTCAGAGTTAGGCGAAAGAGATACAAGACAGGAAACAACAGAAAATTAAAGAAGTACAAAAATTGCGAAGACTTACTCTTCTTCCTCCTCGTCGGAGCTGAGCGCGGAGAAATCAAAATCTGGCTCGCGCGTCACAGTGCGAGGAGGTGGAGGAGTGGGCTCCCTCGGCCGCTTGGCGGGAGCAGGGACGATGGTCTGAGAAGATCCCGCTCCGGTTGCCGCCGAAGCGCGAGGGGCGGCGGGAGCAGGGGCGCTGGTCCGGGAAGACCCCCCTCCTGTTGCCGCTGAAGCACGAGGCACTCCCTTGGCTGCCTTGTTTGTCGCGGTGGCGCGTGTCGCGCGGCGCTGCGGCTGCTGGCCCGTCTGCCGCCCCGTCACGTCTGCGGCCTTGCGGAGGCGTCTTCTTGTCGGAGCTGGAGGACTTGCTGGTGGTGGCGAGCTACCCGAGGACGAGGAGGAGGAGCCGATCTCCAGCGAGCCGCTCGAGTCCTCGGCGGGCTCGCTTGACCCGGCACCCTGCTCGGCGGGCCCGCTCGACTCGACACCCTGCTCGGTGGGCTCGCTTGTCCCGGCGATCTGCCCGGCAAGCTTCCCCGCTTTGCGGAGCTCTTCCTCCTCGGCAAGGCTTGTCGCCTCCGCTGCCTCCGACTCCTCCACTGTGTACCCGAACTCGCCCGCGTCCGCGGCTACCGCTGCCTCTTCCAGCCTGGTGGCAATGTATGCCATCTCCTAGTCGGTGGTGTCGCGGGTGAGGCCTTTCTTCTCGTCGGATTTGACTGGCTGCTCCACCAAGTTGTCGAAGAACGCCTGCACAGCTTCGTCGGAAGGTTCTTGCCAAGTGGGATCGATCCCGTGGGAATCACACAGCGGCATCACTGCACGGATGGCGCTGAGCGCAGAGCTATTGCACAGCGGGACGACACCTTGCGGCAGCGTGAACCATTCGGGGTGGGCGGAGTCATACTTGAACAACGATTGGAGCATCGCATTGAGCTCCAGCACAGTGAAATTCCAATTGAGGCCCGGGCGCAGCCTCATGATATCTGCCGCGTTCTCGAACTCCCAAGCAGCCCTCTTCCTCTCCTGCAAGGGAGCGATGTGGCGGCGGAGAAAGTCTGCTCCGACTGCTCCTACAGTGAGCTTGGCTTGTCGGAGGCGAAGGATCCGGGTGGTGGCGATCTTCAGTCTGCTGTCCTTCGGGGCCAGGTCGCTCCAGTCGTTGCCACGTACTACTGGGGCTTGACGCCGGGAAGTGAATGACTGCGGGTTATCCTCTACGATCCAACACCAGTTGGCTCTCCACTCATCCCACTTGCCGCGGAGCTCCCCCTCCAGATAGGCTTCCTTCTTGTGCGTCCTCGAGATCCAAGAGATTCCGCCAGACAGAGGCGACCCTGCCTCGACTCGGGGCGTGAAGTAATGGCGGAAAAGAGCTACATTGGGGTAGACTCCGACAAAGTTTTCGCTCAGATGTGCGAAAACGGCCATGGTCAAGACGGCATTGGGGGTGAAGTCAAGGAGATGAAACCCGTAGGTATTCATGATGTCGCAGAAGAACTCAGAATAGGGCGGGCAGAGCCCGCAGTAGAAGAACAGAGCAAAGAAGGCGTAGCCAGTCGGGAACATCTCGCAGGCTACGGCGGGGAGTACCTTGGTGCGCGGATGCGCCTTCGTCTCCCTCGACCAGAACAGGTAGAAGGAATCCTTCAGCTCCTCCGCGTCAAGCTTTGGCGGGAAGACCGCCATCTTCTTCCGCATTGCTGCTAGCCGCAGCGCCTCGACGGACTTCGCAGACTTCCCCTTCTCGCCTTTCGGAGCCATGGCGGGGACGGTGGGGGAGGTCGACGGCGCTGGTGGTGCTGGTGGCGGCGGAGGGGGCGGAGCGCTGCTCTCTTTCGGCCTTCGGGCAGGAGGGGGCGGTGGGGGTTTCTGAGGATGAAGAAGCAACGGGCGAATGGAAGGAACTGCCCCTGTTTCCCCTGCTTTTAAGGGGGGGAGGGGGCGGACGTTCCGCGTTATCGATTAAAGAACACCCCCACGATCTCTCCCACGATACCGCAATCAACGCGTGCCGTTCGGGGAGAGCACGGTGGATGCGGAGAAAGATTCGGCACGAACCAGGCCGCGCGTGCCCGTGCACTGTTTTGGGCCTGGCCCAACAGCGCTCGGCACCGTGTGTGGCCCAGGCCCGGGGGCTCTTGTCGGTGTACTAAAGTAGGGGTACCTTAGTATCCCGAACTTGTGCACGGGCAGTTGCAGCGTCCCGCGGCGAGGCTTGCCAGGTGACCGCCAAGATCCTCCTTTGGTTCCTTTGGAGCCATTCAAGAACAAAGTGTTTAAGTCAAAGAAACAAGGTCCCGGCAAGAGGAGCTTGCCGGGAAGGCCACTCAAGGCACAAAAACCACTCAAGACACAAGACCCCGGCAAGAGGAGCTTGCCGGGAAGGCCATCCAAGGCATATCAAGAAACTTGCCACGACGCGCCACGCGTCCCGGCAAGGACCGGTGAGCGACAAGCTCCCAGAAGCGACAAGACAGCCACCGCGGCAGGGCGCTTGCCGTGGCAAGCTTCCACTTAGTGCCCGCACTCCAGCACATCCTCCCACGTGTCGCCCTGGGGCCCTTCCAGGCACACGTGGCGGAAGGCTGTGCAGCCAAGGGAACACAGTGGCAAGCGACGATGACAAGGCTACCATCGTGGCGAACGGTGGCGCCCTGACGGTCACTTTTTGCACTGTTTGGGGCGACGGCGACGGGCATTCAATGCCCTTGCCCCCTGCCGTCAGAGTTAGGTATAGAGCACTATACAAACACTGTTCCAACTACCACTCTTTTTACACTTTTACCCTCAACTGCGTTGCCACCTGTCGGTGACCCCTTGAACCTATAAAAGGAGGCCCATGCGCAACGTAGGGGAGGTTCCGAATACCGATCACTCTCACGCTCGGTTTTGCCAGCGGATAGAGCATACTGTAGCTCTCATCGCTCCCGAGCCAAGAACTCTATAACAAACCAAAGCAGGAGTAGGGTTTTACGCATCCGTGCGGCCCGAACCTGGGTAAACTGCTCGCGTGCTCGCCTCGATCCGCTCTGTGTGCATCCTCCCCCCCCCCC
>LR738714.1:705952264-705985728 GCA_902687465.1 Secale cereale
CCCCCCGCCGTACCGAGAAGGGGCTCCGGTCCCATAGGTGTTCGTGGGCGATCAGTTTCCCCGACATAGAATGACCATCTAGAAAGCAGAAATGAGTATGTTTGGATAACCTTTCTAGCATTTGATCAATAAAAGGCAAGGGGTAATGATCTTTCTTAGTAGCTTTATTTAACTTACGGAAATCAATTACCATCCTATAACCTGTAACTATTCTTTGCGGGATCAATTCATCCTTATCATTAGGGACAACAGGCATACCTCCTTTCTTAGGAACACAATGGACATGACTTACACACTGGCTATCAGCAACTAGATAGATAATACCTACCTCTAGAAGATTTAGTATTTCCTTCCTTACCACTTCTTTCATCTTAGGATTTAACCATCGCTGATGATCAATAACTGGTTTAGCATTTTCTTCCAATTTTATCTTGTGTTGGCATATAGTGGGACTAATGCCCTTAAGATCATCCAGAGTATAACCAATAGCAGCTCTGTGCTTCTTCAGAGTTTTAAATAATTTTTCTTCTTCCTGCTCTAAAAGGTTAGCACTAATAATAACAGGATATATCTTCTTTTCATCAAGATAAACATACTTAAGATTGTCAGGCAAAGGTTTAAGTTCAAACACGGGATCACCCTTGGGTGGAGGAGGATCCCCTAGGATTTCAACAGGCAAGTTGTTTTTCAATACGGGTCCCTGTTTAAAGAATATTTCATCTATTTCCATTCTCTCATTCATATGCATATCGTTTTCACGATCGAGCAAGTATTGTTCTAAAGGATCGTTAGGTGGCACGACAATAGAAGCAAGACCAATAATTTCATCTTTACTGGGTGGTGCCTCTTCAAGGGGTTGTCTACGGAATTTAGCAAAGCTAAAATCATGAGAAATATCCCCTAATCCAACAGTAACAATGTCTTTCACGTAGTCTATCCTGGCATTAACGGTATTCGAGAAGGGTCTACCAAATAAAATGGGGCGGTATGCATCTTGTGGGGAACTAAGAACAAGAAAATCAGCAGGGTATTTAACCTTCCCACACAAGACTTCAATATCTCTAACAATCCCAACTGGTGAAATAGTATCTCTATTAGCAAGCTTAATAGTAACATCAATCCCTTCTAACTCAACAGGTGCAATATCATGCATAATTTCGTTATACAAATCAAGAGGGATGATACTCGCACTAGCACCTACGTCCCATAAACCATGATAGCAATGATCTCCTATCTTAACAGAGATAACAGGCAAGCCCACAACAGGTTTATGTTTATTCCTAGCATTGGGTTTGGCTATTCTAGCAGACTCTTCTTGGAGGTAAATAACATCTCCATCTAAATCTTCTACCAATAGATCCTTAACCATAACAATACTTGGTTCAACTTTAATTTGCTCAGAGGGTGTAAGTGTTCTAGTGTTACTCTTACGAACTACAGTTGAAGCTTGAGCATGATCCTTTATCCTAACAGGGAAAGGTGGTTTCTCAATATAAGCAGTAGGTATAACAGGATCAACATTATAAGTGATAGTCTTTTCTTCAACTTTAATAGGTTCAACTACTTTTACTTCAATAGGGGGATGGTATTTAAACCACTTCTCCTTGGGGAGATCAACATGAGTAGCAAAAGATTCACAGAAAGAAGCTACTATCTCAAAGTCAAGTCCATATTTAGTGCTAAACTCACGGAAAACATCGGTATCCATAAAAGCTTTAACACAATCAAACTTAGGGGTCATACCTGACTCCTTACCTTCGTCGAGATCCCAATCTTTGGAGTTGCGTTTAATTCTTTCCAATAAATCCCACTTGAAGTCAATAGTCTTCATCATAAAAGAGCCAGAACAAGAATTATCGAGCATGGTGCGATTATTGAGAGAAAGCCGAGCATAAAAATTTTGGATGATCATTTTTCTTGGAAGCTCATGATTGGGGAATGAATATAACATTGACTTAAGCCTCCCCCAAGTTTGAGCGATGCTTTCTCCTTCGCGAGGCCAGAAGCTATAAATATAATTACGATCACGATGAACCTGGTGCATAGGGTAGAACTTCTGATGAAATTCCAACTTCAGACGATTATAGTTCCAAGATCCCATATCATCGCATAGCCTAAACCATGTTAATGCATCTCCCTTCAAAGATAAAGGGAAGACATTCTTCTTGATAACATCCTCGGGCATACCTGCAAGCTTAAACAATCCACAAACTTCATCCACATAGATTAGGTGTAAGTCGGAATGCAGTGTTCCTTCTCTTGTAAAAGAGTTTTCAAGCAGTTTTTCTATCATACCCGAAGGAATCTCAAAGCAAACATTTTCAATAGGTGCAGTAGGTCGAGGAGCAACTCTTTGCTCTTGTGCTCGGGGTGAAGATACCCCGAACAAGCCCCTCAAAGGATTTTGAGCCATAGTAACAAGTGACAATAAATTTCAGCACACTATATAAATTTTTCCTTACCAAAGGCGCTTCACTCCCCGGCAACGGCGCCAGAAAAGAGTCTTGATGACCCACAAGTGTAGGGGATCTATCGTAGTCCTTTCGATAAGTAAGAGTGTCGAACCCAACGAGAAGCAGAAGGAAATGATAGGCAGTTTTTAGTAAGGTATTTTCTGCAAGCACTCAAATTATAGGTAACAGATAGTTTTGTGATAAGATAATTGGTAGCAAGTGACAAAAGGTAAAAGTAAATAAGGTGCAGCAAGGTGGCCCAATCCTTTGTGTAGCAAAGGACAAGCCTGGACAAACTCTTATGCAAGGTAAAGCGCTCCCGAGGACATATGGGAATTATCGTCGAGCTAGTTTTCATCACGATCATCTGATTCACGTTCGGTACTTTGATAATTTGGTATGTGTGTGGACCGGCGCTTGGGTGCTGCCCTTACTTGGACAAGCCTCCCACTTATGATTAACCTCTAATGCAAGCATTCGCAACTACAAAAGAAGTATTAAGGTAAAGCTAACCATTGCCTGAAACATATGGATCCAAATCAGCCCCTTACGAAGCAATGCATAAACTAGGGTTTAAGCTTCTGTCACTCTAGCAACCCATCATCTACTTATTACTTCCCAATGCCTTCCTCTAGGCCCAAATAATGGTGAAGTGTCTGAAGGAAATATGCCCTAGAGGCAATAATAAAGTTATTATTTATTTCCTTATATCATGATAAATGTTTATTATTCATGCTAGAATTGTATTAACCGGAAACTTAGTACATGTGTGAATACATAGACAAAACAGAGTGTCCCTAGTATGCCTCCACTAGACTAGCTCATTGATCAAAGATGGTTATGTTTCCTAGCCATAGACATGAGTTGTCATTTGATCAACGGGATCACATCATAAGGAGAATGATGTGATGGACAAGACCCATCCGTTAGCTTAGCACTATGATCGTTTAGTTTTACTGCTATTGCTTTCTTCATGACTTATACATGTTCCTATGACTATGAGATTATGCAACTCCCGAATACCCGAGGAACACCTTGTGTGCTATCAAACGTCACAACGTAACTGGGTGATTATAAAGATGCTCTACAGGTGTCTCCGAAAGCGTTCGTGGTGTTGGCATAGATCAAGAACATGATTTGTCACTCCGAGTGTCGGAGAGGTATCTCTGGGCTCTCTCGGTAATACACATCATAATAAGCCTTGCAAGAAAATGACTAATGATTTAGTCACGAGATGATGTATTACGGAACGAGTAAAGAGACTTGCCGGTAACGAGATTAACTAGGTATGGTGATACCGACGATCGAATCTTGGACAAGTAACATACCGATGACAAAAGGAACAACGTATGTTGTTATGCGGTTTGACCGATAAAGATCTTCGTAGAATATGTAGGATCCAATATGAGCATCCAGGTTCCGCTATTGGCTATTGACCGGAGATGAGTCTCGGTCATGTCTACATAGTTCTCGAACCCGTAGGGTCCGCACGCTTAACGTTTGATGACGATCGGTATTATGAGTTTATGTGTTTTGATGTACCGAAGGTAGTTCGGTGTCCCGGATGAGATCGGGGACATGACGAGGAGTCTCGAAATGGTCGAGACGTAAAGATCGATATATTGGACGACTATATTCGGACATCGGAAAGGTTCCGAGTGATTCGGGTATTTTTCGGAGTACCGGAGAGTTACGGGAATTCGCCGAGGAGTATATGGGCCTTATTGGGCTTTAGGGGAAAGGGAGAGAGGAGGCTGCGCCCCTCCCATGGCTTAGTCCGAATTGGACTAGGGAGAGGGGATGCGCCCCCTCCTTCCTTCTCTTCTCTTTCCCTTTCCTTCTCTCCTACTCCTACTACTTGGAAGGGCTCCTAGTTCTACTAGGAAAAGGGGAATCCTACTCCCGGTGGGACTAGGACTCCCCTAGGGTGCGCCATAGAGTGGGCCGGCCCTCCCTCTCATCCACTCCTTTATATACGAGGGTAGAGGCACCCCATAGACACACAAGTTGATCAGGCAACCGTGTGCGGTGCCCCCCTCCACAGTAAGACACATCGGTCATATCGTTGCAGCGCTTAGGCAAAGCCCTGCGACGGTAACTTCATCATATCCGTCACCACACCATCGTGCTGACGAAACTCTCCCGTGAGGCTCAACTGGATCAAGAGCTCGTGGGACGTCATCAAGCTGAACGTGTGCTGAACGCGGAGGTGCCGTACGTTCGGTACTTGATCGGTGGGATCGCGAAGAAGTTTGACTACATCAACCGCGTCACTAGACGCTTCCGCTTCCGGTCTATGAAGGTACCTAGACACACTCTCCCCTTTCGTTGCTATGCATCTGGTAGATAGATCTTGCGTGATCGTAGGAAAATTTTGAAAATACTACGTTCCCCAACAGTGTCATGTAGTCGACGTTCACATGACACCACTAGAGGAGAGACAACATACATCTCATCCAAATATCGAACGAAGATCAAATTCACATGACTACTAATAGCAAGACTTCTCCCATGTCCTCAGGAACAAAAGTAACTACTCACAAGACATAATATTTTTCATTATCAGAGGGGTATTAATATGCATAATGAATCTGAACATATGATCTTCCACCATATAAACCAACTAGCATCAACTACAAGGAGTAATCAACACTACTAGCAACCCACAGGTACCAATATGAGGTTTGGGTACAAAGATTGGATACAAGAGATGAACTCTAGGGTTTGAGAGGAGATGGTGCTGGTGAAGATGTTGATGAAGATAGCCCTCCCCGAGATGGGAGAGTTGTTGGTGATGACGACGGTGACGATTTCCCCCTCCCGGAGGGAAGTATCCCCGGCAGAACAGCTCTGCCGGAGCCCTAGATTGGTTTCCGCCTCGGTTCCGCATCGAGACGGCGGCGTCTGGTCCCGAAAGCTTCCCTGTGATTTTTTCCAGGTCAAAACACTTCATATAGGAGAAGATGGGCTCCGGGGGCCTGCCGGCTGGCCCTCGAGGCAGGGAGGGCGCGCCCTGGGAAGGGGGCGCGCCCCCACCCTCGAGGCCAGCCGGTGGCCCCTCTCGTGGGTTTCTTTCGCCAGATATTTTTTATATTTTCCGAAACGATGTTCTGTGGAGTTTCAGGGCTTTTGGAGTTGTGCAGAATAGGTTTCCAGAGTTTGCTCCTTTTCCAGCCCAGAATTTCAGCTGCCGGCATTCTCCCTCTTCATGTAAACCTTGCAAAATAAGAAAGAAAAGGCATAAGTATTGTGACAAAACATGTATGAACAACCCATAATGCAATAAATATCAACTTATAAGCATGATGCAAAATGGACGTATCACTCGACACTGCTCCCGAGCCGGGTTCGGGCCTAGATTTTAAGCCCGAAGACTAGGTCAGGCCGGGCCCGCTGTTTTTGCCATTTCCTGAAGAGGCCCGGCCCAAGGTTCAAGGTCCGATAGTTTTTTGCAGTGGTGCACCGGGCTTGGGCCTGAAAAGTAGGCCCGACGACCGGGCCGGGCCGGACCGGGCTTGGGCCTGAGTTTTTTACCTCGGGCTTGGTCAGGCCCGGCCCGGCGGATGGCCAGGTCTAGCTGGCGCATGAGCATAGTGATAGCGCGTGCTTTATTCACCGAGACAGATATATTGTTTCTTGATGAGCCAACAATGAGTAGAATTAGATGTGTACATATTCATCCGCTTATTGTTAATGGTTTGAGTTACTCGATGTAATTGGGATCCTTTGGTGGTATGATTTGTCTGGTAGCAATCAATGTATGACTAAATAAAAAAAATCCGGACCCTCTCTTTTGCATTTGATACATTTCTACTGGCATGTGGGTTACATTTTGGTTTAGAATTTCACATGATAGGTGCGTCCTGTGTCAATGTTTGAGAGAAATTTTCCTTACTGTTTGGACGTCAGCCCAGCATCATCTATTCCACCTAGATGACACCGTGCATACAAGTCATTGTCCTACTGATGTCATAATTTGAATTGCCGTTCCTCGGTGAACTTGAACTCTTTTGTAAGGTTTATGCCGGAATTATTTCTGTAGACATCAAAAGTTTTAAACCGAAGGTATTAAGCAACTTCACCGGTGTTCGTTCTTCGTCTCCCGCAGTTGACCCGTCTTTCTTGTGCGGCAGAGGAAAATGTTCCGCACATTAAGTCGAATAAGTCATCTAGAGTACAACAATTCAAATCCATCTTCTACTCCCTCCGTCCAAAAATGCTTGTCATCAAAATGAATAAAAAAGGATGTATCTAGATATATTTTAGTTCTAAATATATCATTTTTTATCCATTTTGATGACAAGTATTTTCGGACGGAGGGAGTATTAATTATGGCAAACAATGCGAAAAACAAAAAACATGTGTGGCTCTTTTTTTTTTAGCATACATGTGTGGCCTCTTGGTGAAACATTTCTGCCAGCCCGGCAAGAAAAAGAAAAAGATAAACACCGTATTTTGGTTTCGTGGGCCCCCTCCCCCTTACCGCTATCCAAGCCACGCACGCATCTCCGGCGACCCACCGCCGCCTGACCCGTCGCCGGACTGCGCCTCCCTTACCGCTACCCAAATCCATTTATGTTTTTATACTCTATTGGTATGCACTTTATCTACATCGTGGCGTCACCTGATGTGTCTATGATCAGTGAGATTAACATTATCTGTGGATCTGTATAGGGCAATGAATCCATGGAAAGGAACAGTCTATATGTCCTCTTCAATCTCATATTCAGGATCATGCTGTTGGATTTCCTGAATAAACCATTCAGGCTTCCGATCCTGCTGTGCTTACTGAAGCACCACCTACTCCTGACAGGCTGAACGACTTTGGCATCTTGAAAGCATGTGATCATCTTTCACAGGTTATTTGTCGCAACTTTCTATAGTGTTGACGATTATTAGTTTCATTACTTTCTTTTTGTAAGATATCTCATGCTTAGTGTCCTGATATATACCCGTAGGCATAGTTACCCCTGTTTTTGGAACTAGAAACATGCATGCATTAATAAAGAAACTCGACAGACATTGTTTCTGATTCTTTTTTTTTTCTCTGTAGGGAACTTTCTTCTATTCAGTACCGCCTGGTGCAATGCTGGGATACAGGGAGTCCATGAAATCTCTTTTATGTATCATAAGGTGAAGAGAAGCTTCATGCACATTTCTCAAGACATAACGAATATACTTTGGGTTTTTTTTCATTTTAGTTTTTCTTTGCTTATGTTTGTCATATATACATGGACTGACAGTATCCGTGCAAGAAAATAATGAACACAACTTGTTTCTTCTGTCTCTCTTTACCTTACTGGAGTACTGTATTGAACCACACCATGGACGGACAAATACTCAAAAATTTAGCAAAACCCGGGCTTATAACCATGCCCACTCACAGTGACACCGGGACCCCACCCCCAACAACTCCAGACCTCGTCAACGTGGCAGAGCCGCCTTTCTCTTCCCCGTTTCCTTCATAGCTGCACATTTCTTCAGTGTCGTCCGAGTGTATCTGTCAGGCTCGACCTAAAGTCTGAAGAAGAATTTCAGGAATTCAGTGTAAAAATAGCAGATTTGTGGAGACAAATCACTCAGATCTACTTGAATTGAGGAGGTAGGTTTAGTCCAGCCGGAACACGGCAGCTAGGCTTACAACCCGATGCATAAATCTCAGTCCTCTCCCATCCAGGGGCTCGGCCTTATAGCATTACAAGCAGGTAAATAGAGAGAAAGGTGCCTGACAGTGGCAAAAAGCAAAAGGTAAATTTAAACTACAAGAGGCGAATGAGCAGCAGCCGTCTGATTGAAGATCTACGGTTTCTGTTGGAGATGGAGGGTGCGAAATACGTTCCTAACCGACCGTCAGATTGAAGATGGACATCGCTCCTTGCATCCGGCACTACTGAACAGGACGCTTCGACAGTTTCAGAGAAACAGAGCAGATTCAGACTAACTGGCCTGACGGTATCTTCGGAAACGCTCCCTTAGAGCTGCCTCTTTTCTCCTCCTCCTTACCACGATCTGGCTTGCTGGTGGTCCCATACAGCAGAGTGACATTGCCACCGGCTTGAGGTCCAGCTTGCTGCAGCACGGAGTGTTCCTCCCAAGTCGCCGTTGTTGCATGTGACAGGGGTCATCTCACCGGCACCTGAAGGAGAGGCACATTGTCCCTTTTGTCCAACCGACGTTCCAGAATCCGTTCCGGTTCCACCGGCAGGCAATCCAGGGTGAGGCCAGGAGGTAAATCCGCAAAGACAGGTCTATGATCTGCCAAGTCCCGTTTGTAAGCCAATTGACCAACCTTGGAGAGGATCTTGTATGGCCCAAAATACTTAAAGGCCAGCTTGGGGAAGGCCTGCTAATGACAGAATGCTGAGCATAGGGCTGGAGTTCGAGGAACACTTGGTCACCTTCCTGGAACTCTCGATGCGGTCTCTTTAAACCAGCATACTTCTTCATGTTGTGTTGAGCCCAGGCTAGCTGATGTTGAAGTAGTACAGAGCTGCTCAGCACAGAACCAACTTCAGTACTATCATCAGTAGGAGAAGCAGATAGAAAGCCAGCAGTAGGATATGTACCATATAAGGCCTTGAAAGGGGAACAAGCCAGTGAGGAATGGTGAGAAGAGTTATACTATAACTCGGCCATGCGCAGCCAAGAAGACCATTTAGTGGGAGTGGCATTGGCTGCAGACCTAAAATACATCTCAAGACTCTGATTGACTCGCTCTGTCTTGCTTATCAGAATGGGAATGATAAGTTTTACTGAGTGCTAATTGAACATCATGTCTTTTTGAACAAATCTTGACGAATTGTACTTATAAATCTTATCTCTATCTCATACTCCCTCCGTCCCGAAATACTTGTCATCAAAATGAATAAAAGGGGATGTATCTAGATGTATTTTAGTTCTAGATACATCCCTTTTTGTCCATCTTGATGACAAGTATTTTCGGACGGAGGGAGTACTATTTATCTGGGTATACCATGTAACTTGACTATATCAAAGAATATTTGAGATACTTTAGCAGCCGTGTATGGATTTTTTAGAGGAAAGAAGTGTGCACGTTTTGTATATCTGTTTACCACTACAAAAATGACTGAATGACCATTGGATTTAGGCAGACCTTCTATAAATCCATAGAGCGATCTTGCCAGGACCCTGTCCCTGTGGCACTGGCAGTGGCTGGAGAAGGCTAGGTGTCTAGCAGTGTTCATGTTTAGCTGCACTATTGTACAAATTCAGTGACATCCCTTTTGAACCCAGACCAAGCAAACAGTTTGTGAGTTCACTAAAATATTGTTTGAATGCATGTTTGTGGCCTCCTAGGGAAGACACATGTAAAGCTCGGATCAGTTTAGTCTGCAAAGCTGCATTAGCACCAACCCATACCTTTTGTGCAGAGCTGTCAGTTGCATAGGAATTCAGTATGACGTGTAACCAGAGAGGTTGAACTACAGAAATGGCCTGTAAATCCAACTGTTGGGCCACATGAGAGAGTCCATCGGTTGCTTTGTTGTCCGCTCCATTTTGGTATTGGAACTGATACCGCAATCCTACAAGCTTAGTCATAGCCTTCTTTTGACCAAAGCGAGAGATTGATCAGCCAGACGGAATAAACTCTTATGATCAGTCTTGATGACAAATAGTCCTCTGACCAAATAGGATCTCCATCTACCAACTGCCATAATGATATTTATTTTTATTTCTTTAATGGCCATAATGATGGCAAGGCATTCTTTCTCATGGATAAATAGTTTCTGATTTTGCACCCCTAAGGCCTTGCTATAATAAGCAATTGGGTGGCCCTCTTGAGAGACATCTGCCCTCACTCCTGTAGCATAGATCTTTTTTAATGACACTGTTTGGTCAAGTCTGGCAGGGCAAGCACATGTATAGATGCCATTGCCTTTTTGGGCAGATCAAAAGCTTATTGTGTAGTAGCCGTCCAGATGAAACGGCTTCTTCTTTTGTAACAGCAAGGTGAGAGGTTTGGCCAAGAGGCCATATCCCAAGACAAACTTCCTATGATAGCCTGTTAATCCCCAAAACCCTCTTAGTTGAGTCACATTTGCAGGGGTGAACTGTTGGAGCATTGTTGCAGTTTTTTGTGGATGACTGGTTACACCTTGGTGAGAAATGATGTGTCCAAGGTATTCCAATTGAGCAATAGCAAACATATACTTGCTTGCCTTGGCAAAGAACTAATATGCTGCAGGACAGAGTACACCTGCTCTAGATGCTGAACATGCTCGGTTGGGACTATAGATAAGGATGTCATCCATGAAAACTAGCACAAATTTTCTCATGAATAGATCAAATATAGCATTCCTCAAACACTGAGAAGTACCTGGGGCATTTGTTAAGCCAAAAGGCATAACTCGGAACTGAAAGTGACCATGTTGGGTTTTAAACGTTGTTTTCTGTTCATCAGCTTCTAGCATTCATTCTGCTCTGGTGTAACCACTTCTTAGATCCAGTTTAGAAAAGTAAGGGCTCCTGTTAGTTCATCCAAAAGTTGTTCCGCAATGGGAATGGAAACTTGTTTTTGATAGTGGCCGTGTTCATCTCCTGTAGTCCACACAGAATCTTCATGTATTGTCCTTTTAACTAGCAAAACTGGAGATGCAAAAGGGCTCATGCTACGTGTGACAATGCGAAATCTAATCATATCTATCACTTGTTTCTCTACCATCCCTCTGTTGAGGAGCATACCTCTAAGGCCTTGAGTGAACAGGTGCAGTATGTGGCAACAAAGCTATAGTGTGATCAAATTGCGTACGAGAAGGCAGTGTATTTGGTTCAGACTTCAGAGAAAATATCCTTGTGTTTGATTAGCAGATTCTGAACCACGGAAGGAACTTCAGGCTGAACTTCAGTAGTGTGGGGCAACACTAGAGTATGTCAATTTGCTCTTAAGTGGCCTCTGTGAGTGTTTGAGGGGAGAAGACACCACTCCTTGAAGTCTCGCTGAATCCACTTGTCCACCCAGTTACATTTAAGGACTGTATTGGACCAACTAGTCAATTCCCAGAACGGCATCAGAACCACCCAATCAAGTATGTAAACTGGGAAAGTTCTGTTCAACAGATCACTATGTCACCATTAGCTACTTTTACGTGCACCGTGGGCCTGGAGGTAACTGACAGATTCAGTCTGTCGACGAACTCTTGGTTGCGAAAGCTGCGAGGACTGCCAGAATCAACAAGAGAAGCACCTGATTACCTACCAAGGCCCTGAGACTGGTTGTTTTGGTGCTAGCAGTACACGGAATTGCATTAAGTGAAATGTGGCATTCTGCTGCAGTTTCTAGTTCAGTAACTGCACTCAGCATCATAGCATGCATCGCATAGTAGTGTCTGCTGCGATCTCCATGGCTTTCAGTTGTGCAGTTGGAGGACCAGAAGCGCCGATGTTGGGGGAGAGGGTATCCTGAACCATGCCACTCACTGACACCGGGACCCCACTCCAACAACTCCAGACCTCATCAACGAGGCAGAGACTTCTTTCCCTTTCCCGTTTCCTTCACAGCTGTCGAATCCTTTCCCCCAGTTTCAGCTTCAGGTTTGACAGCGCTGCGCATTTTCTTCAGTTTGGTCAGAGTGTACCTTCAGAAACGCTCCTTCAGAGCTGCCCCCTTTCTCCTCCTCCTTACCACGATCTGGCATGCTGGTGGTCCCATCCAGAAGTCTGACATAGGGCTTCACTTCCGTGCCCCAAATTTCTGTCCACGGAGGTCTTGAATAGTTTCCATCACTGTATGAAAAACTCTGAAGTTCTGTCTCATTATCTGGTTACATTCAGTTGACGGTTTGAGGTTCTGTACTGCATGGATGCCATGAGGATTCATGTAGCCTTTTTTAACCTTTTAGACATTACCTTGGTCAGAACCGGAGTTTTGCTTTATTTCTTGGCTTTGGCACTTTATATATTTTGTGGAAATATATTTAACAGAGTTAATAATTGCAGAAAATCGGTAACACTGGACTCGGTTATGATTACCATATGATGGCAGCTGAGCGTGGGCTAATAAAGCTAACAAGAACAAATATAAGAACCCAGGACACTAGACTGCTCAAAATACAACCAATTCACGTACTGCTGCTGTAAAGGTTAATTGCTTATGCATGCTCCCCATTTTTTGTTGCTTTTTTTTTTTAGGATAATTTTTTGTTGCTTGGGATGTTTTATCACAGTGATTTTTTTTCCTGATGTTTCATGACCGTAAGTACGGCCAGTGATCGCAAGTCAATTTGGTCAGGCCCTATCTTTTCCATTTGTTGTTGATACCAGTTATTGAGATACGTGTTAATTTTTTTGTAATTTTTCATTAGGCTCTAACATTAGAAAAACTCCCCGTGCAGAAGGATTATCAGAGGAAGAGATCAGTTGCCCAACAATGTTATTCAAATGGAACAATTGGTACTTCTATTCCCTCTTTATATACTCCCTCCGTAAATAAATATAAGAGCGTTTAGATCACTAAAATAGTAAGCTAAATGCTCTTATATTTCTTTACAGAGGGAGTACGTATCAGTGAACTTATCCCAAAGAAAGCATTCACAAATGTCTGAAAATTCACTAAATATCTTCTTCATTAGGCAACAGTTCGCATAGCTTCAATTTAAGGGAAAGCAAGTGTACAAGCACAATAACTACTGAATTATGGACATGGAGTATTTGATCCCGAGCATGAACAGTAAAATTTTAAAAATAGTAAAAAATAAAAAAATTCTGATTTTTTTTCTTATGAACATTGATGATTTTTTTTAACTGTGTGCAAATTTTTTGGGTTGAAATGACGTTCGTGGTGATGTGGGCAAAAAAGATAAAATCGATGGTCCAAAAAAAACTATTGTTGGAAGCATTTTGGAGCATCGATTTTGTTATTTTTGCACACACCTCCATGAATGTCATTTCAACCTGAAATTTTGCACGTGGTTAGAACATTCATCAGGAAAAAAATCCAGATTTTTTGATTTTTTTTTAAATTTACTGTTCACGCGGGAGCATACGAGCTCGGGATCAAAAGAACACTTCCGCTGAATTATGGAGTTCCTGAACTCCTTCCAATAACAGACCATAGAACAGAGGACTTACAAACTACTACTAGGTCTCCTTTTTTTTTCAATTATTACGACAGTAAGCGAACAGGCAAAGACATCCCCAATTCTTCAATGATCTGCGTGTGCTCATCAGCGTTCGGTGGATATCTCGATGGGCACTTCATCTTGGGATCCAATTCATCACAGCGCAGGCACACGTTCCTGTCATGCACAGATATCTCCGCCATATCCATATGAACCGCATGTTCCATGACAATTGACACGCCTGAGATATATCTCCGCCATATTATCCCGACTGCACTGCGCGTTTCTTCAGTTTCGTCAGAGTGTATCTTCAGAAACGCTCCTTCACAGCAGCCTCCTTTCTCCTCCTCCTTACCACAATCTGGCATGCTGGTGGTCCCATCCAGCAGTGTGACATAAGGCTACACTTCCATGCCCCAAATTGTTGTCCGCAGAGGTCTTCAATAGTTTTCATCACTGTATGAAAACTCTGAAGTTCTGTCTCATTATCTGGTTATATTCGGTTCACGGTTTGAAGTTCTGTACTGCATGGATGCCAAGAGGATTGTCTTTGCCATTATTTTACCTTCTACTCCCTCCGTTCCTAAATATAAGTCTTTTTAGACATTTCAAATGGACTACAACATACGAATGTATGCAGACATATTTTAAAGTGTAGATTCACTCATTTTGCTCCATATGTAGTCACTTGTTGGAATATCTAAAAAGACTTACATCTAGGAACAGAGGGAGTAGACATTAACTTGGCCAGCACGTGAGTTCTGCTTTATTTTTGGTCTTCAGCACTTCATAACTTTTTGTGGAACTATATTTAACAGAGTTAATAATTGCAGAATATCGGTAACACTGGACTCAGTTATGATTATGAGGCATCTGTGCGTGATTCTGCTGCAGGTATTATTTATCGGTACCTCAATTTTTTTCCCTACCATATTTGTATGTATCTCATGCTATTACTGATGCTTTTAGCCTTCTACATTTTGTTATAGAGTGGGCTCAGGAACATGGTCTGTGAGGAGGATGAAGGCGGGGCTTCTTCTTATTTATTGTCTGAAGCACAATGATGGTGGCTTGTTGTCACAAAAGGGTCACATGAAGAAACACACAACGCAGCAGTGGATTAATAGTTCAAGACCATATGAAACTGTGCTTGGAAAGCAAGGCAGGAAACCAGCAGTTCTTTTCGAATGGCAAAAGACATCCATCTGTTGTTGGGCTTCCTACAAAACACATCCGCACAGACGCCAGACAACGAGTTGTAAAGCCCATTACCTGCTCGTGTTGGTGGAATTCCCCCAGTCACATGAAAAACGGATGTTTCCAGTGGAGGCACAAACTCCTCACCAAGATGATCAAAGTTCATTACGTGGCGAGTCCTTGACAAGGAAGAACATGAATTATGCATCGACTGTTGATTTTGACGGACAATTACCATATGATGGCAGCGAAGCGTGGACTAGTAAAGCTAACAAGAAGAATAAACATAAGAATCCAGGATACAACACTGCTCAAAATACAGCCGATTCACGTACATCTGATGTAAAGGTTAATTCCTTGTCCATCAGGTTTGGACCTGTAGCTGTACTTTGCAATTTTGGACAACATGGATCTGATCAACAATAGCAAAATAGAACAACACAGAGCTCTACAGATCAACATGTGTATCAACTTTTTTGGCAATAATTTTGTTGATCAACATGGTCTGAAGAACTTGTACTGTACTGTTCCTAATTTTATTCACACACGTTAAGTCCAGGTCATAAAATTCCATGACGTTCCTTACTGCTCCACAATCAACAGGATTGTACACAGGGAGAATTAACAAGATTACTCCATGATGTGAACAATTAGACAATTAGACAGACAGTACAGAGGAACAAGTAACGGGATTACTCCATGATGTTCCTTACTGCTCCACAATCTGGAGATCAATTAACAGTAAGGGAAATTCAGTTAAACAAAGGCCTTGAGTAAATTCAGTTAAAGATGCATTAACAGCAAGGCGTTGAGTAAATTTAGACTTGCTAACAGCATGTTCTGATCCACTAACAGCAAGTCTAAAGTTTTCAGTAAACTGCAAACTGAACATTAACACTTGGTAAATCTGGTCAACAAGAGTACTCCGAAATTCAGAACTGTAGTACTCCTATGGCCAGATTTTGTAAATTTTGTAAATGGTCAGATTAACTGTAGTACTCCTATGTTAGGTTTCTGAAATTTGAGTAAAGAAAGTTTGTGTACTGACAAGTTTGGTGCAGAAAGTACAGAAAATTCAGTTAGCTGCTGCTGATCATGTGATACTGCTACAAAAAGTTCTGCATTTACTGTAAATTCACAGTTATATTACTATAAACATTTCAATCATTACAGACAGATTTAGAACACTGGAAAAGGTTTTGTGCACTGAATTTTTGGAATTATTTTATTTTATTTTTTGCAATCTACTCCTAGATGATGATCTAGAATACTCCCTGCTCCTTAGTTGAATAATCACATAGTCCAATAATCATCTTCCTAGTTGAAAGCATTTTATTCACATAGTCCTATAATTTCCACACACAGATTGGACAAGCAATATTCCTAAAATTCAAATGCACAAGACCTTTTCATTAGTTCCTGGAAGGCCTTTTATATGAATTTAATGCACAAGACCTTTGCCAGTGCAGAAGCAAATTTTAGGTGGATTGCTGCCAGAAACTTGGCAGGAGCCAGTGACAAGGGTGGTCAGAGCAAGCACCGGAGCAGGCACAGAGATGGGGATGATGATGTGGAGCATTACAAGCAAAGAAGATGAGGAGCGGGTCGGCATGGCATGGAAGATGAAAAAGTTCCTTGAGATGATGGAAGAAGTACAAATAACAATACCAATACTCTGATACTGTGCTGCATGTGCCCATGTATGCAAAGTTCTTTGAAGATCTTGTAACAAAGAAAATAAACATTGATAAGCCTGAAGTAGTTACAGTGACCAAAGAATGCAGTGCAGTGATTCTAAATAATTTACCCGAAAAGCTCAGTGACCCAGGTAGTTTCTGCATAGCATGTTTGATGGGTACAAAATGTTTCAGTGCACCATGTGACTTGGGATCTTCAGTGAGTGTGATCCCTTTATCAGTATTCCAGCACGGTGGCGTTGGCCAGATATGACACTGCAGCTTGCTGACCGAACATTTATACACCCAGCTGGAGTTCTGACAGATGTTCTAGCGAATATGGACGAGTTTGCTTACCATTGGACTTCATTGTGTTGGAAATGGAAGATCAAAGTTAAGCGGTAATATTGGGGAGGCCATTCTTGGCTACAGCCGGGGGAGTACTGATGATTTCATGTTGAAGATGCCAAATTGCAGTTGGAATTTGATATGAGGCATCTAGCTCACAGTTCAGACCAGTGGCTCCAAAAGTTGCAACTTGACTGAATCGAACATCTTGGGTTCTGCTTGACTGCTTTGTCTCAAGTTTGCAGAGAGAAATCTTATCAGCAGGCTTGGCTCTGACTGAACGTGTGTAACGATGCCCGGCCGGCCTCGCCGGCATGCATGCACTACACTCTTTCCTTGTGCGCCCCGCAGGCTCTGGCGAGCAAGCGAGCGAGCGAGCGGTGGCTTCCAGTCATCTCGTCCTCCGGATGTGGCGGCGACCAAGATGCTGGACGGCACGGCGCGGCACGACACAGCAATGGCGACCAGGTGGCTCACACTAGACATTTAATAAAAGGTCAAAAATACTCTGATTTGTGAATCTTAAATTGTTTCAACTTTTAAAAATAGAATTCCAACTATTTTTGAAAATTCAAAAAAATGTTCCACAGTTTGAAAAGGTACGTGAATTCAAAATGTCTGCAAATATAAAATATTCAAGATTGTGAAAAGTTCATAATCTAGAAAAATGTGAATTTTAATTTTTTTTACGAATTCAAAATATGTTCACGAGAATTGAAAAACGTTCAAACAAATCTAAATATATTTATGATATTTTTTAAAAAAATTCCGAAATAAAAAAAGTTCAATAATATTGTAAATATTCCGATTTGTAAAAAATGCACAATTCAAAAAATAATTTCCAATTTGAAAAACATTCATGAAATAAAATATATATTCATGAATACAAAAATATTTGAGAACTAAAAAAATATCCTAATCTCAAAAAATTGCAAACTCAAAAAATGCCTGTGAATTCAAACAATTTTCACATGAAAACATGGAAAAGGTAAAAAGAAAAGGGAAATAGAACAATGGGGGTAGAGAAAATAAATACAAAAGCAAAAAAGGAGAAGAAAGAATGTTCAGAAAACCAAAGGAAAGGATACCGCAAAAATGGGTCAGCCTATGTACTGTAACGCCCCAGCCAAACCCACTAGTTTCTGGGAATTGTGTCCGCGATCTAGTATGCACCCACGGACCAATACTAGTCCTCCCATGCATCTATCCTCACTCGTTTTCATTCGGGGTCAACTTCCCGGTCGGTGGCCCAACCTCAAATTGCTACAAGCCAAACACGCTTAATATTGAGATTCTTTTTGGATGGCTCCTGAAAAAGAAGGTGCATCTTATTGATATGAGTAGTCTATCATTTTTATTAAGTCGGGATGTCATAAAAATGCATCACTTGAGCGGGTGCGTGATTACCCGTTATACCACACGTTACACATGGAATAGGACTCGCCCTTGCTCATTGTGAGACTTACATAGTGGCTCCATTTGTTTTTTTTCGAACGAGTTATTTTTTGTTTTGACTTGCTTTTCATTATTTTCCTATTTGATTTTTTCTTTTTTGTATTTTTTTCTTTTTTGCATTTCCTCAAATACATGTTGATATATTTTAAAAATATGTTAAACATCTTTTAGATACCTGTCGAACATTTTTCAAATACACATTGAACATTTTTTCAAAGCATGTTGAACATGATCAAACATTTTTTATATGCAAGTTAAACATTTTTTAATAGACAATACATGTTGAAAATTAGTTAAATGGATGTACAACATGGGCTTAATTCAAAGGTTTGCAAGGCGTACGAGACAGGCTGAATGGCAGATGCTAGCTGAAAGGGTTGCTTCCTGTGCCTTCGGAAACGGGTTTTTTTCCCTTACATTAGAGACACGATTTTGCTTCCGTGAGAGGTACGGCCGTGCCTCTTGAAAATGAAACAAAATACGTGTCTTCTTGTTTTTTCCTTTTAGAGAGACATGGTTTTGCTTCCCGAAAATGAAAAAAACATGTATTCTCTTTTTCTCCTTTCGTAAGAAGCACGATTTTGCATCCGCGAGAGGCATGGTTTTGGTTCCGCGAGAGGCACGGCCGTGCCTCTCGAAAATGAAAAAAATATGTTTTTTGTCCTTCCTTGAGAGGCACGATTTCGCTTTCGCGAGAGGCACGGATTTGCTTCCGCGAAAGGCACTTTCATGCCTCTTGGAAAGGGGAAAAAGTGTGCTCCCGATTCGGGTTTTTCGTGGGTTTTTTTCATGAAAAAAAGTTCGTTCAAACCTATAAATATGGGATCTAATTTTAAAGATCTCGATGCGAGGAATCCAACGGTGAAAACGTTTTCAAGATTTGGACGCATTGTTTAAGAGATAAATTATTTTGAATAAACAGATCTGCGGAAAAAAAAAAGGAAAACTCCTACTTTACGACAAGTGACGCTCCTCTCCACCTACGATGCTCATCGTAGTGCCGCATCCACCGCATGTTGCCCCCTCCACTCCTCTCGCCCCACCAATTACATCGTTGTCCTTGCACCTCCTGCTTCTTCCCATCCTTCTGTGGTGCTCCTCTTCACATAGGTCAACACGGATCTACGTCAATGGAGAAGTGAAACCAAGAGAAGTTGGAGGAGGGGAAGCTATAAGAGCAGACAGCATGGTGGGAACAAATTAAGGGAAGTAAAAGATGCAAAGAAGAGATGGAGGCACATCCACACATGTGTTACAACTTGGGAAGAATCGATTGATGCAAGAGAAGGTGGCCTAGGAAAACTGGTTCATGATGTTGGATCCAAATGCCATAGATGAAACGTCAAAAACATTTTGGCAGATGATGCAAGCGGATAGCGTGGCTTCTAAGATGTCATGGAGCGGCCAACACACCGGAGGAGGCGGCTATGTACACATGAGAGGAAGTAGTGTTGCCGGCAATATATGAATTGTACATGTCGGTTGAATGTGGGCATATTGTTTTATCATTTGTTCATGCATTGGAGCCTAGGATGATTGTTTTTGGTTGAACTTCATGTTATTTCCCACACACAAAATGAACTTCATGTTCTATTAGAATCATAAAAGTAAGGTTTGGTATGAAGGACAACAAGCTACTGTTGTATGCACTGATCAATCGTCGACAATTAACCTGTGTATTTTGAGATGGTACTCCCTCCGATTCATATTAATTGTCGCCCGTCAACTCGGGAACCTAATCCCAACATCTGACGACATACCCTTGCTGATTTGGTCTCTAATCAACACCATCTCCGTCCACGTCCACCAACTTGAAAGCCTGCGCTTGCATTTCTCACACCCTGGATTCTTATACAGGTTTATCGCCTCCAGGTTCACCGCTGCCTCCATGATGTTTCTAGCATACCTCACGAATTTGTCTTCTGCCCGAAACCCATAGATACGGAGCTCAGCCAGGCTGTGGTGCTTGAAATCAGGGGCAGATGGTTCCCACTCCAGTCCTTTGTCCTTCTCCTCGCTAAACTCATGCATGTACCTCCACTTCCCCTTTGTCATTTCACATAAATGATCCCGCACCTGCATTCAATCAGGTCAAAAACTCCTAACTGCAGGTCACGGGAAGTTTGAACTTCGAAGAAGAGACAATTCGCTTTGCATATTCAACATGAGGTGAATAAAAAAAAAGAGAGATGAAGAACCGGTACAAGAGTTTATTTACCGTAATGCATAGTTCCTTAAGGGTGGGTGCGCCTTGGAGTATGAACATGGTCCAAGTCAGATCGCATTCTTCGGAAATGTTGAACAAATTCACAAAACTTAGTTTGTGGAACACCGGCAACAATTGCTTTCGGCCTTGTGGTTTGACCCAAATCTGCAAAAGAGGGGGATAATGCAGAATTATATATGTTAGCCAAAAATAATGACTACAACCTCTCCATGACACACGTCATTTTGATAACAATAGTTGCAGACCATCACTAACCTTTTCACATCTGAAGTTCAAATGCAGGTTGCTTATGGCTGTTTTACCAAGCAACTCACTTAGCTTGAGCATCTTGTGCCAAGAAAGACCAACATTGGTGATGCTCACAGTCTGGAGCTTTGGGACATAGCCCAAACAGAAAGGGTCATCTCGAGATAAAAACCCATTAAATTTCAGTACTGTGAGCTTTGGTACCCACTTGAGATCAACCCTCTCAAGATTGCTATCCGAAATCACTAGTTCACGGAGTTGCAGGTGTTCCACTTCCAGCAAAGACAGATCCCCCGTGTCACACCGCCAGAGGCGGAGGAACTCTAGTTGCTTGCATATACTGAAAATTTTGGGGAAGTCTGATTCGCCTAACCTCAAATTCTCTAGCCAGAGGCGCGCAAGACCAGCAAATGCGTTTGGGCACGAATCAAAGAATGACATGAACCGCTTGCCATAACGGAGCAGGTCATCGACGTAACACCCCGTACGCACTTCGGTTAAGATTACGAACTCAACCGAAGCAACTTTTTGTGTTACCATGGTGTTGGCAACAGTCTGGCCAATGAAGATGGAGTCATCTCCCAGATAGAATTGCATGGACATTAGGTGAATGGTGTATAGACTTCCGGTCCTGCTTTCCAGTATGCTCCTGGTTGCTTCCAGCACGGTGGCGTTGGCCCGAGCTATATCATTTGAGGTTAATTTTGTCCTTCTTATTCCGTGCTTGGGCTCGAAAGAAGCGACCGTTATGATAATTTTTGAGAGCACGGCAGGGATCTGCTTCCAGCGTCTGGAGAGGATGGTGGTTCGTGCGACGTCGGTGATATCAAGTCGCTCGACAATGTTGAGCAACACGTCATCGGGCAACTTGCTGAGCCTGTCAACTTCATTGTCCTGCATTTTATACAGAAACGAATCAGAGTTGCTTTCTTACTTTTTTTTTTTAGGGAAAGTTGCTTTCTTACTGTCTCATCACAGGTAGACCTGGCCATCCTCCGGGCTGGGCCGGGCTTCGGGTCGGGCCTGACCAAGCCCGAGGCAGAAAACTCAGGCCCGGGCCCAACCCGGGCCGGCCGTCGGGCCGACTTTTTAGGCCCGAGCCCGGCCCATCACTGCAAAAAAACATCGGGCCTCGGGCCGGCCTTCTTCACTAAACAGCAAAAACAGCGGGCCTGGGCCCGGCCCGACTTTGCATTCAGGCTCAAAATCTAGGCCCGGGCCCGGCCCCGGAGCAGCGTCGGGCCGGGCCGGGTCGGGCTTTTTCGGGCCGGGCTGCCCATGGCCAGGTCTAATCACAGGTGCAGTTTTAATATTTTCCACTGACAAAAATTAAAAAAATATATACTTTCCCATAGAAACACACAATTTTGATAGTACAGTTTCTTGGAAAATTTCATACTTTCCAAGAGACTGACGCAATTTTGATATTTCGCCAAAGCTTGAACATGAATTCTGATTATGGTTTCTACTTTTTATTATTCCTTGATTTCTTTTATGCGGTGATGTCGTAATAAGAGAATCTACCTACAACAAGGGAAAAAGGATCAGGGGGGCGAACTCACCAGCATGTTGAGGGAGGATTTGCCGAGGCCGATCTGGCAGCAGATCGCCTGGGAAGAGAGCTACTCGTCTTCCTCTTAAAACTGGCGGGTACCCGTACCGCGGTGCCGCCAAGTCAGATTTGTAGTGGCTACCGATGGCTAACTCTCGGAGACTGAATCCGAAAGAGGGCATGTTTCTGATTGTAGCCCGGAAAGGATTGCGGATTGCGATTAGAAAAGGGAGGCGCTTCGATTTCCCACTGCCGCCGCCGCTGCTGCTTGGATTGGGGGCTGCAGCTCCCAAAGGGGGAGCGGTTTATTTGGGGGCCTCTGCTGAACCACCGCTCGATCCTCAATCGACGCATCCGACGGCGACGTCGACGTCGACGGACGAGGGGGAGCGTAAAGGATTGAGAAAACCATGGGAAGAAAGAATATCACAAAGTTTTTTTTTTTAGGTTAAGCATAGCTTATAAATTACTTGTGCTTGAGCAAATCGCCCCGAGCACGATCAGCCACAGTGGCTGGAACATCTGAGTCCCACTCCAGAGAGAGGTTTACATCGCATAACCGGCCAAGCTTAGCAAGCTCATCAGCTACAGAATTAGCACGGCGACTACAGTACGTTATTTCATGTTGTGAAAACCAAAGTTTGAGTTGGAGCTTTATATCCTCAATGATCGCCGAATACGCAGACGAATCAACTTTCCGGATATCCACGGCCTCTGCAAGCAACTGAGAATCGGTTTCGAAATTCACTCTCAGTAACCCAAGGTCTGCCGCAAGAGAAACCGCTTCCGCCATGGCATGGACTTCCGCGGCAAAAGCATCCGTGACGTTTGCCTTCTTGCCAGCTCGAGCACAGACAACAGTTCGTGCAGAATCTCTTGCAACTGCACCCCAGCCCGAATGAGTTTCTCCTGGCACATGTGATCCATCCACGTTGATCTTGATCTGCTCGCCCGGCGGAGGCTTCCAAGCCTCCCAAGACTTAGCTGAGACGACTGTATTGAAGACCTGCTGATACTCAAGTGCGCAGCTTCTCGTCCTTCTGGCCACCACTGCCGCGGCTTCCGGTAGCTCCCCCTCGCGTAGTTTGTTACGATTGCTCCACCAAAGCCACCAGAAGGTTAGGATTAGGACTCGTTTCTGCTCATCTAAGCCCCATAGGAAGTCGAGCATGACATGCACAGACGTCAGTCGTTCCAGCTCCATCCTCTCCTTCTCTATCGCCAGCTACCTCCACACCTCTTTCACTGCTTTGCATTTCACGAACAAGTGTGCTCCTTCCTCTTCGGCCCTTCCGCAAAATAAACACGTGTTGTCTTGGATCGGCACCCCCTCCTTGCAAGGTTAGGTCGAAGGGCCAGAGATTCATGTTTGATGCGCCAAACGAACATCTGGATGTTCCTTGGACATGGGAGTTTCCATAGCCTCTTCCATGAATCGTCCTCACAGCGTCAAGATTGCCAGCTAGACCCGTACTGCTACCCGCACTTTCGTTCTGCTCCATCTTCTGAAGTTGGACATGCAATTTGTAGGCGCTTCTCACTGTGTGCACTCCTTTAGGTTCAAACTGCCAGGCGATGTAGTCATCAACCCCTTCTCTTAGTGGAATCTGTAGTATAGCCACTGCATCGGCCTCCCAGAAGGTGTCTCGAACAAGCTGTTCGTCCCAATTGGCTGTGATTGGGTTTATCAGATCTTGAACATACTCAAGGATATTTGCTCCCCGCGGCGTGATGATCCTTCTAGCCCACGGCCTGGGCAGCCAGGGGTCCGCCCAGATCCGCACAAGGTTACCTTGGCCAATACGCCAAACATAACCCTCCTTGAATAATTGCAATCCGTGCAGGAGGCTTCGCCATGAGTAAGAGATTCCATCTTTTGCCACTGCATCCAGAACATGAGAGTTAGGGAAATACTTGGCCTTCAGAACTTGCGCACACAGCGAGCCCGGATGTTGGATCAATCGCCAAATTTGCCTTGACAACATAGCGATATTGAAGCTGTGCATATCCCTAAACCCCAGTCCACCTTGTGCCTTGGATTGTGTTAGTTTCTCCCAACTAATCCAGTGGAGGGTATTTTCCTTCTCCTGCTGGCTCCACCAGTATCTCCCCATGAGGGAACTGAGCTCCTGACAGAAAGATTTGGTTAGATTGAAGCATGACATAGCGAACGTTGGAACGGCCTGCGCTACTGCTTTCACCAGGGTTTCCTTTCCCACTTTCGCTATTAGCTTCTCTTGCCACCCGTACACTTTCCCTGCCATAGAACCCTTAATGTATGCAAACGCTTTCTTCTTAGATTTTCCCACATGTACTGGAAGGCCAAGGTACTTACCGTTCCAGTTCTCACTCTGGATGTGGATCGCTTGTTTTACTGCATTCCGTTTATCCACCGGAGTGTTAGGGCTGAACATCACAGCCGACTTTTCTGTATTGATAAACTGCCCAGAGCAATTCTCATAGAGCTCCAAGATCCTTCCCAGTGCTGCAGCCTCCTCCTGGCATGCCTTCAGTAAAATCATAGAATCGTCCGCGAAGAGGAGGTGGGACACAGCCGGTGCACTATTGCAAATTCTCACACCGCTGATATGGCCATTCCTCTCGGCATCATGGAGCAACGCACACAGGCCCTCCGCACAAATGACAAAGAGGTACGGAGATATTGGGTCACCTTGTCGGAGGCCACATGAGGGGCTGAATTGTTGGGTCAGAACACCATTCACCTTGATCTGATATTTGACTGACGTTACACACTTCATGATCAGATCCACCCAGCTTTGCTTAAACCCTAGCTTTACAAGCATGGCACTCAGGAAGCTCCATTGGACCCTGTCATATGCTTTACTCATATCCGCTTTAACTGCTGCAAAGCCTTCATTCCCTCTCCTCTTGCCCAGCAGAAAGTGTGAAAGTTCATACGCAATGAGCACGTTGTCTGTGATCAGCCTGCCAGGTACAAAGGCGCTTTGGTTCTCCGATATGATCTCAGGGAGGATAATCTTCAGGCGGTTGGCAATCACCTTTGACACCAATTTGTAAATAACATTGCATAGGCCTATCGGCCAAAGGTCCTTGATCCTAGCAGGGTCTTTAACCTTTGGGATTAAGACCACCACCATATCATTCCAGCCTTCCGGTACCGGCCCCCCATTAAGGACAGTCAGAACCTCGTCAACCACCCTGTCACCCATGAAGTGCTAGTGTTTCTTATACACGATCGCCGGCATCCCATCCGGGCCCCGCGCTTTTAGGTCCCCAATATGATCGAGCGCGGCTTTCACCTCTTCCCTTGTAAAGACCCCATTAAGTACGACGTGCATGGGATCCGTGATGCGCGGCTCAACCTTGGCAATCAGTTCGTCCAGGCGATCACCTCCTCTGATTGTGAATAGATCCTGAAAATAAGAGTAGACATAGTTAGTGAGCTCCTCCCCTTCCTTCACCAGCATCCCATCCTCCTTCTTCAGTTCCTTTACTCTATTCATCTTCCTCCTAGCCGAGGCAAAGGCCATGAAGTATTTTGTATTCCTGTTGCCATCCTTCAGCCATAGCACACGTGACCTCTGTTTTTCTTTTGTGTTCTTCTTTTCTTCCAGCTTATCCACCTCAACTCGGAGTTGAGCCTCTTCAGTTATTTTCTCCTGTGAGACTGGGTCCTTCATGCACTTCTCCAGCTTCTTCCGAGTTTGCTTAAGCCGTTCTTCTACTTCCCCAACCACCTCTTTCTGCCGTGTGATCATAGTGCTCGCAATGTGTTTCATAGCTCCACTAACTCCACCCTGGGCACCAGCAATCCCCGCCTCCCAAGCTTCGTGAATCACCTCCTCACAACCTTCTTCCTGTAGCCACCAAGCCTCAAAGCGAAAGCTTCTTTCATGACTCGTTCTCCGGGTTCCTCTGAGTGTTTGAATGATTACCGGCCGGTGGTCAGAGTGCCTCGGGTACCCGTTGGTGACTGAAAACTCCGGAAACGCCTCACACCATTGCAAATTTGCCGTTGCACGGTCCAGCCTCTCGCAAATATAAGAAGCAATGCTGTCACTATTATTTCGCCAAGTGAACTTATCTCCACTATACCCAATATCCGCCAATTCACACGAGTCCAACGCCTCCCTAAAGTTGTCCATACACCCCTGGGACCTAGGAGCGCCGCCCTCCTTCTCATAACATGTCAGGATTTCATTGAAGTCTCCGACGCAGAGCCACGGCCGCGGCGACTGGTGTTGTTGCCCTAACAGTTTTATTGTTCGCCAAGTCTCCTTCTTCCTTCCTGTTTCAGATTCCCCATACACCCCTGTGAACCTCCACACCAGGCCATTCTCCTACTTAACATCCGCATCTATGTGCCTTCTGCCATAGGATCGCAACGCCACATCCACTCCCCTTCTCCAGAACATAGCCACCCCTCTGCTCCGGCCAACCGGGTTCCATGCATTCATATTAGTCAGGCCTAGCATCCACCGGAATCTATCCAACTCCTTCACTGTTAACTTTGTCTCCGAGAGAAACAGAATATCGGGCTCCTCCCGCCTTCCCAGATCGAGAAGGTTGCGAACTGCCGGGCCGTTCCCGAGCCCCCGGCAGTTCCAGCTTACAATTTTCATTGCGCTCGGCGGAGCTGCTCTTGCAGCCTGGCCGATATGAGTGTTGTTTCCTCTGAACCCTGCCCATCTTCCACTTCCACTTGCTGCGCGGTCACTTCCATAGTTCTCCCCTTCTTACCTCTCTCAGCCTCATCAACCCCCTCTCTGACCCTTTTCCCACCAAATACAACTTCCTTCTCCTGCGCTTCCACCCCCACTCTCTCAGTTCTCCGGATCTTCTTGTAGGTCTTGCCATGCTGCGGTCTGGCCCCCTTGGTATGTTCCTTCAACTTCTCCAGCGCATCTTCTTCCCTTTTAGAAGCAGGGTCCATATCCATAGAGGACGGAGAAGGGGTACACTCCAACCCCTTTTCGTTGGTAACCACCTCTCCTCCCTTGAGTTTTTCTACTGCAAGATCATTCCCATCTAATAATAGCTTGCATTGCGGCCCTGTCTTATCTCTGGCCAACTCCACCTTAGCCGGACTATTAACCTCATCCCCTTTCTCCACCTTGCTCCCTCCACCATCACTCTCCCTAGAATCATTCTTCCTCCAAGACCCACTCCCACTACCACTTCCCAGCCTGCCACTGGATCTTGAAAACCCATAATTCCTGTTACCACTTCCTCTACGTCCTCCGCTTCTCCAAACACCTTCTTCCTGGGCATTCCTCCAGAACCCTACATCAGCTCGGAGCCATCGTCCAAATTGTGGGTGCTCTCCCTTCTTCAGCTTAATGGAACAGTCCTTCTCCCCATGCCCAATAACCCCGCAAGTGTAACAGAAATCCGGTAAGTATTCATACTCAAGGCGACACCATCCTGCTCCTTCCTCCTCCACAGACTCCCCCTTTTCCTTCCCTGTTCATAACCTTCGCACATCCTCCTCGTCCTCCAACGTGAGTCCCCGCATTAGGGGTTTATCGATTCTCATCCTGATTTTCACCCTTAGGAATTTCCCAATAGCACTTCCATCCGCGTTGGTGTCCACTTCCACAAACTGGCCTATATTGTTACCAATTTCTTCCGCCGCCTCCGCATTCATCATCCCTAGGGGCAGTCCAAAGATTCTCACCCAGATCGGTATATTGTTGAACTCATAATCCTCCATTCTTCTGCTGGGTACATAATCCTCCACAACAACAAGGTCTTTGTCGAACATCCAAGGTCCATTCTCCAGAGCCTTCCTCTTCCTTGATTCCTGATAGAACGTGAACACGAATTTGTTGTCTCCAGCCTCCTTGCAGTCAATCCCTTTAATGGGACACCATACCCGCCCTAACGACAAGCAGATCGCGTCGGGATGCGCCAGACGCTCCGACAGAATCTTCCCCACCGCTTGCACCTCCACACTCGTCCCCTTCTCTTTCGTCGTGATCTTAATCTTGATGCATTTCTTCTCCTCCTCCGACAGCCGCAGTCCCTTCATCAACCCTACGACCCCTTCCATCTCAACCCAACTGACGCCGCCGCCTCAACTATCGCTAGGTTTTGAGTTTTACGACCGTGTGCCCTAGGAACACACGGAGGCTTATGGTGGATGGGGTGGACTCTCTTAGGACGGGAACGATCGGGATGCAGGACGCTGGCCTGGAGTCCAGGGCGATCACGAGGATGATCAGAGTCCCAGATCGGGGAATACAAGAACCCTAGCAGACCGCTATCGCGATCGCCTCCGCAATCGCCGGACAAAACGTTAACCGCCACCTAAAGACCGCTATCACAAAGTTTCTTTGTAGCTCAGTCAACGTTAGTTAGCAGGATAGGATACTGCCCTATGTGGTTTACTAGGATAATGCCATAAAAACTTTAGTGGTCAACAACAATAGTATTTACCATGTATCTTTACGACCCTCATGCATATCACGCGGTATTGTCGTTAGCGTTAAATCACTCTTCTTATTCTCTCACAGGCCATCTCCATCTCTTAGATCACAAACATGATTCACCGTATGACTTTGTAAAAAGCGAAGAAAATATATTTAGAAATGCCTTTTGCCATCGTTCTTATAAATAGAAAAAGGACTCACGAAAAAAAAATGGTATAGAAAAAAAAACCACGATGAAATGTTGGTTGCTTTCGCGTGTACTCCATATAGGAACCCATGAACGAAGCTGGAAGCTTTACCCATTGGACTAATCAAGTGCCAATGCATTAGACTTATACTCACTCCGTCCAGAAATACTTGTCATCAAAATGAATAAAATGGGATGTATCTAGATGTATTTTAGTTCTAGATACATCCCTTTTTATCCATTTTGATGACAAGTATTTTCGGACGGAGGGAGTACAAGAAAAGACACGAAGGTGATGCAACGCTCTTACATATTACAACACCGTTGTCAGCACAGTTCCAAAAACTCTTTGAGTGCCACGTAGTTCTTCATATCCACAACAAATCCATTAATTGGGTACACAAATTGTTGGGATAGATGCACTTATTAACGTTACAACCCGTACGTAAACTATCCAGTACTATCATAACTTTGTCCATTGTTTTAGGACTCGTTGAATTTTAGACCGAAGATTATGCCTGGTAATAATTATCGTGTGTTCACCTTTTGGCCGAATATTTGGCCTGGTATTAATTACTACTAGATCGTTAATGGCGCGCGTTGCCGCGCCCGTGTATTAGGAATGTTGGATGAAAAGAGTTTTGCAATGTTTTGAAAAATCATGTAGTGTAGAGATATCGTTAGTCGGAAATCCAATTTGGCTCTAAGGAGCATATGGTTATGCGCTCCAAAATGTATTTTGGAAATGGCAAAAAATATACATGTCTTCACTCTAAACTTTTTTTCCCTTTAGTTGTGCAATCTTTGGCAAGAAAAGCGGATAATTGATAATGAAGTTTGTTAGATTTCATTCCAGAAATTCAATATAGGTATTATATATGGTTGCTTTTAGGTTGTTTCTTGATTCTAATAAATTTTGCATATTGCCTGTTGTATAGTGTGTTTTATTTCCTATCACTAGTAGAAAACAGGGCATTGGTCCAGCCCATTAGCCCCGGTTCAATCTAGAACCGGGACCAATGGGGGTACTGGACCCGGTTCGTTAGCCCAGGGGGCCGGCCGGGCCACGTGGGCCATTGGTCCCGGTTCGTCTGGACCTATTGGTCCCGGTTGGAGCTAAAAACCGGGACCAATGGCTCTTGCTCCTGGCCCACCACTATTGGTCCCGGTTGGTTTTATGAACCGGGACCAAAGGCACCCCTTTAGTCCCGGTTTGTAGCACCAACCGGGACCAGTGAGTTGTCTATATAAACCCCCTCACTCAAGAGCAGAGCTCACTGCTCTATTTTTTTTCTGGCCGAGGGGGAGAGGGGTTAGTGGTGCTCTAGCTCACCTCCTATGCACACAACGTGTTCGGTGGAATGCCCGAGCCACACTAGTTAAGCTTTTCTCCTCTCGAAGCTCTATTTTCTCCGAGATTTGTCTAGGTTTAGCGGTCCATCACGTCCCGTCCCCGTCTTCGCCGTCGTCGATCGCCCCCGCCGATCTCGTCACCGGCACCACCGTGGTGAGCCTCTTGTTATGTCCATGCTTTTCTTACTTTTATTATTGCTTTAGATAGATATTTGTCTAATTTTCTTACGTTTATTATTGCTTGTTATTATATAGTGCGATGGTTTTGATATCCGCCCACGTGGGCCCTCGTCCGGTCTACGATTCGGATGTGGTATATTATCTTTAATTTATAACTATTTGTTTTAGTGCTTATGATAGTTATGCCGACCAACCTGACATGCATAGATGTTTTATTATGTCTAGGAGGTAGTTGAACCGGAAATTCCAACCGACCCTCTTGTGGAGAGGTTAAATTTAGTTGAAGAGGAAAACATTTCGTTAAAGAAAAAATTGGAAAAAATGGAGGAGGAGAAGATGGAATTGGAGTTGCATGTTGCGGAAGTTATCGATGATCACAAGATCAAGATGGACCCTATTGTCGAGAGGTTAAATTTAGTTGAAGAAGAAAACAAATTCTTGAAGGAAAAAAAATTGTGGACGAGAAGATGATATTGGAGTTGCATGTTGCGGATGTCGTCGATGATCACAAGATCAAGATGGATACAATGCGGTTGAAGATTAAAAAGATTAGAAAATATGCCATTCATACCGAGGCTTGGTATCATTATGCCGTTGGATCAATTGTTACCTTGGTTGCGATTATGATAGCATTTGTTTTCGCGTTGAAATGTTTTACATAGTTTCGATGTGTATGGAGAGCTATATGTTGTTAGATGAGAACTATATATGTATGTACTTTGGTTTTAATGTGATGATGAACTTTTATCCATTTGGTCACTTAATTATCTATTTATGATGTTCTGTAATGGTTTTTGACACACTTAATTATATATAAATGCACGCAGATGAACCGGCAATGGATGTACGGTGACAGACACACCTCCGAGTACATTAAGGGCGTGCATGAGTTTCTAAATGCGGCTGGCAGAATGGTTTTATGTGTTGTCCATGCACTAAATGTGTGAATACGATGTCTTACTCTAACCGGAAAATCCTTCACTCCCACCTGCTTTACAAGGGTTTCATGCCACACTATAATGTTTGGACGAGGCACGGAGAAATAGGGGTTATGATGGAAGACGGCGAAGAAGAAGAGTACGATGACAACTATGTGCCCCCTGAATACGGTGATGCTGCAATGGGGGGAGCTGGTGAAGATCAAGAGGAACCAGACGATGTGCCCAATGATGCTGCAACGGGTGAAGCTGCTGAAGATCAAGAGGAACCAAATGATGATCTTCGCCGGGTCATTGTCGATGCAAGGACACAATGCGAAAGTCAAAAGGAGAAGCTGAAGTTCGATCGCATGTTAGAGGATCACAAAAAAGGGTTGTACCCCAATTGCGAAGATGGCAACACAAAGCTCGGTACCGTACTAGAATTGCTGCAGTGGAAGGCAGAGAATGCTGTGGCTGACAAAGGATTTGAGAAGCTACTGAAAATATTGAAGAAGAAGCTTCCGAAGGATAACGAATTGCCCGACAGTACATACGCAGCAAAGAAGGTCGTATGCCCTCTAGGATTGGAGGTGCAGAAGATACATGCATGCCCTAATGACTGCATCCTCTACCGCGGTGCATACAACGATCTGAACGCATGCCCGGTATGCGGTGCATTGCGGTATAAGATCAGACGAGATGACCCTGGTGATGTTGATGGCGAGCCCGCCAGGAAGAGGGTTCCTGCGAAGGTGATGTGGTATGCTCCTATAATACCACGGTTGAAACGTTTTTTTAGAAACAGAGAGCCTGCCAAGTTGATGCGATGGCACAGTGAGGACCGTAAGAAAGACGGGAAGTTGAGAGCACCCGCTGACGGGTCGCAATGGAGAAAAATTGAGAGAAAGTACTGGGAGGAGTTTGCAAAGGACGCAAGGAACGCATGGTTTGCTTTAAGCGCGGATGGCATTAATCCTTTCGGGGAGCAGAGCAGCAATCACAGCACCTGGCCCGTGACTCTATGTATGTATAACCTTCCTCCTTGGATGTGCATGAAGCAGAAGTTCATTATGATGCCAGTTCTCATCCAAGGCCCTAAGCAACCCGGCAACGACATTGATGTGTACCTAAGGCCATTAGTTGAAGAACTTTTACAGCTGTGGAATGGAAACGGTGTACGTGCGTGGGATGAGCACAAACAGGAGGAATTTGACCTAAAGGCGTTGCTGTTTGTAACCATCAACGATTGGCCCGCTCTCAGTAACCTTTCAGGACAGACAAATAAAGGATACCACGCATGCACGCACTGTTTAGATGACACTGAAAGTATATACCTGGACAAGTGCAGGAAGAATGTGTACCTGGGCCATCGTCGATTTCTTCCGACCAACCATCAATGTCGAAAGAAAGGCAAGCATTTCAAAGGCGAGGCAGATCACCGGAAGAAGCCCGCCATGCGTACCGGTGATCACGTACTTGCTATGGTCAATGGTTTCCACGTAATCTTTAGAAAGGGCCCCGGCGCACTAGTTGTTCCGAATGACGATGAGGGACACGCACCCATGTGGAAGAAGAAATCTATATTTTGGGACCTACCCTACTGGAAAGACCTAGAGGTCCGCTCTTCAATCGACGTGATGCACGTAACGAAGAACCTTTGCGTGAACCTGCTAGGCTTCTTGGGCGTGTATGGAAAGACAAAAGATACAGCTGAGGCACGGGAGGACCTGCAACATTTGCACGAAAAAGACGGCATCCCTCCGAAGCAGTATGAAGGTCCTGCCAGCTATGCTCTTACGAAAGAAGAGAAAGAAATCTTCTTTGAATGCCTTCTCAGTATGAAGGTCCCGACTGGCTTCTCGTCGAATATAAAGGGAATAATAAATATGGCAGAGAAAAAGTTCCAGAACCTAAAGTCTCATGACTGCCATGTGATTATGACGCAACTGCTTCCGGCTGCATTGAGGGGGCTTCTACCGGAAAACGTCCGATTAGCCATTGTGAAGCTATGTGCATTCCTCAATGCAATCTCTCAGAAGGTGATCGATCCAGAAATCGTACCAAGGCTAAGGAGTGATGTGGCGCAATGTCTTGTCAGTTTCGAGCTTGTGTTCCCACCATCCTTCTTCAATATCATGACACACGTCCTAGTTCATCTAGTCGACGAGATTGTCATTCT